>JASBWR010000008.1:0-339419 GCA_030039265.1 Naganishia cerealis
CACATGATGCTACCACAAAATCCACTTTGGAGAGGAATAAGATTTGAACCAACGCATCTTTAAAGCTATGAATGTTTGGCTCGTGTAGTATTCTTTCCTTGTAGAACCACTCAACCATGGCTTTAAAGCGGCCATTTTGCAGTCCCCAGAACGCAAGTAAATCGCCTATGAAATAATCGGAATACGTGAAGGTATTTGCTCCAAATATCATGTAGACGCCATAGCTAAAGAGCGTGTTGAAATAGTTATTGGCATAGAATATCGTCATGAGAAACACGCCTATGCTTCGTAGTATCGTTTTCACCACCAAAACCAGCATCTGGAATGTGGGAACTGGAATTATTCGAAACCACCAGTGGACTCGAGGATGGTGATTTATGGAAAGGTCGGTGCTCAAAGCGCGGGATAAGCGTGCTATGGCATTGGAGCTGGTGTGCCGCAACGCATGGATCCAGATGAACGAGCTGGGGAAGCACAAGTCATGGGTGGTGTAGTCGACTTCCATGGTAGGAGAGAATGGAGCGGATGCAGGAAAGCTCACAGGACCCACCAGTGAACGGGATTGAAAGGAGTTTGCTCTGAACCAAAGTATTGGAAGGGAGTGATTGATCTGATCTTATTTGCCGAAATTGTTGACCAATATTCAGTATTTGCAGCAATTGCAGCCACGGACACCGCCGACTGGAAAGATTCCGCAAGTTCTCGCAGCCATTCGATGGAAAATAATTGTGCAAAGAAAGAAGTACGCCGCTCCTGTAAGTCTCGCCTTTCCCCCTGTTGCTACGTCTCACGAATCGTTGTTCTGACCCTTGGTTCACCTAGTCCTCACCCATGGTATGTAACAAGCTTGCGTGGTCAATGCTGCCTTAATAACCTCTCGTCGCCATATGCAGGCCCAGCCACGAAACATAGTCATTTCGATGCCCATATCTGCTCTGATTGGTGTGGGAGTCGGTAAACTTTTTGCAATGCAGGATAACAGCCTGTTTCCCAGCGAGTACGGTAAACAATGGGCTTCGTCATCAACTGCTGTTGCCCTGAGTTTGCTTGTCACTCAGGAAATTTCAGTACCGTAAGTGCCATGTGTGGCGGATGTCACCTGTCACCGCTGCTAAATAGGGTCTGCTGCTGTTTCTATTCGTTGCCAACAGACACCCTCCTGGAGGTGCTACAGCCCTTCTAGCTGCGTCGAATCAACAGATATTTGATTTGGGATGGTTCTGTTCGTACCTTTCCTAATCTAAACTAGTGCAATCGTCCTATGACTGAATGCTGGATTATAGACGTTGGTTACGTGATGACCGGAAGCATGATCATGTTAGGTTGGGGCTTAATAATCAATAGTGAGTCCTGCATTTTTCTTCAAATGCGGGTTCATCGCATTAACAGTATCCACCGTTATTTGTCTCTAGATGTTGGAAGAAGAAGGTATATCATCGCACATCTCGAACGTGTCTCGCAGACGAGGTAGACTCACGCGGCTTCCTACACAACAGGTATCCCCAATACTGGCTATCGCCAGAGTCAGTTCCTAATGAGGAACACGGTTCCGAGAAGCAGCAGTTGAACTCTGCTCCTGGTAGTGCCAAGCCTGCCGAAAGACAAGCTTAAAATTTCAGGTTTACAACCGACTTGCACCGTGTGCGCAACAGCTCAGAGCGCATCGGACTGCATAGCATTAGGTAGTTCCGCCCTTCGCAGAGACTAGAACAGCTTCACTCATGGTGAAACGTGTATTAAATATCACTGTATCCATCTCAACGTTATAATACACAGCATGACACCTTTTCACGAGGCCGTCCTCGTTAGGTCCCGGAGTCAGGCTGAACGCTGATAACCAACATGTACCGTAAATTATGTTGTTTGTGAGATTTACGGAGAATGCCAACTAAGGATACAACTATCCATGAACACCAGTTCATCGGAAATTCTATGTACTATGCAATGAGGGAGTAACGCGAGACCCAAATGCGTATGCGTACGTCTGGAAGGGTCTGTAAGATAGCCAGACAGTGTGACTGCAGCGTACATGCATGGAGGGCCAGATTCCCCGTTCTTAGAAACGCCAATTCGGATCAGCTTCGATTTCAGCGACAGCCCAGGGGAACTTGGTAAGCAATGTCTGTAAAGCGCGAAAAGATGAATAAGTTCACAGGTAACAATGGAGAGTTACATCTTACTTGCCTTAGAGAATAGCCTCTCCAGCGGGACATCGTGTTTCTCAGCCCACGCGACAGTAAGTCGAGGATCCTGTAACAACTCGTGCATAAGTGCCATTTCAAATGTCTCGAAAGGCGATGATACTCACGATGTAATTGATTCTATTTTGGGGGGTTGGAAAAGGCACAGTACATCCGTTGCATAAGCAGAGGTACCCCTAGACATCAACTTCATGGAACTCACTTCGAGGTACCTAACGCAACTGTCTTGTTGCTCTCCCTGTCTTCCAGAGAAACCTTGAATGCACTGATTCGATCATCCATCTTCTTGATTTGAGCCAGAATCTTCTCAACATCGGCTAACGGAGGGAGAGTGATTACTATTCGTGTAACCAAGAAGCTGTGTGGACAAGACTTACCTTTTCCGGCGTCCACCTTTTTGGCTTTTCGTTCCTTGATGACCTTAACGTTCTCTGCTTTCAGCTCCTTAATCTTATCCTTGAGCACACTTTCGGGTTGAGGATCTTCCTTGTTTTCGATTGCTTTGGCATTATCCTTTTCAAATTTCTTGGTTGCCTTGTCGATAGCAGTGTCCAACAGAGCTTTCTCGTGGCGATCAAAGAAATCTTCGTCCAAATCCGATTCGTCGTCTGCCAATTCCGGGTGCTTCTTCTTCTGCTTTGCATCCAAGTTGAAGAGCTGATACCTCAGTCGCATTCGCTGATATTTCATTCCCAGTAGCTGTCATAGCAAAGACAAAATCGTCAGCCAAAACACAGCTACCGATCGGAAATAACAACTAACCTTGTCACCTAGCTTTTCCATAGAAGCGGCATGTGTCTTGCTGACTGTCTTTTGATGGTTACACAGGATGGCTACATCCTTGTTGGCCTTGTTGTACGCAGCTATTTTCTCTTGCACAGTACCATTCTTTGGAGTAAATTCAAGTTGTTCCTGGAACGTCCACGAAGCGTTGTATGTACGGAAAACCTTCGCAGTAAGCCCGGGCATATAACTGCCGAGATGTTTGTTGAGGGTAGCGGTCTGTGAATTCATACGTACATTCAGCGATCAGAGGAACATGGCGCAAAACTGGCGCGACTTACTGTGAGACGATCGAAGAGATCGTCCTCCTGCGTTTTGGGCTCAGCCTTGAAAATCTTGATGTTCTTGAAGACTTGAGGGTCGACTTCGACGACTTGCTCGTACAGAATACTGTCCTTACCCAAGAAGGAGAGGGCGATTCTGTCGGCCGGATTCTCTTCATCTTTCGGAAGAAGGGTAACATGTTCAAGTCGGAGGGAACAGCAACCGACAGTATCGGCCTCGTCTTCTCCTTTCTCGTTACCAGCTCGCAAGGCCAGTTTATCTATCAGATACATCGCTGTGGCTCTTTGTCGATCTGCCATGATCTTGCTCTTGAGGTCGGCGGTATAGTCTTTTCGGATCCGGTCGACGTGTTTCTGAAAAGTAGAGGAAGGCTTAGATCCTCATCAAATAACAGCGGATAACGCCTCACGCACCTGCAGTTCTCTGGCTTTCTCAAACTTCTGCCTGTCACTTTGGCCCTTCCACGTAGACCCGGCCGAGAGGAAGACATACTTCGAGTTGCCGTTGATGTTTTCTTTCCAGTGAGCGAGCCAGGTCACGGTGTTATCGTGTTGCACCTATAAGATTTGTTAGCGGCCATCATGACGGCAACGAAAATGGGCGCATGACTCACTGTCTTCCATTCTCCAGGGATATTCGGTACAGGGACCGGTGCGTTCTGGCCTATGTTAATGACAATGTCTTCCGGTTTCAGTCGGTACTGCGTGAAATTTGTGATTAGTCGGAGATTCAGAGTTAGCTGATGTAGACACACCTTGAAGCGACCCTTCTTGGGATGTTCTCCTCGCCCTCGGAACAATCCGGGAGGTTCGACACGGAAGTTGCCGACCTTCTCCTTTCGGCCGTCAATGGTTGCGAACAAGTAAGGCTTTTCTATTTCATCCTTTTCCGCCTTGATTCTTATGGAGGGACAACATTGATCAGCTAAGGGCACGTCGAAATGACACCAGGTAAATCTTACTTCTTTTTCTCCGCCGCCGTCAACTGCTTCTTCTTGTCCTTCTGAATCTCGAAATACTCATACATAGGCCTGAAGTCACACTTTTCCAGGTCTTTGATCTGCGCGCTGTCGGCCTACGCGTCAAAAGTAGGCGTTTAGTGTGGAGTCTGATTTCCGACATTGCGAGACGTATCACTTACTGAAGGATACTCTTTTAACACTTTGAGCCAGTCTTCAAAAAAGTTTTTCCTAAAAGTCTTGTCCTGAGCGTGATCCGTTTCCAGCAAAGCAGCAAAGAATCCAGCCACTTCCTCCGCTTCATTTGACAGAGTCACCGCCTTGCCTACAAGTCATTTGTCAGACACCATGCAGCTTTGAGCGACGCAAGGCGAATTCTCGTACCATTGTATTTCATTCGAATATTTTTCGGGAGGGGCTGGTAATCAGGAGGGAAGAGAACGCCACTGTGCTCCAAAGTGGTCCATTTGGAAGAACCATCTCCTTCCGCTTGAGCTTCCCACCATTTATACTGAAAGAAAAGATGTCAGCATTCTTCAGAGCAGGAACATTTGCGATGGATAACTAACGGATTCATCTTCTTCCTCTTGCTGTTCACTGACCGAGAAAGAAGAAGGATGCAAGGTCATAAGCTGTCACTCTCTTTATTTCTGACATGCTTTAGTAGACTCACGCATCGGTTTTTTTCTTCCTCCCCTTTGGTTTTTCGTCCTTGACTTCAGCTTTGGCAGCTGCTTTTCCCTTGACTCGCGCCTTTAACGGCTTTTCATCCTCGGAATCCGATTCTTCCTTCTTGACCTTTCCGCCACCCTTCTTGGACTGGACGGAGGCCTTCTTCGGTGGCACAACCTTTTTGGCAGCTGTGGCTTTTGTTTTCTTAGCGAGCGGGACATCATCATCGCTGGACTCCTGCGCGTCCTCTTCAGCCGACGTGTCCAAGGATGCAGTTTTCTCGCTCTTGATGGTGCCATTGGTGCTAGCGATTCTTCTTGTGCTCTTGGCGAGAGGCTTGTCGTCTTCCGACAAGTCGGATTCCTCCACCGATGCCGGCTTACTTGTACCGTTCACGGAGGCAAGGGGGATATCCTCGTCGGATGATTCAGAGTCGGGCTTTGTTTGGGCTGGACTAGCCGGTTTGGCGGTCTTCATCAGTGGTTTCTTATCTTCCGAATTATCACCCTTGATGAAGCAAGACCGTATGTAAGCTCGAAAGTCGCAAAAGAATGCGTTGCATTGGCCATCCGCGGCCAAGTCTGGCACGCGCATTATGCTAAGGCTACTATAACTCGTATGCGTGGCGGATTGCAGAAGCACATCGGGACTAGAAACTTACATTCATGTCGTCATCGTCATCACTCTCAACCACATTCCGTTTCTTGCTGAAACCACTGCCCGATTCAACCTTGGCTTTTTTGTTCTGTTAGCAAGGACATGGCCGGGAGACGCGAGGTAGGATCAGCATGATGTCTATTTTGAGATAGGTAATGCATATATTGGCATAAAGACAGAATTACACCTACATTGGTTTCATCTCTAGGGCTGGCAGACCGCTTCTTCCCCTTGCCATCAGGCGCGTACTCCGAGTCTATCATTGTATCACCAACACCCTTCCCTTGATGATCAGCCACCACAGCAAGGTGAGAGTAGTGTTCTGCATCATCTCCTGGGACCGCTGGTACATTGACTTTTGGAAGGTGTGCGACATCAGCTGCTGAAGTCGATCCAGCTATCGGGCCTTCGACCGCCATCGGTTCCTCAAGTCCGGACATGATGAGCTGATGGGCTGAAATTCGGTAGCGCCGGGTGTAGAATGGATGTAAAGTCTTGTTTGTACGTGTCGCTGACAAGTTGAAAAGGATTCGACCAGCAGCGGGGGTGAGCCTCATACACTGAAAGGCAGGGGGCAGCTGTTCTGATATATATATACGAGGCAGACCGGTACGGCAACGTCAGCTCGCTAAGTGGCTTTCGGCGTGAAAGGGAGGGAAACTTTTCCCGCGCCCAAGTCCCCACATCTGCGAACTTAGTGGAATCCGCCACAACGCGAGGCACGCCGATCGTAACGGTGCCTCCCCGCTGCGATCACGTGCCGCCGCCGGAAATTCAGGAGCGAGCATCCTCAAGTGACTAGGATAAGGTAGGTGTGGTGGTGTGGCTGCTTGCTGGGAAGCACTGACGCACGATACGCACGATTCCCTCGAGAATGACCACGCAAGTCGATAGACCCAACAAGCGGGCCCGTGTGGTGTCGGAAAGCGACAGCAAACCTGCAAAGCCACGCTCCACCGCCCGACTCTTCGCTCCGTTCAGGGCTTTGGGCTTTATCTCCAACGATGTTCCTTTTGCGCTGCAAGTTCGCTCATCCAAGGGCGCTTTGAAGGGACCCAATGTGAACATCGTTAGTTGTCTCGGAAAGAGTTGGGCCATGTGGGATGCAGGCAAAATGAATCTTCTCTTTGTCGGTGAGCATCCTTCTCTCCAGTAGCACGGACTTCAGAAACTCATCTCTGGAGCTCTCAAAGGTCCCGAGGAAGAAGCAGAAATTGCCAGTTTAGCAGTTCACAACAACGATTTATTCGCATCTGCAGGATCTAATGTCATTCGATACCAACGTGGGAAGAAAGTAGCAACATATTCGGCTTCTACCCCGGATGTCAAGCTTGGGCAGATATTGATCTTTGGTGAACAATTATTGGCGCTGAGGCAAGATGGTAGCGGTCTCTTGGTCTGGAAGATTGCGACGTTAGGTAATATCGCCATTAATAGATATGACGAATGTGCTCCGCGCTGATCCTCTCTCTTTCACGTAGAGTTGGAGAGCGAAATCAAATTCCATTCTTCCTTCAATGCGACGACTATGCTTCATCCTGCAACCTATCTGAATAAAGTAATAGTCGGAAGTGTCGATGGAGCACTGCAGTTATGGAACGTAAGAACCATGTAAGTCGACTTTGGCATTTCAAGACATCAGTGACGGGCGTTGATCGTGGCGGTTACCAGGTCCCTGATTCACACGTTCCCGGCACCGAAGAACACAAGTGGAGCGGTGACGACACTCGCGCAATCTCCAGCGATAGATGTCATTGGCGTTGGACATGCGGACGGCCGCGTTCGGGTTGTGGACATTAAAGTTGGTGAGGAAATATTCGATGTCAAGATGGAAGAGGGAGGAATCGCAGGGTTGTCATTTAGGATGGGTGAGTGCCCCGTTTACTCTTATCAGAAATTCCGAAGCTAATGTCAGAATGTTTCAGATGGGCCACCGATTCTGGCAACGTCATCCACTAGTGGCAGCATTGCAGTCTGGGACCTTGGTACCAAAGGACGGATACTACACGTTCTGCGTGATTCGCATGAAGCGCCTGTCAACGGTCTCCAGTGGGTACAAGGTCAACCACTCCTGATCAGTTCAAGCGGAGACAACAGTATCAAGGTAAGCGATCTCGCTACCATTTTTATCAATATCATACTCATTTTCGTGATGCTTACAGCAATGGGTATTCGACGCTGACACGGCAATGCCACGGCTACTGAAATTTCGAACTGGCCATCACGCACCTGTCAGCTGTATCCGATACTACGGGGAAGACGGAAAGCAGATACTCAGCGCTGCAAGAGATAGAGCGCTTCGGTATACCAGCGTCGTCCGTGATTCGAGGAGTCATGAATTGTCACAAGGTATGTACGACTTGGCGCATGCTCTCAAAGTACTCTGTTAAATCAGTTGGACGGATTATAGGTTCGCTCGCGAAAAAGGCCAGCAATCTCTCCGTTTCCGTGACCTCTCTTAAGTTCCAGCCCATCCTCGCTATTTCAAGCTCTAGCACAAGAAGTAAAGATTGGGAGGATGTTGTCACCGCACATGTCAACGACTCGTTTGCGAGAACGTGGCGGGTCCAGGACAAGAAGGCGGGAAGATGGGCGCTCGATGTTCAGGATGGAGCTGTCAAGGTGAGGGTGTTTGTGTATTGTCAGGAGGATGAGGATTCAACTAAGTCATCTTCTCCTTCACCCTAGACCGTCTGTGTGACGGCATGCGGGAACTACGCAGTAGCTGGTTCGTCTACTGGTCAGATCCGATGCTGGAACTTACAATCTGGACACGAGCGGAAAGTTTTCAATCTTGCTGGTGTTTCTCAGCCTACCCAGAAAAGCAGAAATCTAGCTCGAGCGAAAGCTGTTCGAGTCGGGAAGTCGATCACGGGTCTCGCCACCGATTCTTTGAACAGGATCTTGATAGCAGCAACATTAGATGGCTCTTTGAACGTAAGGGCTGTTCCCGATTCAAAGCTGCGTCAATGTGCTCACTTGTTTCTTCCATGGATGCTAGTTCTTCGATTTTCATACTACGCAGCTAGAACATTCAATCACGCTGCCTTCTACCATCACTCAGATCAATTTGAATAGAGATAGCGGTTTACTTGCAGTCGTCTGTGATGATCTGGTTGTGAGGCTCATTGACATCGAGACCAGAAGAATAGTGCGAGAATTGGCAGGTTTCAAGGGCAGAGTGTTGGACTTGGTAAGAATAGTTTCGGGTTTCTCGATAGTACCTTCAGCTAAGCATCCTGCGTTTCTAGACCTTCTCGCCAGATTCTCGATGGCTTGTGGCCTCATCGCTAGATTCTATTGTGCGGACATATGATGTGCCGACAGGTCAACTTGTCGACGCCTTCCGAACATCTAGTATATCCACATCCCTCACTTTCTCGCCGACCGGGGACTTTTTGGCGACTGCTCAAGTGGACAGCGTTGGAGTATACCTCTGGGCGAACAAGGCACAATTCAGCGAAGTTGCTCTTCGACACATAGACGAGAATGACATTACGAATGTGTCTATGCCTTCCGTTCACGGAACCGACGATGATGCAGGTAAGTCGCCTTCTGCGGATGAAAGGCGTCGATTGAGGCCTGATCTTTCTCTCGCTTTAGATCTCGAAGGCATCACGCCTGTCGGCGAACCCGAGTACCAGGACATTTATACCACACCTGACCAAATTGCAGAGGAGATGATGACCTTGTCCCTTGTACCGAGATCAAAGTGGCAGACTTTGCTTAACTTGGATACTATTCGAGTGAGTCTTTTTTTTGAATCCCACATCTTCTGCAGGCATAGTGTACTGATTCCATTTTGCTTTTCAGCTGAGAAACAAGCCCAAGGATGCTCCTAAAGCCCCTGAACAAGCGCCTTTCTTCTTGCCGACTGTCACCAATCTAGATGATGGACTGGGCACGAGGTTTGATATTCCTACCAAGGGGGACGGGGACAACGATGCAGGTCGTCGAACGGGTTATGACTCGGCGTTCATAGAAAGCGATTTCACTGCCAGGCTGTCCAAAGAAGACGTCAATGGTGGCTGTAAGTATTTCATTGTCCTTTCGCAAATTCTCTTAACTCACCTATCGTGTCAATCGCAGACAACGCCTTCTTCGAATACGTCAAGGCACTTTCCCCTGCCAAGATCGACCTGGAGATACGGTCGCTTCTTTCACTTGAACATCTCGAACGATTCCTTCGGTCCCTGATTGGACGATTGAAGACTCACCGAGACTTTGAAGTGGTTCAAGCCTTGCTGAATGTGTGCTTGACCATTCACTCGGATCTGTTGATGGAAAACGCCGAGTTGCGAGCCACTTTAGAGGAATTATTGGCCGAGCAGAAAAAGGAAAGCGGACGACTGATGAATTTGATCTCGTACAGTCTGGGTACGATCTCGTTCCTAAGATCTGGAGCATAATATCGGAATATGATTGTAATGTCAAATACAAGCAGAGCCGAATACAAACATGCCGCGTGCATGTCGCGGTTGATAATGACACGGCCGCATTACATGCATGTCATGAAACCACCGATTCTTGTGTCATTCAAATGGGTAGCAGCTGATTGTGTTATATCCTATTTTGCATGGGCTAGGTCGCCTTATGAGAAAAAACGTTTGGCAATCCACTTTCTGCTTCCATGAAGAGCCTGGAGAATGAAACGCTAACAGAAGAACTCATGAAGTTAGTGAGAGAAGAAAATAATGCTCGGGGAAGTGGGAGCTGAAGTGGGTCGCGACAAGAAGGGGAGCGATCGGCAAGAAGCAGCAATAACGCAGAGGGTTCACCAGCTGGTTCCCCCGTGCGAGTGACAATGATATTCTGATTGAAAGAGCAACCATTTCTTCTGCCCATACCCTCCCACCTAGACGTTGAGCACGCAAAGTCGGACAGCATGGCAGCCGCAACAACAGCAACAGCGAAAACCGTTTCCCAACCGCTGCAGCTGGACTCTCCTGACAACGCAGCGCTGTCCAATGGCCACAAACGGAGAAGGGTGGTCAAGCCGAGTGGAAAGGTCACACTGACAAGTCTGACGGAGAACAATGTGAGCAATCAATCAGGGCAGTTGGACCATTCGGAACGGCGCTGACAGGGCTCAATGTCGGCTTAGCTTGGCACGGTGAAAAAGATTATCAGCGTGGTTGGTATTTAAACATGGGCCCCCTTATCGTTCCCCGGCTGAGAGTTTCACCTACTTGCAGACTCTCAATCAGCAGTACTCTGACAAGATATATAAAGAGGCGTTGGATGCGTCGCTGGAAGATGTCAACAAGCTGAGTACGTAGCCACAAGGTCTAATATCGTCCTCCATGGCGCTCATTCACTTGTTCCCACTCAGTCTACTACAACGACATACCTGGTAAGCAATCTCTTGAAACCGCAACGTTGCCTTGCTGATCGGCATCTTCTTGGTAGTGGGCACCATCGTTTGTCGTATCCAGCCGAAGGCAAAAGGCTCGACAGACGAAACGCTAGAGATTCTTGCACTTGCGTAACTACCTTCGAGAACGCTCGGAATCATCAACGTCTCCTAATTCATCTATCCGCTGCCTCATTTAGTGTCCTCGCCCCTTACCGCTCTCTTGGTCTCGGCACGGCACTTCTCAACTCCGCCGTAGAAGCTGCTAAGACGATTGAAGTGCCTGCGGCGGTCGCTACCAAGACGAGCCCTGCAACAGCGGGCCGGAAGAAGGCTACCAAGGTACAGGCGTTCACTCCAGAGGCAAACGAGGAAGCCAAACGGTTCTACATAGAAAAGGGAGGATTTGCCGAGGTGGAATTGTACGTTAAGCTGCGGTTCTCCGGTTCCCAGCGGTTCGTAGTTTGACGAGATGCTGACGCTTCTGGGTATTATGCATAACAGGAAACAAGGCTATTACCCGAACCAGGATCCATCGGGGGCGTGGGTTCTTGAAAAGTCACTTGTCTAGGGGCATTGATCTGA
Organism: Naganishia cerealis; assembly: GCA_030039265.1. NCBI lineage: Eukaryota > Fungi > Basidiomycota > Tremellomycetes > Filobasidiales > Filobasidiaceae > Naganishia > Naganishia cerealis. The sequence continues at coordinate 11,495 of JASBWR010000008.1, forward strand.
GAACGAATCTCTACGGGCATAGAGCCTTTTTGTTGAACAAGCATGCTTCTCTATGTATAATACTACCTCGACACTATGCCGATAACAGTTTCTCGAGAGCGACTGCATCAGCCCTGCTCCATTTCCCGCTCACCTTGCCCATCCACCTCCCTTTTGCACCACCGCCTTTACACCTTCCCTTTTCCTGGCCGGGGATTACGTCCAACGCAGCCTTGAGCTTGTCCCCGTACTCCCTGGCCAGATCCGGCGGATTCGTGGTGATGAGCACGAGCGAGCCAGCCTCTGTGATCCCGTTGTTGGCCATCGGTACCACGGTTGAATGCACCGCAAGCGCGTAGCGCGGCAGCCCTTCACTGGTCGAGTGTCCGGTAGTGGCGGCGGATTCAACCTCGGCCTCGGCGGTGGTCTTGAGTGCATCGACAGCGGCAACATTGAGCGCTGATAAAAATTCAAAGTCGTGCGTTGCTTCCTCAGCCCTACTGACCACTGCACATTGTATCTCCCCTACCGTACCCGCACCCTCATGTGTCGTCATTGTCGGTCTCCAAACAACGGCCACACCCAAAGCCTTTGCAAGCTCCTGCCTCATCCTCTCTTGCCACCTAACCATCTCCCTTCTCCCCTGCTCTCTCTGCTCAGCCCGTGCGGCCAGTTGGTCCCTACTACATCCAACCGCTACGCTCGCGCGTGTCAACTCGGCCGAAGCAGCGATCAAATGTCGCGTTGCGCGATGTCCGGCAACCATGTACAGTCTTGTTGGTTTTTGAGAGACGGTGGTAGGAGGAAGAACGTGGATCAAGCCGATTTTTGACAAGGTGGGGTGACTATGAAGGAGGAAGGAGGAAGGAGGAAGGATTAGATGCGAGTCATGATGGTCATCATCGGACGCTGGACTTGCTGTGTTCCGCAACAAACTGTTCGGGGCGAGAGAGCGGTTGACGTCAGTGGCTGTTTGGCATAGGGTAACATGTGCAAATAAGGGGGTCAGGCCGGCTAAACTCACGATTTCGATCGATCCCATCTATCACCGCTGTCCTGATAACTCCCTATCATTAACAAATCCACGTTCAATTAACTCATCACAGCTCCCGAAATGAAGAATGAATAGCGAGACCGAGGAACGTACCCCTGCATAATCTCTAGGCAACCCGCGGGATTCCCTATCGGCCCACTCTCGTTCCTCTTCATCGTGCACGGCGAATCCGCCGGGCTTGAGGTTGCTAAGCATACCGAGCCCTTGCGCTTCCTCTACCTCGACTTGATCAGTCATCTTTCTCTCCTCTCCACCGCCGTTCCCTACAGAGAGTCCAGCAATCGCCGACGTCAACGCTTTGTCGCCGCCGCCGCCGCCGCCACGTTTCTGCAACCGACTCTCAATCCACACCTTGACCTCCTCTCCCTCCCCTTGCGCGCCCCACCGCCTCGTTACCAATGAATTACATATGTCTTCCATGGCGCTAGCTTCGGACGGGGTAAGGGATCGCGGGAGCTCGATATAGCAAGGTTCCGTGGACGGGTGCGGGGGCATGAACCACGATAGAGTAGGAAGGGCGAGGTGAGTGTCGCAGATCGCTGAAAGGAGGTGTTGGGCCGTGTGTTGCGTCATCTGGGAGATGGATCGGCGGCCAGCAGCGGGCAACAGGGGTCATTTTGTGTGTATATCAGTGAGGAGTCGCGGCTCCGCGACTAAGGGACAAATGGATGAACGGACCTGATCGTACCGCCGTTCCCAATCAACCGTCACCATACATTCCGCACCAGTCTTCACCTCCTCCAGCGCCCGCCGCGCGAAGTCCCTTTCTACAGAATCACTGCCGACGTTGGCTTCGGCAAGGCGAACGACATGAAGCGCTGTTAACCCGCGTCGAAAGACATCCTGGATGACGAATGTGATGGGCTTCCCGCCATCTGTAGGGAGGTGAAGTATACCCGTGTCGTTTGGCTGCCCTCCGCCTGCCCGTGTGGAATATGTAGGAGAATGAGCATATAAGGTACTATACCACCGTAGGAAGTGGAAAGGGGAGAAAAGAACTTGCCTTCAGGGAATAAAACAGTATCTTCTATCTCCACTTGCCACAGCTCCGGTTCATCCTTGTCCTTGTTCCCGTTCGATACCGCTTTATCACTGTTCCCTTTCCCTCCTTTCCCCTTGCCTCCCTTCCCCTTCTCCTTCTCCTTTCCTGGCTGTGCATTCGCCATCTGCGCAGTCACCCCACGACTTCTCGCCAGTGCCTCCTCCCCTGCTTTCTGAACAGCCACAACTCGAGTTTCTAGGGAGCGGAGGTATGGGTCCCGCTGACATGCCAGGACGCCGACAATGCGTGGGGAGGGGAGGGTGTGCGGATCAAGGTAGAAGCGGTGGTAGTCTTTCCTTACCCCCGGGGTGGGGAGGTCAGCGTTGTGGAGGAGGTAGTCTGGTGCAGCGGTTGAAATGGTCATGGTGGCTTGGGATGACAGTTAGGAAGAAGAAGAGCAGAGGAAGAGTTGTCAACTAGTCGACCATAACCAAGGAAATGGAAGATAGGAAGATAGCTTGTTCGGTTATGGCCGATGCGATCGCGCTCGATTCAGCGTGGTGACTGGTCAGCGTCAAGTACATACTACTAATTGGATAACTAGCTGGATAACTCATGCATAACTATCTCATGTCCACCGTGGGCCCGCAGCCCGATCGGCTATAGAGCGGCGCAGTGGTCTCCAGACTCATAAAATAATGAGGGTCATGCCATCGCGTCTTGAAACATGCTTGCAATCGAAAGGACGATGAAACGTGAAAGGCGGGCTCTTTTTGAAACGGATAGGGGAACTCGAAACCGAAACGCTCCCGAGACGGGGAAACCATAACGATAGAGGCCTTTACGGCGGATCACTCCAGCATGGCTGCAGTCGGTATATCGTCGAGCCTTTCTTGCCGTGAGGATCCGTCAACGGCCCTTCCAGTACGATCCCCCCTTTACCAGCTCCTTTACCTCCCTTTACCGGCATAGGTCCGGCAAGTACCATAGGCGCTCGCCACATGGAATCTGGAAACGCGACGTGAAGTTTTGAAAGGAGCCGCAAAAGGCTAGCAGAAGGCCTTCTTCGTTGATGGAAAGAATCTGCGTGCCCAGCTTGACCAAGATCGCGTCGCGACTCGTCGAAGACATGCCCTTGCATAGACAAAGGGTCACCTTTATCAATCATCTCTGCACTTTGGCCTTATCTGGCTAGAGGAAGAAAAGCGAGGCCATAGGCTGCACCTGCTTGACGTTCGGGCTTGAGGAGAGGTTCACATCCCGAAAGTCAGCATCACCAGGGTCTCTTATCTCACAGGTCTTAACAGCAGTGCGACGACATCCCAAGGCATCGAGGGTGGCTCACTAAAGCCATCTATCTCCCCGATAGCGCTATCCGCTCGCTACAGTTACCCGCTCACCGTCGTTTCTCGCCTTTAAAGAGTGCTTGTGCAGCTCCATTCTTGCTGCCTCATCAACCTGCAGGACAAGTTGAAAAGCATATTCATTGGTCGACAAGTCACTCCCATCATCGCCATTAGTCTCCCAGTGGACTGCTCGATCGCATCTATCTACAAACATGGTGGCCTACAACATTACCATCGATGATACCTCGCCTATGATTCAGTATTCGCCAGGATGGGTATTCCGCCATCCTCCAGGTAAGTGCAAATATGCCTCCTCCTTTCTTCCTGTTCGTCCTAGCCTTTCCATGCATTGATACTCTCGCCCTACGCCAGAGATAGACACGAAAACGGGCCTGTACTTTCGCGGCACATTCGCAAGTTCTCAGGATGACGCACAATCCGCCACGCTCAAGTTTAACGGCACAGGGATCTGGGCGTATGGCGCAAAACGTCCAAACCATGGATCGTACCTCGCAACGTTGGACGGGGTAGGAACATATTTTTCTGGCTTAGCTTCTGACCCAGAATTATTTCAGACCGTCTTATTCAGTCAGACTGGTCTCGATCCGAACACTGAGCATACGCTTGTACGTTTTTGATATTGATTTTGGTTTCCCCAGCTTCCTCTGGTGATGCAAGAGGTCGCGAATGCTTACATCATCGTACCTTTCTTGTTTGATAATAGACGCTAGCCAATGCATACAGTCAAGATCCTGGGGGCAACAAATTCTATTTCGATGTCGACTACTACATCGTACAGACCGAGGAAATCGCTCCTGCTGGGCAGGAGTAAGTCGCGCGCCGGTTCTTCTGACCATCTCTGCCTCTGTTTCACTCTCTGATCGTTGCCACCATACAGGCTGAAACTAGAGACAGTTTTGCTGGACGATCGTGTCGACTTTTTCAACTACTCAAGCAATTGGGACGCTAAGTCGCTGGCCGAATACCGTTTGAAGACGGGGCAGTAAGTCGCGTTACTCCGTACGGCCGGAACATCACGGTAACATGATTCGGTCCGTTGAATAGTGTTTCGTATGTGGCCGGGGACACAGTTTCCTTTTCGTAAGTACCCGCAGACATATTTGTTCTCTGGCACGATCACAGCGGAAATCAGATAGGGATGCTCATTCCTTACTTATGATGTGGTAGCTTCGTCGGCACATCGTTGGCTGTTTACGGAGGGGTCAACTCCAACCATGGTAATTATACGGTGAACATTGACGGAGTCACTACGCGGTAAGTAGTACACTGCGTGGACGTGGTTCCTTACCCTTCGCCTGCTAACTGGTCCCACGCTCGACAGATACAACGGTTATTACAATGGTAGCTTGACTGGAGATACCATCATGTTTCTACGTACACATCTCGAGGATACGACGCACAACGTGATCATCACCAACGAAGGGGTAAACAACACAAACTTCTTTGGTATAGATTACGTGCAGTTTAATTACACGCTTCCGTCTCCTACCATTCCCACTGCCAGTGCGGCGGATACAACGGGACTTATCATGGCAACGCCATCGACGGGCGTACCACTTGATCAACCTGCGGACAAAGCGTCTGACATGTCAAACTCGCTCGCGTCCGCAGATAGCTCCGTAAATGCCAGTCTCGGGTCCGCCAATTCATCCGCGGCTCCAAGCCATCACAAGTGAGTACTGGCTGTGCTGATACTGGTAGATTACTATTGATGTGCGTATTTACTTAGAATGAGCCATGGCGTTCTCGCCGGAATTATCATTGGTAGTATCGCCACGATTGCTTGTCTTGCCCTCCTAGCATGGCTTTGCTTCCTAAAGCGTCAGAAGAAGAAGACATCACCGTATCGGTGGGATGACAACAATCGCCGTCTCAATCTTGGAAGTGCGATGAGCGAGAGTTTCAAGCCAATTGATTTAGGTGATACACCTATCAGCCTTTACCAAGACACTCCGTATGCTGCGCAAAACGCTAGGTGGCCGTCATCCCAGGGGTCTCCACAAATGATGCAGCAGTCCCACTTTATGCCCGGAGAGGTCTTTGCCCATCTGCCTGGACCACCGGCTTCAAACTCTACGTCATACTATCCGTACGGACAATCCGTGAATCCGCCGTCAGACATAGGTGATTCTGGAGAGTACGATATCAATCGGGCAGACATGGCTTATCAAGCGTACAGCGGAACGGGCAGTTCAAGACCAGCCCATAATACCGCTCCATCCTCCGCCGCTATTCCTTCGATCCTGGGAGATCCCGCGGAAATTCGGGTGGCGAGTCAAGCCTGTTCCATGCGACCAGAACTTCAAAGCGTATCTAGCATGCGTCGGTCCCCGCCCGGCGCAGAAGTCACTCGCAACGTGTCCGTCAATTCGGTGACTCCGTCTTCGCTTGCCACGACCGGTTCATTTGGGAGGAGAAAGCAACGCGGGGTAGCTCTCCCGCTCACGGCTTCTCCCCCTGTTGCTACCCTGTCCGAACAACATCTGAGGCAGATGCGTATGATCGTCCAAGGCAGGCCACAGGACTTTGGACCCGTGTCGATCTCGGACGATAACCGATCCGTATCAGCCACGGAACTACCTCCAGATTATGTTCAGGTAAGTAGGCAGTTGCCTCTTCTACCTGCTACGTTGCATTGATTGTGGCTATCTTGACAGGCGACTGAACCCTTGCCTGGGCAAGTTCTAGTAGAAGCTTACCCGAGGAGACCCGGCTTGATCTAAGTTTTGAACCTTGTGAAATTTCGTGTGGTGTACTCTCTGGTTAAACCCATTCTTCGCTTGTCGAGAATATCACAGCAATCTACATAGAACGAATGCTTTCTTGATTGCTCAATGCTGAAGATTTACATATCCAACATTTTCGCGTCACCCTTTCTGCTTTACAGGAGATTTAGGGGACGGTATAAAGGAGGCTGTTCATATGACGGTCAAGAGCTGCACTTGCATATAGCTCATTCTTCATGTGATATGAGTAAATGCTCGCTATGGCCAAATTTTGTACAGAGCAATCTGATATTGTGATGTTTCTTTGACCCGGAAACTACCCACCAACCCTACTCGTTCTTCTACTTCAATTCGTGAATGACACCGCCCGCTAAGCCGCTCCGCAATGTCTTATCCGTTCAACTTTACTGCTGTGCAACGGGCCCTATTCATGACAGCAAGCATGACTATAGGTAAGCGCATTCATAACGCTTCTGAAGCTTCAGGCTTTTGACACCTCCAGTAATACACGGGTCGCTTCAGTGATGTCCCAGTTGGATTTGAGTGAAGAAACTATGGTTTTCTACCGACTGATCAAGAGTGTGACGATTTGCGCAGTGTCGTAAGTATTGTTCCGAATTTGCATATACCGAATGCTTGGTAGTTGATACCACGTTTCCTTTCTCACAGGATGATAATTCTAGCGTCTCTCCTCATCGCTTACGACAAATCTGAGAAAGCGGCCGAGGAAGAGCTCCGTAAAGGTAAGGATAACACGGAAGACGACAAGAAAAAGAAGGAAATGGACGGATTTGCTCCGGAGCTGGTGAAGAGGATACCAGTATGGGAGGACGACGGCAGCCACCCTTCACATAAACTAACGACGCCTGATGCAAGACCAAAACTGCAAGTCTTTCTCCTTCCTCCGTTGACATGTCCTTGATTAACTCCCCTCCCGCTCCCGCTATCTAGGTGGCCGTTCCCTCTCGGAAAAGTGGCACCAGACAAGTCCTCCTTATGGTTTGAGAGCGGGACAGCACCACAAGTTGGACATTTTGGCAAACCTGGGGAAGCGTGGGCAGGGAGATTGCAAGAGGCTCAGCGTGCTCGACAACATGCCACATCGATGGAGAAAAAGCGCATTGAAGGAATCAGACAGTTCGAATACGATCAAAGGAGGAAGCAGTGGAAAAGACGGCTGTCACACCTCAAAGCACTGTGTATCGTTATCATTCTGAGTTATCGTGAGTGAATCTGGTAAGAAATGGCAGTGGGAGTGGAGGCTTACAGCGTCTTGCTATGTATTCACATGAAGTGAGCACGAAGCTTGCCCTAGTCGCCTTAGCCATGTTGATCTGGAGAGTAATCAACAGCGAGACTGCTAGATTAATGAAACCTGAGCCGGGACCGGGCATTAGGGAGCCATATGCTGCAAGATGGGGTACACAGACCCAGGGCAGAAAGACGCCTTACGGGGCGGAGAAGAAGACGGTCAGTGCACAAGTTCTTGATGATTCCTTCTCAGACGGGCAGCGTAGCTCACTTTACTTCACATCTGTTGGCGAATAGACATATCCTGGAGTGGGAATGACATACCTTTACGAACCGTCAGGGGGCACTGCTTCGAGCCTCCGTTCATCGGCTACTATACCTCTTCGGCTCCATGCCCCTATTCAACCGCTTCTTACTTCTACCGATGAACGACTCGCAGGGAGGGAAGGTGTGCTGGGCGATGAGACCAAGGGTATTGGTACTGAAACGGAGAACTTCAAAGGGCGTTCTGGAACTCGAGGTAGCGACTCCCTGGGAGGTGCTACCAGCATGAGTGGGCTGTCCGGATTATCATAACCGGCAAGTTTTTGAATTATGGGCTGAGCGGGTCCGAGGTGGTGGGTACTGGCTGAGCTCGTGTTGGCGATGCCCAATCCTCCCGAGTAGTGTTAAAAGATCGGTCTTGATATTCTGTTGAGTTGCTACGGCATGGCTCGCGACGTCATGTCAAGAAGCAGCTGCTCACTCAGAATATATTATATAGCACTTCTGCTCAAGCTTCGCACAGTTTGAGGTCGACAACGCCAACTGGGTATCATAGACAGTCGCAATACCTGTTGTAATAGGTACTACTGTATACCACTCACAGATACCTTGCCCATATGGCGGCGTTTCAGTGTTGTTTCGTATTTCGTCTCAGAACCCAACCACGCGTGGTCCACACATCCTTGAAACGCGCGGACTGGCTGTGACCCCTGACTGGCCGCCTCGGGCGGTTTTCTAGAGAGTCTAGAGACCACAGAACGCGACACGAACGAAATTTGGTAGAGCACAGAAAGCTCGCTAGAGTAGCTTCACAGAATAGCTCACAGAATAGCTAAGAATGCAATAAGGAGCCGAAAATATGGCCAGCTATCTGGTCCCGCCAACTTTGAAGTTCTTTCTCCTATCTCCTCGACTGCCCTTTTCCCGCATCCCCATATCAGCTACATATCATAGGGCACATGGGTAACCGTCCCGCTTTTCATAAGGGTACAGCAGTAGAGGGTTGTCACAGCTTCTCCTGTTTCCCTATTACGACATACACTCATAATATGGTTACGCACATTTATTTGACGTGTCGCTATTCTGATGATCGAACAGGAAGCAAAGAAAGTAGTGAGCTGAATGAGCCCCTCAACGTGTTTGCGTGGAACAGCCATGATGCAGGCACGTCCAGGTCCAGCTCGACGTCCCGGAGGCTCAATAAGCTCCAGTATCCCTGTTACTCTCATCCGCTGCATTGGCCCAAGGTACTGTCCCGAATCCGACTATGGTGGACGAGTTCACTCGGAAACGACCACTAATTCAAACACCCCCGAGGGAAAGGAGGTTTTGTGCACTTGGCAACTCTGACTCCTTTTCGGCGTTCAGGGTTCCGGTAACATACAGCAAAATGATATACAGGGAACAACCATGATCGGATGCGAGGAGCCTGTAACATGGGAAGCAACACGAAATCTACGATAGGGGTTCACCCGTGGAACGTATGTAGATAGAATCCGGATGAAGGCTGTATGGAGTACACATGCCACGTTTCACTAGTAACCAGCTTGATAGCCAAAGCTACTTTGACTATTTCCTGAATCCAGAGGTGCGTTGGCAGCACTTGCTGGAGCGGGGGCAGTTCAGCCGATTGGCTGACACGCTGGCGCCACCACACTGCACCCAGCACCTCATCCGAGGTTGTTCTTCTCCTTTCTCCTACGCTACTCGCGCGTTCTGTAGTGTTCTGCGAAACAGATGAGATCAGTCGAAGCATTGAAAAGATTATAAGCAGCGCTCCTCTCCAGAAGTTCAATCTAATGGAAACTCGGGTTGCGATTTCCTGCGTTGTAGCTGAGAGCCTGCTATCTCGACCGTTTCCTCTGTCGGCTCTTGAACACAACGAGTTATTACCTTTGCCAGCACATCAGCTTGGTCCATAGAGTGCAAAACCTTCTTATACATGTTAGTTTGGACTCCCAAACCCCCGTATGGGATTTTCTTCACTGACAACGTCTCCGAGTTCCTGTCTCACAGGGGTCGTCCAACAGCTTCAAGTAGTAAGATGCATCAAGACAGCCGGAGCGTGACAAGCTCTTCTCCTCACCTGACTACCACGATCGAACTCGGTCATGATTCCAACGAAGAAAATGCACACAAATATATCGACTCCACGAACAGCTATGCCGCCGAAACCGTCTTCCTCTCGTCCCCAGAAAATGAAACGTTCGTGATCCCACATTGGGACCGCTCAGTCGCACAGGGTGGAGTTGGCAATGCTGCCCGACGCATACTCCAGAGGCTGAGAAATCTCGTTCGGCTCAATGCCCTGATTCGCTCTCCAGAGGACAATTACACCGTGCTGGAAAAGAAAGCTCGAGATCGCTCAGCGGTCTATCATCCCCTCACCCGCCCTCCTCGGTGGCGGCCCATGGGAATGTACAAGTCTGTGACGTTAATCATCCTTGCCGCCTTCCTTTTTGCACATACGTACTTTGGCTATTTCCCCGATATTTTCTCAGCCGACCTTTCGTCGGAAACTTCATTCACACAGAATCGGTTTAGTCACATACAGCAACGAAAGTCCCCCGCCCAGCAAGATGGCTGGAATCCTCGGAAACACAAACACGATGCCGACGGTAGTCAAGCCCATGTAGCTTCTCATACCGGCAGACACGAAACCAAGAATGGCCTCCTCCGCGTCGATCTGAATCTACCGGGTTCGCAACATCCGATAAGCCAGCTGATCGATAAATCGCAAGAGAAGTGGGAGGCAAAGAAAGCGAAGCAGTCTACTACGCTAAAACAGGCGGTTGAAGAATATAAAAAGAGGCACCGAGGAAAACTGCCTCCGAAAGGGTTTGATAAATGGTGGAAGTTTGTGATGTGAGTGCCTTGGATTCTTCATGATACTATAAGACAAGATCTGATTGATTTCGTTGAACAGTAAACACAACGTTCCACTTGTCGACGAGTATGACAACATCATGCGGGATCTCAGCTTATTTGGGGCATTTTCCCCGAAAGAGCTCAACAAGCGCCTGGATCGATCAAGCAAACTGCCAGACACGTTTACCTTGTCATTCCACGGTGGAAAAATCTCTACAGAAAGGACCCAAGGAAAGATTCCAGCCGGTGAGGGTAATAGCAGGATTGCAGGGCAGGTGGACCTGTTGAAGGAATTTGATGTCGCAAGTTGGCTCTCCGATTGCCGACTGGCGATCTCTCTGCACGATGACCCCCGGACGCTTATTGGATACGAGCATCGATCAGAGCTCATTTCCCGGGTAGAAGAACTCGAGTGTGAGTATCTGATGTCCTCGATGTGATTGCAATATGACTAAAGGGCAGTCCATGATTTCGAAAGTTTCTGACAATGCGCGGGAAATCAATCCTGGAGAGAAAGGCTGGCATCTTGCCTGTCCTTACAGCTCGAACGCTCGGAACATGAGAAACCCGCAAGCTGGTATGAAGCCCGACGGCAAGCACTTGGTAGCGGACATGTCCTCGCAAATGGATCTCTGCACTCACCCTTACAACATACCCCTAAACGGAATCACTGGTCGAGGCGACAAGCACATGGATGATCGACTTCTCCCAATCTTCAGTCTCAGCAAGACTTCGTTGAATGCTGACATCCTGATTGTCCCCACCGAACAATGGACCAACAGTGTGCCGCTGGTACCATGGAACGAAAGGAAACATAGCAAATTGCTTTGGCGAGGCAGCAATACCGGTACCCACTATTCAAAATCGATTCCGTGGCGAAATTCTCAGCGCATTCGATTTGTGAATGAGACCCGTCCAAATGCAGAAGGGGCAATCGAATATCTCCCTCCCCCGTATCATTTGCAGCAACAGGACAGCCTTGGCGCAGCCATCATTCATGCTGACAAAGCGGAGTTGAACGAGAAATTCTTCGACGTCGCATTTGTCGGTTCTCCCATCCGTAAGTGCAGCAGATCGCGAAGTGTTTCCTGTCTCTTTTGCCGACAGCATCGCCCCATTTGAAGAATGTGACAAGCAGGATGGAACATGCGAGGAACTGGAGAAATCCTTTGACTTCAAGCAGACTAAGATGAGCCTTAGGGAGTCTTTGGACTTCAAGTATGTTCTGGACATGTAAGTCAGGCAATGTGGGCTACATATAAACCCTTGTTCCTCGTTAATAATGTCACGGAAAACTCTTTATCCACCAGGGACGGTAATGCGTGGTCTGCGCGATTTAGTCGCTTACTTGCGGGTGGCTCTCTTGTGTTCAAATCCACTATCATGCGTAGGTGTGGTGTATCTATCACAGTCTTAATGCAGTCGCTGACTCGTCCGAGTCTACTCTTAAAGCCGAGTGGTGGAACGACAGAAGTCAAGCTTGGGTTCACTATGTCCCGGTTCAGCTGGACAATTCTGATTTATATGACACTTTGGCATACGTAAGGTCGACAAGCTTGCTCCGTGAAGTTACCGCGGAGCTAAATTATACTATCAACTAGTTCCGAGGCGATGAGGACGGCAACAATGGGGACGACGAAGCTGCATACAAGATCGCTGCAGCCGGTCGATCCTGGTTCGAGACGCATATAAGGCGAGAGGACATGGCAGCTTACGCGTAAGTCTTGCAGCTCCTTGGGGCATATTGATACCATTTTGAATCTCGCCGCCATGCTTGCTTCTTGGTAGGTCACGCCTGTACCTGGAATGGGCTCGTCTGCTAGCAAACGATCGAGGAGATATGGATTTTGCATATTCACCGCGCATGGAAATACCTCGAGGCACTTAGAATCTGATCGGCTCTGTGAATGGCTTGGCGTCACTGTATTATACTGCAAGTGGGAAATTGACGGACAAAGCGCTACGGCGCCAACGCACCTAGCAAAGCGTGGCTTGCTATCACATCGTTTTGGAACTTGAATAGACTGGAGTATTGGAATAGGGTTGTCTGGGATTGAATATTTGATGCCAGTGTAACGCATAGCTCATATGGAATTGCGAATGTGTCGTTGCGATCAAATACCGCAAACCAAATGGAGAAATATCTGCAACGTAATATTGTGCGAGAGGCAGTGAGTGAGGCTAAGTCCAGCAAAGCTCTGGGCTTTCATTTTCGGCCTTGAGATGAAAAGGCAGTTTCTGACATGCAAACCGAGCTGCCCCATCATTGTCAGAGTTCTAGGGAGATGATTCAAGGGGGGTCGTCATAATCATTTGCGATGGCGGACTGTCACTTTTGGACCCGATACTCCTTTATGGGTTCCCCGAGCTTCCTTTATGAGTGACGATGTTGCAGGGGTATAATCCCCTTGAGCTTAGCCTGGCATGAGCGTAGTATGTGAGGGAGGATCTGGGCATATATATTCCTGTCAAATGCATCTCTGGTCGACCAATAAGCCTTCACGCACTCACCGGTTCCATTGACCACACCTTGTACTTCAAACTTTCTCGTCTTTGAATCATGTCAGCCCGTCAGGTAGAACACGATGATCAAGAAGCTATCATCCATCACGGAAGCGGGAGTGCTGGTAGTCTGTTCAGTATGTTGTGAACCATTCGTCTTCCTCTGATATCATTTAACGTTCTCACCGTCGAACAGGTGCTGCCAAGACCGAGGATAGTCTGAATGCCCCAGACGAAAAGGATGAACATGCATCAGTTGCAACCCACGTCGCTGCTCGTGTCTCTCCGCCTCCTCAGGCTCGCACGCCAGAGCAACAGGTGGTCACCGTATACGAGTCTGTCCAAGATGCCTGGGACTTCATGGCCTTGACTGCCAAATCGTTTTCTCCAGAAGAGTGCAATCAGAAGAGCCTTCGTAAGTGGCTCATTCACTTGCACAACGACATTCTCGAAAGTGTAAAGGATTTGAACAATCGACGTCTTCCACTGCGTTATCCCGGACCGTCCGACCCTGTGAAGGAGGCGAGAGATTCCCTGATTCATGTTGAAAAGCTGCTTTCATCCGGTGTCATCTTCCGATTACCGTCTTCTGGCAAAGAGGATGGAGAACCGTCCACATTCACGGATCGCTGCAACTTTATGTATCACGTGCTATGGCGTCAACCCCAGCTAGTCAAGGATATCATGTACTCTGCGTATATGTTGAGTCGGGCAATGACCGAATACAGAGCAAGCACGCCAGAAGGGAAGCCAGTTTACAAAACAGAGGGCACACTTCAGGCTGTCATCATTCTGGCGGAAAAGGTAACCCGTGTACGAAAAAGGATAGACCTAGAGCGGGAACAACAGCTACTGGAGTTATGCGAGTCTGTGGTCCATAGTGCCAAGGATCATGGCATTGTCATCCACCCAGATTCGGCCTGCGCTATTCGTTGTTCCTTGGAACAGGTGAAAGTGGTCGGTGCCTGCAAAACCGATCATATGTTTGGTTTTTTGGACTCCTCTCACTTCAGGCTGGCTCGAGTACCGGAAGCCACGTTGAATGAAGTCTTCGACATCAACAAACACTTGCAAGCAGATATATATGTTCATGTTGGTATTGAGGTTACTCTTACACCGCAATAAAGTGCTGTAGTTCCGTATTGTGACTGTATCATCAGCTTGTAGGCTATTCAAACTCCTTTCCCAATTTTCTGACGACAAGTGTGTTTAATGGAGTGTCAAAATTGCACTTGCTGCATTTGCGCAAATTCTCTACACGTTGTGCCTCAAGGTTTCCACCATACCCACAGCCTTTTCGCTAACCAGGCTCATCTCTGCACATCCCATTGCAACGTCCACAACCCTATCAATGTCCCTCCTCCAGTGTGGGTTGTCGTTGATTTGCGCCAACAAACCCCCAACAAACGAATCACCTGCTCCTGTTGTCGAGATGATGGAAGGCAGGGTTTTTGCTGAGTAATGCGCCAAGACAAGCTTGCGTTCGGGTTGATCCATTAATGCCATCGGCACTTTGCGGAAGGATTTGGTGACGGTCCGTTCAGGAATATTACACCCGGGGTTCATCATCGCTGTTAACGGCTGGAGACCCAGATATACGATCCCCTTGTCTCCACACTTGAGCCAGAGGTTTTCCACCCATGGCAGGAGACTGATCATCATCTGTACAACGCCGTCTTGACCGATCCACTTCTGGCCGCTTTTCCGTGCGAATTGTTCAACATTGTTCCTCCAGTCGTGGTCGAGCTGCAGAGAATCGATGAAAGACCACCAACGCTCTGTTTCCATCATATTGTTGCTGCGTAGTGCTTCGTACAGAGTTTTCAGCTCGAGGATATTGGGCGTATAGTGGGTGATGAGCGCCCGCTGATGACTCATGCCTTGATGTTGTTGAATTGCCGGTAATAACCGCAACATTTTGGGCAGCGAAGTTGGATCATGAATGACGGTAATGTCGCGCTTGAAGCATTCCTCCAGCACACACGTCATCACTTCTGGAGCCAGATTGGCATCGAATGCCACCGTCTTGGGTTGATGAATGTCTAGCGTCTCCCGAATCTGCACCACAGGCGACGTCCTTGTCAGACGTCTTCTCAGCGGTACAGAGAACCCGTCACTCACATCTTGAGCGGTTATGCTTTCAACTATATCCATATCCGCAACACCGATTACCAACCCAGCCTTATCATCCAGAATCAAGTTACAGACCGCTGTTCTCGCACCTTCGCCTCCTGCAGCTTCTTCTTTATTCCTCGTTTGCCTTAGCAGGCCATCGGTTCTCATCCCCGATACCTTCATCTCCCGATCCAAAATCAGTCCAAACGAATCCAGCACTACCGTCCCATCCACCGTATCCTGAGCTCCAACCGCAGAAACCAACATTACTTTACGCTCGCCATTGGACATGCGACTCGCGCATTCCGCAATATTTCTTCCAACGCCCCCAGGCGTGATTTGCAGTTTCCCCGGGGCTGTGGTGTGCATCGCAGAGGCCACGGAACCAGAAGAGATTCGTGAGGTAATGTCGATCGCTGCGGCACCGAAGACTAGGACTTCGGGTGGATTGCTTTTGGACGATAAATAAGTTCCGGGTTTGGACGTTTTGGGTGATTCGAGAGATGACTTTATGCCTGAGCAAGGAGGCTAAGCATGTAAGCTGTCAATGCGGGTTTACGGTATAACGACTAGTAATAACTCACGCTGATAGGCGCTGTCGAGCTTCCCTGTTTGAGTCGGTTAAGCTCCGCAGCGATTCGGCCACCAATTGTTGCGTTGTTTTCGATTAAAGCAATGTCTATAGACAGGTAGGTAACAACGGCATGAGCGACCATAGAGAATGGCATACGACTGGGAAAGCACTTACTGGATTTTAACGCTTTGCCCTGCGTCAACTCTCCTACCCGTTTCAATAACCAAGGTGTCACTTCCTTGCCCTTCTTGTCCACGCCTTGGTCCACGGACTCTCGCACGGCTTGTTCCACGGCTTGTTGTATGACTTCACCTTGCGCGTGATATTCCTCGGGAATTGGACAGGCGAAAAGCTGAGCTTGCGGTGTGGGCAGGTTGAGGGATGTATCTATGGGACCGGCTCAAGGTCAGCGGGTCTCAAGAGTATGATGCCGTGTAGAACCTACGCAGTAAGGATGCGGCCTCAGAGGCGTTCCTGACGAAGAAGGACGACTGTCGGTTGCATGCAACGGTTAGAGAAGGTGCAATAACGGGAGATATTATGAACATACTTTGAAACCCGACTTTGGGCTGTAAAATGCGGGAAAGTCGTTGCTTGTTCCGATTGTAGTGACATTCACTCCAAGAGTTTCCTACATTTGAATCCCTGGATGTAAGCCAAATATCCCAGGGAAGGTCCGAACACCACTTACCAAAACCTCGAGGGTCAATCCCAAGTCCAGAATAGACTTGGCTCCGGCGCATACGACGCCCATAGGCGTCCTACCCAGCTCATGCAAGTCTGCGCTGATATCCATGCTCCGCTCGGCGCCTCGATGGACACCTCCAATCCCACCAGTAACAAAAACATCGATACCGACCTGCCTTGCCAGCATCATGGTCCCCGCCACGGTCGTTCCTGCATCCACTTTTGAGTAGATCCCGCGAGCAAGATCACGACGGGAAAGCTTGATGGATTTGGCATTGATGGCGGGATCGGCGAGGTGTGCCAGTTGGGATTGTGAAAGGCCGATGTGGATCCGACCGGAAAGAAGTGCGATGGTAGCCGGGATAGAGGATTGGGCACGGATTAGAGACTCGACGGAGAGCGCGCAGTCGTAGTTTGTCGGATGGGGCATTCCTAAGCGAGTGCAAAAATCATGGTTACGACGGGTCAAACGCTTCTACTGGGCGAGGTTGCTCGGCTGACCATGGGTGACGATGGCAGTTTCCAGCGCGACAACGCCAGAAGAACCGGTCTCCAAGGCATGTTCGACCTCTTCAGATACCACAAGTCTATCACCCTATTAGGTACCATGCGGATATAAGTTTGAGATCAAGCGGTATGGCGTTGTCCGAACATAAGGGAACTCACCCAATTAGCTTTTGCTTTTGCGAGCGTGGATAGACCCGCAACGTGACGAAAGCCGGCTTTCGGCCGGAAGCTGGAGTGGAGCTTAAGGGCGCGATGCATCATGATGTCGTCCTTGGAGATTGGAGGAAAGGTAGTGCTTTACAGTAGAACAGACGAATGATGTGGAAGAGCTCGACACCGCATGCTTTCTTCTTCAGCAACAATCGGACCGGCTCGGATACTGCGACTAACTTGCTCAGTTCCTCAGAGCCAATTATTGCAAGCCGGTAGCCGGCAACCAACTCGCTCATTCAGCTCATTCAGTCAGTAGTACTCAAATCTGTCCCTCTTCAGTCCCCAAGCTGTGTGCAGTCACGTAGTCAGCTACGTACGCTCAGAGAACTGCCTTGGGTTGTGCATCACATACATATTCCCAGTCTTTGCTCTTCGCCATGAACGTAGTGTTCGGGACAGGATAACCACGCGATCCAATCTATTACCAAACTCAAGCCCCGCATCGCGAGGGCGCTCCGTACTAGCGAACTTCTTGATTTTTGCCCTTATTTGGCTATACTAGTTGTTATACAATCGCTAATCAAACATGAATGGTCGTATCGCTCATCTCTTTGCATTCCTCGACTTGGCCTCATCAAGCCTTCCCGCTTCCCGACTTTACCTCGGCGTCCCTCTTCTTCCACGCATCATCCAACCCGATCTCCCTACCCCATGAACAAACGAACGCGCAATCAGCTGCACATTCTTATCAGCCCTACAGAAAGATCATCCGCAACAACTCACCCAGCTTCGCTCGTCAATGGCGGCGGGTTTCTATCCGCCAATGTGCCGTCGCGGGCCTGATCACCCATCACAGGGTGCCTTGGTGCCTGCGCCGTTGTGGAATGCGGGAGCGCCGAGGAAGGTTTCAAGTCCCCAGCGGGCGGCAGTTTGTTTCCGTAAAGATCGGCCGAGGGGAGCGCCTCTGCCGGTGTGTCCTGCACGGTGTATCGTTTTCGAGGGAGATGAACATTAGGGATACGAAATGGTTTGCAGGTCGTACGGGGGTTTTTGTTTTTTCGATTTGATAACATGTACAAGATTTGTTTGTCCATCAGTCTACAACGTTGCGCGGTCGTTTAATAGGAGAGAGAAGGGGAATTCAACTAACGTAACCAGCAGCCTTGGCAGGGTTCTCCGTAGCGGCTACGTATCCCGCAGCCGCATCCTTTCCCCTACGAGCAGACGTGTGGAACTGGGCTTTGCGGACCGAGCTTGGGTCCGTGCGCAGGTCGTCGGCGGCTTGGCCTGCACGAGATTTGGAGGGGAGATGGGGGGTCGTTCCAGCCTGAGGGGAAGAGATGCAGTTAAAGTTAGCAAATGGAAATGATGACTCGGTTCATGTGTAGCGGACTCACGTTACCAGCTCCACCCTCCGCCTGTTCTGGCTGCTTGTGCTTGAGATGCGGGTTTTGATCGCCCTGGACGTTGGTATCCTTCGGCTTTCGTGCTTCTGACATGGTGTCCCCGGTGGACTTGCTGCCGCTGTACGCCTTTCCTTCGGTCCCTCCCGGCGCGCTCCTCCTGGCACTCGTATGCATCTGCTGCTTCCTAACGCCTGGTCCGGTCTTGCTCTCCTGGTGTTCCTGCTTGTTGACGTCCATTCCCAAAACCTGCTTAACACTCGCCTTGAAAGACGGCGCAGCAGCTTCCTCCTTTCCTCCCACCTCTCCGGCGTACTCCCCGCTCGATTGCGCACCCGCTCGATGGTCCTTGAAGCTTCCCGCGCTGAAAGCGGCTTGAGCACCTGTCTTGGCGTCTTTCAAAGCGTCCTCCTTCTGAACGGACGGCGCTTTCTGTCCCCCAGCATCTTCGGCAGCAGTGTCATACGGCTCAGCCTGAGTCTTCTTGCCATGTTTGGCTTGATCGAACCCGGCTTGAACACTAGCGGACTGCACATCTAGTCCACCTTCAAGCGTTTCCCCGGCCTTGCGCGTAGCATGGCCAAACGAGTTGGGCTTTGTCGGGTCGTTTTCCGTGCAGAGGGGGACAGTGGTGGTGATGCCACGCACGGCAGTGGGTGCGCGCAGAACGGTGAGCCGGTGGGCGGCGGCGGTACGGAGTGAAGTGGCGAACATGTTTTGTGCGTGTGATTATATGTTGTGTGAGTTCATCCGCTCGTCACGCCCACGCACCTACCAGCTTTGATTTATATGCAGTCAGCTAGGCGCCACATCTCAAATGACGTCAGCCGATCCAGCATCCAGCAGATTTCGGGTGTACCCGTCCATGACGTCTACGCGTCCCGGAGCTTGGATTTCCATTGCTACCTTGAGGGAGTCGCACTCTCGCAGAGATTAATCGTGTCTAGACGTTGTTTTGGTTGGCGGCTCCTCCAAGGCAGAGAATGGCGATTATGTATGTAGTTCTTTCCTGTTTGACGGTGCAGTAGTCACCAACAAGGAGCCTCAACCGTACCTTCTGCTTTTACCAACAAAGCAGCTCCTCAGGGAATGTTACCTCATCGCCTAGACCAAGCGATATACCTTCGTTCACCCGATGGAGCGCCATTGAACGGGTATGACTTCGTACTTCCGCTATCGTGCTTGTGTAGTAGAGGAGTGAGAGAGTCGCACCATTTCTTAGCAGGGCGTATCTTCCTGTGTTTCTGTGAAACTTTTGGCGAGAGCCTTGGGTATGAGGGTCTCATCAGGGTCTGTCGACACAACCCCTTGCAACAAAGGAGGGCTTGAACGAGAAGAACAAATGAAAAGGAAGTTCTACGAGGAGCGACTCGCATATAAATGCGGGGCGATCCGAGTGCATTATGAAGGCTTCCATGCAATTCAATGGATCATATAGGAGCATACACTTCATTTTCCGGATTCACACATCTTAAGAAATACTCATTCTTAACTTGTCAAGACACCGAAAGTCGCCCAACGACAAAACAAGATGAAACAGATCGCAAACCAATACAATCAGATGAATGCGAGGAACCTGGGACCGGGCAGTGGCAAGATTGTGGAGGAGGAGCTCAAAGCGTTACGGGAGAGTCTCCGTAGGCTAGCGGGATCCAAAAGAATGAAGGCCAACATCAAAGCAAGGAGCAAAGCAAAAGTCAAACCAGATGATGCTTTGAAGTCCTCACTGTTAGACACACCTTGTGCATTGCTTATGCATGGACCAGGCTACTTCTTGTGCTTTCGATATTACCAAAAGATTCATGACGAACTGAAGATAGCGGAGCTTGCCCCGTTACTCTATTTAGTCAGTGATTCATTCTTTCGCTTCGGTAGTCCCGTTGCAATAGGATTGATGCAAAATTTACTGCCTGATAGTCAGACATATTGGAATGCAGAGGCGAAGAAGTGCCAGCGAGTGACCTTATCGACCATGTTTTCTCAGAACCAGACTCCATTCTTCCCATAAAGAAATATGAGATCCGGGAATGGCTTGCAAGGGTTCTCCTGGAAGTCGGCAAAGCAAATTCTGCAGGACAGGAAAACGTCAAAGTCGTCGCTTCGAGCACAATATATGATAACTTGAGCTTTCCAGGCTCAATTGAGCTCTCGTACGAGAGGGACTTGTGGAAAGCAGAACAGGCTCTTACACTTCCACTGTCGAGCAGGTATCAGGCTGACGACGCAGGTATGCACTACCAGAGGGATGATTCTTCTTTGGGAATATTCAGTAAGGTAATCATCTATGATCTTTTTTTGAGAGGAGCCTGCTGATGTACGGGCTTTCTCTTCAACTCCTTAGCAATATACGCCGAATACACTTTCAGCGACGTAGTACCCAAAGATACCGAGTTATGGAAGAATCCCAGGGCACGACTCAAGGTGAACATGAACCCAGAGTTACCACCTGCTGCAGAAGACGATTCAAGTTCTCCAAAATGTACACTCTTCGACTGGTCCTTGCTACAACGTTCCGGGACGAATTCATGGTCTGAAATACAACTACGTCCTTCTCTTACTGCGTCACAAAATGCTTCAGTCGCCACTGCGCAATCTGCGTGATGTGCTTACTTTTGTATGCGTAACAAGAGATTTGAACATGAAAGTCCCCCCTCATTGCAACGTAGTCCTCAGAAAGGGTAGTTCTTTGCATCATCCATGCTTCGCTCGTGGGCTTGTGACCCATGCCGTTTTCTTCAGCTACCAACATATAGTCAGTCAATTGCGCCTGACGCTCGTACAGAAGCCTTTAGGTTATGAATGTGTATTGTAGTTTCGACGGTTCCTCATCACTCCATGATAGTTAGGACCCGATAGTCCTGGCTCGCCAAACAGTGGACGTTTTCCGTCGAATCATGTTTGTCGACATCGCTGTCATAGCGGTTCCTCAAACGGGCGGATTTGCTCGCGCTCAACCCTCAACGCTTTCATCACCTGTTGAAGTTGCCCTAGAATTTTTCATATAGATGCTGTTTGTTCATATCCCATTTTCTTAGATGATCCATCTTGTGTTTCTGCAAAAAGCGATAGATTATGATTATGGATAGTCGCTTATATTTACAGAAGCCTCAGTGCCATAGTAAGCCTGGATCTGCTGTTCTGGAGCTCAAGCAGTAATGCTCTTGTCTCACCGTCTTGCAATGCTTGGCACTTCTCTATCAAAGCGGCTCCTCCGACAAGCCCGCAGGCATTTATGTCCGTACACGTCCAGCCTTCTCTTGCACTTGCCTCTGCCCTTCCCTCAAACCAGCCGCACACTCCCCTGCCCTTCTCCCCACTGCGCATACATCCGTTCCCTCTCCTTGCCCAATTCCTCACTCACCTCTACCGCTCGACGTGTTTTCTCCGGCGTGATAGCTTCCCGTGGGATTGTCGGTGAAGTGGTATACAGTGCTACCTCCTTCATTCTATCGGCGCTCTGATTTCCCGTCGTCTCCCTAAATGGTGCTCGCGTTTTGCCCTTCTGGCCCCTCACATTCTGCCTCGCAGGCGCAGCGGAGTGCGTATCTAAGGCCGTCGTCACAGACTCGGTCTTTGCAGGGATCACTTGGCGCCGAGCTTGAACTTCTTTATAGATTTTCATTGCATTCGGCAAGAGTTGTGCTAAAGCCTGCATTCCACGCAACGTCACACAACCAAATCAGCTTTCGAACCTCTCCTCCTGGCGCTACAGCACGCCCTCTATATTGAACTCACCTCTTGTCGAACCTGACTCGTTGGATGAGTTTGCAAAAAGCTCAACCTTTCCTCGATCGAAACAGGAGGTCCTTGCGCTGCAGTGTCGGCCTCCACGGCTGCCATGAGATCCCACAAGTCAAGTGCCGCTCGTGGATCATATCCTGCTGATGCCATGAACTACATCACCCAGAAACAGTCAGGAAGGCCAGACGTTATCATACGGTATATAACGACGATGTAGGGGAACACGTACGTTCAGTCCTACTGCATCGGCTTCCATCTCCAGTTTACGGGAATACGCTCGTTCAGTAACAACATCGTTGAGCCAATTGATAAACACGGCCGCAGAGTCGGTGATCCTGATACAGCCTGATCAGAAGCGGGTACGTGCTGACTACGATTGCGCACCGAAGAAGGCTTACACTGGGAAAGAGAGTGTTAGAGCGAAGGAAATACCGCGTAAGATGTCGAACCCCACAGCAGCGACGTTGAGGAACTATCAGATGTGCGCGTTGAGTCAAGTGCGTTCACAATTACGCCTTTTAGCGTGCAAAACACTGACCCCGAGCTAAACGAGCGCCACGGCACACGTTGTCAGCAGTCATGCGCAGAACCAGAAAATGGAGTAACATTGTACTTACATTCTCCACCGCATGTCGCTGGGTGACATGTGCGATTTCATGCGCCAGAACGCCAGAGAGCAGCGTATCGTCATCGACGAGGTCCACTAGGCCGGAGTAGACAAAGATTTCCTTCGAAGGGAGAGCGAATGCATTGATTTTTGACTGTTTTTGGGTTGTAAGCACGGGGTCAAACACGGTAGTAAGACGACAGTTTGTCCTATGTGGCGCTGGATGACGCGCTTGCAGAGGTGCCACTTACTCCCTTGACGACATAGATATGCCAGTCTTCCCTGTCCAGATCTATCAACGGATCTCCAACATCATGCCGAAACGGTACAAAGCTATTCTTCGCCGTCGCACTCGGCGGGTAAAACTTTCCCCCACGCTCTCTCTCATGAATGACTTTTGTGAGCTCGCTCATGCGAGACGTCGTCGGAGGCGGCCAGGTAGCACCATGGATGAGAGACTTGTTTTCTTCTTCCAGGGCGGTGATGAGCGCCGACGAAACACGGGCAACACGTTTTACCCGCGGATCGGAGGGAGGGAGGATGGATTCACCTTCATGCTGCATCACTTCGTCGAATCTGGGCAAAGAGAGGGAAGTTAGTCAGACATATGCGAATTGGAGAGGGCGCACGCGCTGGGAGACTTGCTTGCGTCGTGCCCAGGTCATTTCTTCGCCCTCGGTCATGAGGAGGAGTCTCCACCTCTGAGTCCTTGGCGCTTGATCGAGTCCGAGAGCGAGTACCAGACTCAACGCAATAATCTAAAAAAGGTATCGGGATAAAACCCCGACTATGGACGTGCGTTGCAGGCGAGGAAGACATACGGGTATATTGACTAATATCATCGAAAACCTTCTATACCTCTGCCATAGGCTATGTAAACCGATTACGGGTAAGTGAGCCATTGTGCGACAGTCCAGTCCTTCTCCCGCACTCGACACTCACCGCCATCGCCAGACAAATGGTAACGCGATCAACGACACTCTGGTCACGTTCAGCAGAATCCCCTTGAGCGCAGGAAATGCCAAGAAAAAGACATCACGGCGAGGCGGTGTTGAATGAAAGCCCTGACGTGATAAGTATAGCTGTTGTTGTAGCTGTGGTCGCAGTCGAGAGGTCTTGAACGTTGAGTAGGAAGTGATGCTCGGCCACGTGACCGGTGCTTGGCGGGGTATAGCTCGTGTCAAGGTGGTGCGCGAACGAATGAGGTTGATGGAGGAGCGTAACATGATTTGCGGTCTGATGACATCCGAATACCAGGTGGACCTAGGGAGTGATGGACTCCCTCTGTCGTATGAGGGAAAGGTGAATTAGGCCAGAAAGAGTAGCACTGCAGGTGGGTGATCGAGCACTTCGTAAACAACTGAACACCCGAGTATAGCCGACTGAGGCGTGGTATGACGTCATCTCGCCTCAAGCGGGACATTATTCATGCACTCATGGGCTCAACCATGGTGCATTCGTTCATTCATAAAGCTATTCATACTCATGACGATTTGTAGTCAATCAGCTGATCAATCTGTACAACACCGCCGCCCTAGTTACGTCCATATCTCCTTGATCGAGTTCAACCCCGTACATTTGGCCCTTTCCTTAACCTCACCCCTGCTTTCGAATCTTTGGGAACGCATCTTCATCTCCACCAGACGTCTGCG
Organism: Naganishia cerealis; assembly: GCA_030039265.1. Classification (NCBI taxonomy): domain Eukaryota; kingdom Fungi; phylum Basidiomycota; class Tremellomycetes; order Filobasidiales; family Filobasidiaceae; genus Naganishia; species Naganishia cerealis. Next base: position 35,927 of record JASBWR010000008.1, read on the forward strand.
ATTCCCACATTTAAATCTTGGCCTGGATCCGGTCCATCATGCTCTTCGGGTCGAGTACGGCCTGCGGGTAAGGCAGTTGAGGGACCCTTATATGGCTTTCACCTCCGTCAACGACCTGCGATGGAGACCAGTAAGGCAAAAGGAACGACACAAAACCATAATCGCGCAGTGAAGGGAATACATGGCAAAGCGGAAGCACAGGAGCGTCAGCTTGAATCCGTTAGAACCTAGGATCACCAAATCACGTCAGCGAAAGACTTACGAATACCTGACCGGTGATCCAATTCGCACTGTCGCTAAACAGGAACAAAGCCATGGCAGCAATCTCATCTAGGTCAATGGTGCGTGCAAGTCGGTTTGATCAGCATCTGGGATCAGAAGGACAAGTGTGATAAGTGCAGGCAGTTGCAGAGGGAGACCCACCTCCGTCACCCCATCGTCCAAGCGGGATGGAGTCGTGGTTACGATCCCCCTTCGGACTAAGCTTGGCCATTCCTTCGGTTCCTGAGATAGGGCGTAGCCGAACAACGGGTCACAGAATAGAAAGATAAGCCCACAGTTGCCGATGGTGCATAGTGGAGGGGTCAGGGGTCATGGGATTGATACTTATCTGGCGCGATGACGTTGCTTCGTACGCCTCGAGGTCCTTCCTCCATGGCCAGAACGGCGGACAGCGCATCTACGCCCGCCTTTGCGGCTGAAACGTGGGCTTGGTAGGGAAGTCCTGGAGATATGGCAGGGTGTAGCGAGTCAGATCGGGAGGTGGGTCAGGTGCAAAAAGCGGGATGTCTTACCCCTGTAGTGGAGAGTAGCGGAAATATGGATGTAAGATCCTTGAGCTTCTCGGACGTAGGGAAGAGTAGCCTTGATGGTGTTGTATGTTCCAAGCTGGATCGATCATGCACAAAAACCAGAATAGGAGCTATTTCAGCGGCGTGGTTGCCATGCGTGAATGAGTCAGGCTTACGAGGTCAATATCTACGACCGTCTTGAAGGCGTTCTCGGAAAGGCCTTCGATGGGAGCCAAGCTACAACGGGGTGGGTCAGGAACGGTAAGTTGTACGCCAACAGCTAGGAATAATTCAGAGTCATACGTACAAGTTACCTGCAGCGCCTGAGTTTGCCAAAATGAAACGGTTTCAATCACTGCTGCCCATCCCGTGGCACACGGACAAGGGAAACGCATACCGCAAATAACAAAATCAATCTTGCCAAACTTTTCGTAAGCAGCCTTTGCAGCAGCTTTCAAGTCTTCGGGTTTCCTAACGTCACCCTGGCAAGGCAAACACGTCCTTCCTGTCTCTTTGGACAACTGCGCTGCAGCCTTCTCGTTCTCTGGACCGCTGATGGGGAGAAGTAGGCCTGGTGGATCAGTACACCAAGCTCTTCCATCGCCGCCAAGAACATAGAAGCACTTTGCTCACTTTCGTCCAATAATGGCAGAATCAGCACCATGGTTCATCATCACCTTGATCATCTTGTATACGATTCCGCTCCGGCCTCCAGTGGAGAGGACAACCTTGCCCTTGAAGAGATCTGCACGGAAGGTGTTGGTCGTCGGGGTGACGGGTTTGATCACCTGGACGGTGGAAGGTGCGGCTGGGGAAGGCATATTGGTTGTTGTGGCGAGAGAAGGTGGGGCGATAGTGTGGAAGGGGAGTGAATGGATGATGACGGGCCATGTTGTCTACTTGTACTGCTCCCTTTTGGAGGAATGCTCTCGACCCGGGTAGCCGGGAAACCAAGACGCCGAGATTACCTAAGACGTTTCAGCAGTCTAATCGCGGTCCCATAATTGGCGGAAATGAAATTTCCCGGCGGCTGGGGATATTTGACTCGAAATAAAGAATAGTGGAGGCGAGTGAGGCGGTTAGTCAGACGAGTCGCAGAAGTCTGGGCTGAACTGAACGCTATACCGACTGGATCAACTCAGTACCCTTGCCCTAGATCGTTCAGCTCTCCACCATGACCTTTTCAGGTGCACTCGTACGTCGGAAGCTTCTCCCTGGCCCCGCAGGTCTTGCCATTGACACCTCTTCCTGTCTCGCTGTAGACCCTTACGGACCTGGACGACTTTCTTGCCCCCTCCCAGGCTTGTATTCTTCCCGTGAGGCAAACTAACAAGGCTTCCAACCAAGAAGAAGGAACGAACTCAAATGTGAGCCTCGGATTTATTTTTCTTTCCTTTGTTCCCCAGTGGTCGTGGCAGAAACTGAAATGTGTTGACTGCGTTTTAGACCGAGATACATATCGACGAGAATAACAACTACTATGAAGTCGCCATCTCTGCGAAACCCTCGACCGCTGCTGAACCGCCTTCTCTCAAGCCTTTGACCGAATCAGGATCGTTCACGAAGAAGAGTTATGGAGATGCGGCAGAAGCGTTGAATAGTGCTCTTAGTGGGATCCAGGCCATGCAGGGAGGAGTTGAGAAGCCCCTGGCGGCGAGTGCACAACCAGAGGCGTTACAAAAAGCGGAAATCAGCTTGAATGACTGTCTTGCTTGCAGGTAAGCAGTCGTCACTTCATCCGTTTCTAGGACAGCTGCTGACCTGATTCGCCTCTGCTTGCGTAGTGGCTGCGTGACCTCCACAGAATCCATGCTCATCACCCTCCAGTCCCATCTCGAAGTCCAGACATACATAACATCACATCGTGCATATCTCGGCCACGACGTTGACGCACAACCGAGTAACGGAGAAGCACTCGTCGAGCCGGACAGCCGTACCGGGGTCATCTCCATTTCGCCTCAAACCCTCGCCTCCCTCTCCGCATCCTACGGGTCCGCTCACGGACGCAATATCCCTCTCCGCACGTTGCTGCGCCGTATCCGACATTTCCTGACCCGAGGCGAACACGGTCAATGGGCAGGCGTATGGGATACCACGTTTGCCCGACATTTGAGTCTGCTTGAACACGTCAAGGAGTACAAAGAGCGTCGAGCGGTAGGAAAGGGCAAACAGCCTGCCGAAGGAATTCGATCGACGTCGGCGCATGTGATATCTGCATCGAATACGAACGATGATCTGGCGCGAGGGCTGGACCCCAAAACGAGTGCACATGGAAACGGACTTCCGATGCTTGCAAGTGCTTGTCCCGGTTGGGTTTGTTATGCGGAAAAGGCGCATGGCGAGCTGCTGGGATTTGTTAGTGCTGTAAGGAGTAGTCAGGGAGTTATGGGAGCACTGGTCAAACAGTGGTGGGGCAGTAAGCATGGGAAAAGGTACGTTCTCTGTAACTTCGGTATTGGGGGTACTGTGCTAACTTTATACTGACGTAGGCCAAACGAGATATATCACGTCACCGTCATGCCATGCTACGATAAGAAATTAGAGGCGTCGAGATCCGACTTCTATTCATCAGTCTATCAGACACGCGACGTCGACTGTGTTCTGACGACGGGAGAACTAGATTTACTACTGCGTGAACGGGGATTTGATCCGTGGGCGCAAGTACCTGGGGAAGACGAGGATAATACGTCTTGTCCGTTCCCCGAATTGCTGCAGCATCCTGGCACATCCTCGGGATCCTACTTGCACGTCCTTCTTACTTACCTGGCGCAAGAACATCGGAATCCGACGACACTCACAGCTCGGGCCATCCGAGGATCCGAAGACCATGTCGAGTTCTTGCTGGTGGATACCACGACTGGCGAAATCATCTTCAAGGGTGCGAAATGTTATGGATTCAGGAATTTGCAGAACCTCGTGAGGAAGGTCGGCAAGGAAACGGGGCTCAAGGGCGCAGCGGGCGGAAGAGCGGGAGCCGGTGGAAAGCTAGCCGCAGCGATCGCCGCTCGGCGCCGTGCAGGTCGTACAGGACGTGCAACTGCAGGAGGCACGTCTACCCCAGCGGATTCGAGTGGCGCGAGTACACCCACGACGACTATTTCGCCGGACGATCGGACGCTCGATTACGTCGAGGTCATGGCCTGCCCGGGAGGCTGCGTAAACGGCGGTGGTCAAATGAAGCCAAACGCCACGAGCCAGAACGAGCGCATGGTCGAGCCCGACGGTATAGCGGGGAAAGACGAAGAAGGGTATCCCCGGGTCTGGGAGCTTGAAGGCGTTGAATCCAAGAAACTGGATACGACAACGCCGCAAATTGATGAATCGATGAGGTGGTCTACGAAAGCATGGGTGGCACAGGTAGAGACCATGTATTGGTCCGATTTGCCGACACCGCCTGCTTCACCGCCGTCCACCGACACTCGCTCATCCGGCTCGTTGAAACCTTTTGAATCTCTGCAAGAATTGCACGACCTTTCTTCCTCCCGCGAATTTTCCCGTGCCGACGATCTGGCAAAGCGGATTATCATTGACGTGTGTAGGCCGGCATCGGGGCGATATGATGAGGTCATGGATGAGCAAGCAGAGCACAATCGATGGGAGTTTTTGAGGACGAGGTATAGAAAGGTTGAGACGGATGTCGGGCAGTTGACGGCTAGTGCTGTCAAGTGGTAGTCATCGCGGGAGCTCACAGGCATTGGTTGTAGAAATATCTAGGTACACCGGACTGCAGGAGAATAATAGATGCATTTAGTTGGAAGCTGGGATCCAGGGTCTTTCTTTCGTGGCCGGCTGCTGGTCATCGCCTGGCCATAAGAATGAGAGAACGAGTCTTGTGAACCCGTATTCAGTGCTAACAGCAAAGACCGATTGCACTTGTAAATCTGTGGCTTTCCCACATGGGGTGTATCGATCCCGATACATCGAGAAAGAACAGGCATCCACTCTGTCCAATTTCTCGACTGATTCACCCAAGCGTGCCGAAAATCGCATGTTTCTACCATGCATTTTGTAGTAGATACAATCCCATGAAGCAGATATACAACACCAGGGCGGTATTCTCCTTCCTCCTCGTCGCAAATCATGTCCCGTCCGTCTATGTCTTATAGTATTCCTGTGTTCCCCGTCATGAAGCGTTGTATCGCGCGCCCTTTGTCAACACCGATAGATTTTGTCGAAAGGTTGGCCACGAACATAGTGCGTTTGCCATTTGAAACGCGGGCTAACGCAAGGAAGCGACAAAGTCGGCTTCGAGGTTTCCGACACTTTTCTTGAAATGCTCAACCTCTTTCCAGCAGTCAAGCGGTCGGTCCTGGTTTTTGCTGTGGCGCCACTCGGGTACGTCAGCCTGTACTCTGGGTGGAAGGAATTAGCAGAGAGTGCTTACAGATAACATTGCACGACCGCATCTCTCTGCTTTCTGACTTCTGCCTTCTCTCCCTCTTCCTCGAAAACCTCCTTCCTCTTCTTGCCCAGCTTTTCAAGCTTCTCTTTCACTTCTTCCATATCCCGGCTCAACAACTCGCTGCTCATTCCCGGCTTTTCCTTGTTCAGGTTCTCCTTTTCTAGTGCGCTCGAGATCTTAGCCATGATCTCGGCTTCCTCGTGGCGCAATCGTTCTGTCTCTGCTTGGAGACGCGCCATAATGGCGGAATCGTGGTGGGTTCGGGCGATGGGCTCGTCCGACGAACTAGCGGCGGAAGATGAAAGCTGGGAAATCAAAGAGGGGGCGAACTGTGAAGGGATAGAGGCCTTCAGCTCGTGACAGACTAAGCAGCAGAATACTTTGATACTGACCTGTACAGAAGTACTCGGCTCCTGCGGTCGGATGACCTGTTCGGCAGGTTTTTGGGGCTGCTCATTCTGGCCCGCGGTCGAGGTGGATTGCGAGTTGCCCATTTTTGTCGAGATGATGTGCACGATGCTCCGGACCTGCTCAAGGAAGAGTCCACCGAAGACGGGTGACCTCATATTGGTTGCCTGACCGACCAGCTCCGGCTTGCGCTTGGCTGCGCTTCTCCTTGCAGAGGCTCTGGGCGTGATAGGCGCACGATCGGGTCCATCTCATTATACTTCATTCAACTTCCAGGGTCCTAGAACATCCATCGCGGCGCCTTATATTCCACCATACTCGACTCTGCTGAATACGGAGACAAGGAGACCTGACGATCGCCACTCAAGTCTCAAGGCCCGCGGAATACCCGTCGGAATGTCTTCACATACGGCCAAACAAGCTCTGAGACAAGCGGCAACAACGATCTCAAGAGCGTCGGTCGTCCAACCATGTCGGAAATCAATACCGTCTTACGCCCTGAGATGCCGTACTCGGTCCTCCATCTGTCCCGTGTCAAGCTCTACACGACAGCTGCGTGCGGGATTGGCTTCCCGAAATCATTCGACAATCGCTGCTGAACAGCGACATCCTCCAAAAATGCCAGAGATTCATGCTCGAGATACATATGATATCGTCATCATAGGAGCCGGGAATGCTGGTCTAGCACTAGCATGTACACTGCGTACGAATCTTAATGCCCAAGACCACAAATGAGTCGCTAACTCACTGCATGCTGGACTTTCATCTGACAGTGTCGAAGCCCGCTCTTATGCGGGATGATACGCGTATACTGCTTGTCGAGGGTGGATCACTAGATCGTGTGAGGTCGTGGTCCGGAAAGGGCGACTGGGAAAATAGGGTTAGCAGTTTGACGGCAGAGAATGTGCAGTTCTTGAGAGGTATGATACCGTCAGGGCTGCCGATACGGAAGGTATCCGATGTGCTCACCACTGCGGTCGTAGATATCGGTGCTTGGGATCACATAGAAGGCTCTCGTCCATGTCCAATCAGCGACATCATAGTCAGTCCTTTCCCCTACAGGTTTTTCGCTGTTTCCACGACGTTCACACCTGTTACTCGCGGATTCTCAACTCAAAGGTCTGGACGTCAAATGGATCATCATCCTCTTCTTCGTCGCAAATACACTTTCCTCAACCCGACACAAACAATCCAATGGCGTATATGACGGAAAATACTAATCTCCAGCGTGCTTTGCTGAGAAAAATTGAGCTGGATGGAAAGGATAGAATCGTGGTCCAGGAAAGCAAACGAGTGGAAGAGATGAGGATGGGGGAAGGTGGCAGATGGGTAGGGCTGCGCTTTGGAGACCACTGGGTTAGAGGCGGCGTCGTCGTAAGTCTTCTAGTATAGGTGTTGTCATTTCACCGAATTTACCCCACCTTTGCGTCAACCAGGTCGGAGCAGATGGCTACAACTCGCCTGTTCGAGCTTTCTCTGATATCGCCTCCTTCGGGCATGGCTATGACACGCATGCTATAGTCGCTACATTGCACCATTCGCCCCTTTACAACCATACAGCCTTCCAGCGATTCCTACCAACGGGTCCGATTGCCTTTCTCCCATTAAGTTCCGACTCCACTACACTGGTGTGGTCGACAAGGCCGGAACTGGTTGCCGCGTACAAGGCTCTCGGTCCCACTGGCCTTGCAACCATGATCAATTTGGGATTCTTCATGGATGAACAGAGTCTAGCGGCAGTCAATACACAAGTTCTGGCTGCTCATGCCAAAGGAGAACAGATCGACCTGACCATCCTGGAGGACCGATGGAACACTATTCTAAACAACTTGACAACGGAACAAGCCAAGTCACTTCCACCACCCATTGCATCCGTTGCTGCGAAATCGATTGCCTCATTCCCCCTCAAGCTTTCTCATGCGGAAAGCTATATCGGAGATAGGACAGTTCTGATTGGCGATGCTGCGCACACGATCCATCCATTGGCAGGTCAGGGCCTGAATATGGGTTTGGCGGATGTCAAGGTGTTGGGAGAGGTATGGGAAAGAGTGAAGAGCAATGGCGGCGATCTCGGTAAGTGTCTTTTCCATCTTTTCGCGTGCAATTCTAGGGGAACTATAACGCTAGCTTTCTATCAGGCGCGTACACATCATTACTACCATACACGAAGGAGAGGTATCCCGCAAATCATCTTCTCCTCTCAACAACAGACAAACTGCACTACCTCTTCGGCACACGTATTCCTGGTATCAACTGGGCTCGTTCCGTCGGCATGGATGTGATCAATGAGCTCGGGCCTATCAAAAAGCTTCTCATGGGTCGCGTTGGGGCTCAAGCATCTGCCACGGCGAATACCGAGTCACCGATGAGACCGGCAGGGAGTATTTATGAGAAGGCGGCGGATGGGATGGATACGTTGAGAAATGTGAAGACTATTGCAGGGATGGCGGCGTCGGCGGGTCGTGAGTTGGTTAAAGGGGGTGCAAGACAGCTGCTTGAACGGTTGGCAAAGTAGTATTTGGACATCATGCCTTGAGAGGTTGGCTACGTTAGCGGTATCGTTGAACATCCGGTTGGCTGTCGATGACATGTCTGGTTTCGCTGTTTCCGCAACAAGGGTTGTCAAGGAAATCTCTAGGGGCAACGATACATTTTCTTCTTAAGCGCATGAACGCAGGCAGGCATCTGAGACTATGCAGTACTTCGTCCAGTCATGACATGAATGCGTGTTGCATCGAGTGTCGCTCACCATGCTTGTCCGAGGCAGTCGCTGTCAAGACTTTCCAGAGTTTGGCTCGCCAAGGAGCTCTTCTGTGTAAATAAAGATAGATGGTCTGTTTGCCCGCGGGGCGCTACTCGACATTTGTTCACGCGAAGTTTGGACTCGAGTTCCTTATAGCTTGGCATTTATTACGCCTCCGTCCCTGCCGATACTTGTTGGCTTCCAGGATCTTTAGGAGACTCGTATGCCCACGGCGCCACCGCTGCACCACGTCGTTTGTAGAGGAGAGGGCTGACGTCACCCCATGCTGCGGACCGACGGAAATGCGGAACCGAGGCGAGACAGGAGCGAGCCCTACACCGCCTTGCACAGAGTTTGAAGCAGCTTTTCCAAGGATTTGCAGCTAGAATGCGATGGCGATGTCGGAGAATACGTACCTCGAAGTTGATAACCGCACGAGAGCAGCAGACCCACGACAGCTCTCACGACAAAGGAGGTGCTTAATTAATTGCGCAAGCCCCTTTCGCCAAGTAAACGTTACGCGGGAGACCGAGATATATATATACCGCCATCAGGGACTTGGAGAGCACGACACAACCGCCCGTGGTATAACGCACGAGCAGTTTCAAGTCTTTCGACAATCCAGATTCACAAAGCCCTTCTTAGCAACACTATGGCAGGAACAGTCTCAACCGGTAGCGATGTTTTTCTCTACCTCATCAGCATCCTACTTCCCCCAATTGGACCTTTCGCCAAAGTTGGATGCGGTGCAGCGTTCTGGATTTGCATAGGGTTAACCATATTGGGCTATATTCCGGGAATAATCTACGCCTGGTAGTACGTTTTCGAGGTAGTTTCGATTGATATTGCGCTTGACGTTGAACTGGTGCTTTTGCCTTGGACTGCAGTATCATCTCCAAGTACGGCCGTGAACGAGTCAGGTATTAGATGGCATCATTTACGCGACATTGATGAACCCAACAAGATGGGAGGACGTTCATCCATGTGCAGCCGGTCATTATGAGTGCGAATCAAGCGGATGGAGGGCGATGAGAGACAGGAACGGATAGCAACAGACAATTGTTGTCGCGGAACATAGATGAAGGGATCTGTCGAACATCAGACGGTCATTTCGGTGCCAGTGTACCGTTGTACAAGTTATCTTATAATTATTTGAAGACGCCTCACCTTGAAGAAGCAGTAGTTGCGATTGACTCTTTCTTTGGAATGAAACGGATACTGCTTGCACTTGTCGACTGATGACCATGTTTGCATATCCGGACTATACTTGGTGAGGTGAGGCGTGACAGATGTAGGCTGGGTATACGCCATACTACTTTTGAAACGTAAAATGCGTTCTCCTCCCTAGTACGGTATCACGTGGCTCTGATATTTCGGTGCCCAAGGTAGATCGTTGCGGTCTATCTCCTCCTTGATTGATCCACTCATTCTCCCCTTCACAGTTCCCCTTGTGGTAGCATCGTCCACGGGCACATTCAGGTTACTCCTTCACGTCAAACCCCTTCCCGAGGTTGACATCCTTTCTGGTACCAGGACAGCTAAAAGGGATGAGCGTGAATTAAGAAACAAACCTATCCCTTTGAGACACAGAATGAACGATCAGACACAGGGATTCTGTTTCTGTTCAGGCAACCTTTATAGTATATATATAACGTTGATATACCAGGGCGAACCAAGCGTAGGAGCCCAAAATAATCTCGCATAACGACTAGTCATTTGCAAGTACCAAAGAGTGAGCATGAACTCAACAACATTCTTTTTCGACCGAACTCAACAACATTCTTTTTCGACCTTCTTGGCTTATATTTACGTCGACGAATGCGATTGCCTCTAATAGATCTGTTCAACGTTTAATCAACTTCGAGATGTATATCAGCCGTTCCTTATCAGCCGCCTTCGTGAGCTTGTACTTTCTCCAAGTTGGGACAGTGCTTGTACATGGTGCAGCCCTGATTCCCAGAGAGGAGCCTCCGAGCTCTAAGTTTGGGTTTTACGAGGTCAGCATGTTTCCGGACTGGCTCCAGAAAGTGTTGATCCCCGCGGAAGAGGGCCAATGCAACATGGTCGTGCAGGCCAAGACTCGGGGGGTAAGTATGTAGTCAGCCGGAAAGACAGTGCTTGACTGCTGATACGGAGGCTTTTCTTTTCGCCTTGGCTCTTCCAAGCTACTTGGCACCAAAGTGTTCGGTTTTCCCGCCTGTCGCCAGAAATCGTCAGAAAGTCCAGCCAGCGTTAGCTGGCCTCAACCGATGCCTACTCGCTTTACCGATTTCAATGAAGAATGGGGTAAGGACATATACATTGTGAAGGGTTTCCCTGCAGATGCGCGCGAGAAGGAAGACCTCAAAGGCACCTCTGTGTCCAAGCTCTCTTGGGACGATATGGCCAACAAGGTGGCTAAGGAGATCCCTTTGACAAAACCTACGGACTTGACATACTCGTGAGTGTGTTATGGTAGCAATTCCGAATCCAAGAAATTGAACAGAGATTGCTCTTGGTTTCTAGCTCTGCCCCCTTTACCACTCTTCTCGGACAGCTTGGAAAACCCCGCCAGTTTGCAGGACCCTGGCTAAATCCATATACACATCTCACCGGCGAAACTCTTTGCAAGGACGCTGCTGATCTCAACAAGTGCTTGGATGATGACAGCAACAGAGCATATATTAATGCACTTTGATCGGGTTGAACTGTCGCAGGTTTAACCTTGAAGGCACAGGGATCTAGATTCTCTTCCGACCATATCATGCGATCAGTCTCGAATTGCCCAGCTAATTGCTCATGCTTCTTATTGTCTTCTTCCGAATCAGCGTCATATCTTCCTGCCACCTGTTCGCTTATTGCAGAGTTTACCCTAGCGATTTTGTACCATTAACACGTTGCTGTACTAAAGTCAAGTTGTTGTACTAGCAGGTATTGTAGCAGTCACCAGCTCGGTCACCTGCCAAGCTCCTGTCATTCGCTTAGTCGTGTGCCTACCGAATGTATTTTTAGCACTCGACAGTGTATCCGTCTGTTCTCGCGAAATGACCTCATGGGGCTTGCATGGAATGTCCTTCAACCCGCTCTCTACCCTAGCTGGTTGTTTGATGCAGGCGGGCTGGCGGAAAAAATTAAAGGGGGTATATATGCATTGCATGCACCTTCCATCTTCCCCATTTACTGCGACTCGGACGTGTATTCGGTTGTTTGCCTAGTCACCATATTTGTCTGGCGATAATGATGTCCACCCATACAACCAACAGCAACAACGCTATGGCTCCAGTGGACACCCACGACACTGCTCGAACAGCTGCAATGCAGCCTGAACCCGTCGTGAACGAGAAGCGCGGCATATTCGGTCGTCGCCACCATCAACAACCAGGTGGAGCAACAGCACCAGTAGATGCAAGATCGCAATCCACTGCTGCAGCACAAGGTCCATACGGTCACAATTTCAAGTTTGGGCGATGGCTCAAGTGAGTTCAGTCTCGGGATTCCTCCACACAAGTCCGCCACTACATAAACGAAAACTAACGCTATGCCTCCTTTAGACTCAACCTCTTGGACCTGATTACTTTCGCTGCAATGGGTGCGATTGGTCTCGGCGTCTACGAGGCTGATCCAGCGCCGACTCGAAACTTCCCTGTCTTTAACAACAACTCGGAAGTCGTTTACCCTGAGTAAGCCGCATTGCGAAAGTATCCTCAGATACTGATACGAACTTATCAAGCCATATGTTGCCTGTTTCCGTAGGTTCGCATATCCTGTGAGTCTGATGCAGCAGCTCTCCCGTGGGAGAAGCATCACAAGTCTTGTTGCTAAGTGAAATCCTAACTACGCTCATAGCTGAGGAAAAACATTGTAAGCAATATTGCTTCTGTGTGCCCTTTATCGAGATTATCAAGCTGACCACCCGGATCTGGTTATCCAGATCCCGATTTACGCCGCCGCTCTCATCGCTTTCTTCGTTCCTTTCGTCTTCTTCGTGCTTTTCCAAATCAGACACAGAAGCCCTGAAATGCTCCTGGGGGCGTCTATGGGACTGTTGGAAGGACTGAGTAAGTGACACTCACTTGATACAAGTTCACCTGACTACGCGGTAACTGATCTTGACCGACATTTGTTTCTAGTCACTGCCGCTGTTTTCCAAGGTGTGTCTGTGCTGCGGGGCATCAGTAGTACAACCATACCCCTATCTCAAGCGGAAAGTTAATCGTTTCTCCCTCTGGCGAATCAGTCTTTAACAAATGGCTCATCGGTACGTACTGGCGGTATTTGCTGAAATTTGCAATCTACCGCTAATTACACTCGTCGAAACGATACATAGGAGGACTACGACCGCATTTCCTCGATGTATGTAAACCTGACCTCACCAGACAGACCGGAATGGGTTTCATGGGGTACATGTACACTAGGGCAGTGTGCACGGGGTAAGCATGATTCCGCTAAGCTCACAGTCTGGGTTAGCTGACATACATCCGCTTTTCCTTTTCCCAATTGCAGGGACGCCAACGAGATCAACGATTCTCTTGAAAGCTGGATGTATGTTATTATGTCGAGTAGCCGTACGGAGTTCGTTTCTAACGCTACATTTTCGTTGCCTTTGTGCAGGTCCGGACACTCCACCGCTGCCTTTGCCGGTCTTATCGTAAGCGTTCACCTTTCGCGTTATGACAAAACGTCTGATCACTGAGGATATAACACCGTATGACAACACAGTATCTATTCTTCTACTTCAACGCGCAACTCAAAGTCATGTCAGACCACCGTGGGGCGTAAGTGATGCGTTGAAGTTGCGCCTATCACGTTGCGGTGCGGACTGACCTCTTGCTTCCTGTAGGTACTGGAAATATGTTCTCACTATCGCGCCCGTCTGCGGAGCTGTTCTGATAGCAGCGAGCTTGACTGTCGATGAATACCACAACTGTCAGTACACCCTCATCTCCACTGGTTCTCCGGGGCGTTCCTGAATTCCGTCACTTCCTGGCGCATGACTGCAGGGTACGACTGTGTTGGCGGAGCCTTGACAGGTACTTTCTGTGCCTTCATCGCTTACCGGAAGACCTATGCCTCCATCTGGGATTTCAGATTCAATCATATCCTTTTGCCACGTGAGTTTCGTCTCGTCGCTGTGGACGAAGCCTCAGGTTGCGTATCCCGTTGCTCATCACGGTCTTAATTCTTGACCATTACCCAGGATCGACTTCTTTATTCCATCGACACTCTGAAGGCATGCTGGATAAGTTCAGTTACAACGTGGAGGAAGCCCTTATTCAGCGGCCATTCACAAACGAAGGTAAACCAACTGCCCTCCTGTTCTTCTCCTATTGTTTGAACTCGAGCTGACCACCATGTTTTATCAGGTGGATGGCGACACACATCACCGTACGGTGGTGCACCGAGTGATGCAATCGGGGTGGGTGCCACCAACGGCGCCTCTGGAATGGCGGCAACACAGGGCATGTCATATGCACCTGAAAGCCACTTTGCAAAACCTGGCCGTGGCCCGGCTATGGCGTAAAGGTCCATACAAGAGTCGTCCTCCACTCGGTAGCTGGCCAATAAACAGGTCGCATCATCGTTCTGATCAGCCTCCGGTTGTTCAACGACACTGTATTTGTTTCTTCTTATAATTTACCTGGAAGGAGTTACTGTAACGGTTTCGTTTTCTGTATTACTAGTTTCGATGTTTGCATACACGATTATAGATATTTGTCCGCCTATTACATGTCGTCTCGTTCGACTTATGACCTAAACAGTATAGACTTGCTGTCGTTTGGCTTCTCGCTTTTGTTCTTTCTTCATTCTCCTGTACACATCCTGTTCGGTTTCCACCTTGAGCGCGGCATACTCCCTGCAAACTAATCAAAGCACACCGTCAAGTGTCAGCCAACGTCTGGCGGGGGAGAGTGGCACCACAGGGCAAGTACTTGCCATCATCAAAACGTCGTTCTCTTTCCGCGCGCAAACTTTCCTTCCATTCTTTCTTCCCCTCCTTTCCTTTCTCCACCAATCTGCTGCCAACATCCATCAGTGCCAGGGTTTTCGGTGGCTGCAGAAATCTGCCTCCGATCTCTGGCGGTCTTTTAGCGACAGAAACATGAATTGGATCTGGTGAGGAAGGTCGATATGCCGGAGATTCAGGATACCGGTTGTGGATCTGACGTTCGAGGTATTCGCGCGCTCGATAAGTGTGAGACGGGCGATGAACGACGACCTGGGCAATGGGAACCCGTGTCGGTTTGTGCCTTTTTGATACTTGTCGCGTACGAGTCGGTGTTCCGAATAGACGCCCGAATGACCTTCTATGAGCGCCTAGTTCCTGAGGAGGGACGTTACGCACCACATCGTCCATGCCAGTATCCGGAGGAGTGCTTCCTTGAAACTGCGACACAACGAAATAGCACCAGTACACCGGAAGCCCAGATCGGGTTGTCACTTGTCAGCGTTCACGGACCCTTGATGAATGAGGACCAGAGCGCAGGGGTACGTACATGAGCATGAGAGTCACGCCGGTTTCCACCGAAGAGCCGCCGATGTGCTTTCCTGGGCTCTGATGTAGGCTCGATAACAACTTGATGGTGTGGTTCCACTGATTTCGTCCATTCGGGCTTCGTCATCGCATGGCCCATCTCGCTTGTTATCCTGGTTTAAGCAACTTCCGAGGTCACAATGGCTGTGCATGCGCAGATGAGCGAATGTGCGACGGAGAGGACCATGACAAGGGACGTACTTCGCAGCAGCAGTGTCTACTTGGCAGAGTACCGCCTGCCCTGATTCGGGTTTCAGGATGCCATGGCACCTCCTTTCCGACAAGTCCGCCACACATTCTCTCGCTCTTCCATCAGCTGTTTGTCGACAATGCGCGATAGGAGTTCCGCCAGCTCGATTACCTCCCCCCAGATGCGAAGGCGAACAAGTGAATCGCGGTTGTGCCCTGCCTGGCACCCACGACGTGACCAGTTCAATGCGTGCATCTAGTAAGGGCTTGAGACTGCTTCGGAAATCAGGAAAGGCATGACTTGCCAACGGAGGATTCAGAGGTTCAACACGCGAACAAAGAATGCGTACGAGAAGAATATGCAGTGGTCGTGAATGGAATTTCAGGGACTGGGGACCGCTCAGCTTGCAATCTCTTTTGACCTGGTGGACTCGCTACAGCGTCACTATTTACTATAAGACTATCGCGGTGTCAAAAGCACGTCGTGAAGATGGACAGAACGGCGCAACCCATTTCGTGCAAAGCACATGATGGAAGAGACGTTCGTTGACAGTCTATTCCTATTCATACAAAGACATCCCCGAACATAACGTATTATCCTAAAGATATCAAACCACTACACAAAGGCGACCTCGGGGCCGGGTGTACCCGACCGAGGAAACACCCACGCGTGCATACAAGGTGGAGGGATGGGTGATGTGCTGCCAAGTGTATAGGAGATGACAACATGCAAAAGAGAGAAGAGGCAGGCAAAGAGAGGGACACAAGCGGGGCGTTCACCGAGGCGATAAACGTTGCTCTAAAAGATGGAGAGGATGTCGTTCAGCCCACAAGCCGAGTGATGCTGATTGGCGGACACGGGCGATCGACACCCCTTCCTTTTGGGTAGGAACGAAGGGGATCGCTTAGATAAGGTTGGCGACGTCCATGGGCATTTCCTCGATCTGGGTGTGGTAGAACTTTTCGATTTCTCGAAGCATAGGAACGTCTTCGGAAGTGACAAAGTTGATCGCGACACCCTTTCGGCCGAATCGACCACCTCGACCGATTCGGTGGACGTAGTTCTCCTTGCTGGAGGGCAAGTCGTAGTTGATAACGAGCGAGACTTGTTGAACGTCGATACCTCGGGCGAGCAAGTCGGTGGCGATCAAGACTCGGGAAGAACCGGATCGGAACTCCTTCATGACGAGCTCTCGGGCTGATTGGTCCATGTCACCGTGCATGGCGGAAACGGTGAACTCTCGGGCGTGGAGCTTCTCGGTCAACCAGTCGACCTTTCGTCGAGTAGAGCAGAAGATGACGGCCTGGGTGATGGTAAGGGTCTCGTACAAGTCGCACAAGGTGTCGAGCTTCCAGTCCTCCTTCTCAACGGCAACGTCTGATGGGGCATAAGCGTGTCAGATGTGACACTGGAAGATCAAGAAATAGCCAATTAACTACTCACAGAACTGTCGGATACCTTCCAAGGTCAATTCCTCCTTCTTGACCAAAATTCGGATAGGATCTCGCATAAACTTCTTGGTAACTTCCAAAACGTCGGCGGGCATGGTGGCGGACAACAAGACCACCTGGGTCTCGGCCGGCAAGAGCTGGAAAATGTCGTACATGGCCTGGGCGAAACCCTTGCTCAACATTTCATCGGCTTCATCGAGAGCGAAGACCTTCATGCTGTCGGTCTTCAAGAAGTTTCGGTTGATCATGTCAAAGACTCGACCAGGGGTACCGACGATGACCTGGGGACCAGCGGCGAGCTTGGCAATGTCCTCCTTGATGGAAGTACCACCGACACAGGCGTGGCAGTCGACGTTCATGTAGTCACCCAAGGCGATGACGACCTTTTGGATCTGCTGGGCCAATTCTCGGGTAGGGGCCAAGATCAAAGCCTGGGGCTCCTTCTTGGTGGTGTCGATTCGCTGCAAGATGGAAATGGTGAAGGTGGCGGTCTTACCGGTACCGGATTGAGCCTGAGCGATACAGTCTCGGCCGGTGATGATGGGCATAATGGCTCGCTCCTGGATAGCGGAAGGTCGTTCGAAACCGTAGGCGTAGATACCTCGGAGAAGTTCGGGCTTCAACTCCATGTTGTCGAAGCTGTATGGATTGGCGGTTAGCGTTGTGGCATTTGAACAAGTAGGTATGGTAAACTCACTTGTCAACGACGGTGTCCCAGTTGGACTCAATGAGCTCAGCATCGATGTGCAAGTCGGTTCCCTCGTTGCCGGAGACGACGGGAGCTTCGGGTTTAATGCTGTTTAGACGGGAAGTCCACGAAGACATGGTTAGCAAACGAGTCATTAATGCACACACGTGGTTCCGAGTCGCCTCTAGTCCTGTCGCGTCCCAATACGCCACCATCGAAACGTTCTCGACTTGCAGAGCCAGGCTGCACCGCCATCCCTCCTGCAGCGGTAGTCGGAGCGATCTACTCTCACAGGAGTCTCGAAGCCCATCTACTCTCACAGCCCACCTACGCCACTCTCCACCGCCGACGCCTGTGCTCTCGAAAACGCATTCGCAGCGCAGATACTCACTCAGCCATGATGAAAGTGTTGTGGTGTGTGTGTGAAGAGTTTCCTGGTGGTCGATATTCGTACGAATCGATCCTGGAAACCTTGCAAGTGAGTTGGAATGTATAGACTGGGTCGTATGCGTCGCGGGGCGGTGGCAGAGAGATGCGCTGATAAGCTGGATCACGCCCAAGCGCGCACAAAGGACCGGGAAAAAAATGTATGCCTGGCGCGTAAGCGCAAATGACAGGCCCGGCAGGGAAAAGGCGCGCGCCGGAGATACAGGCGGATGTCCGTCGCGGGGGTGGACGGCAGTGCTCTCTCTACGTGAAGGAGGGCCATCGCTGGTAACGTCCCTCCCAACACCCGTCGGCGGTCAGTCCCAGATGATACCATGCGCTGAACCCTGCCGCGGAATCACACGCAGCTCTGAGCCGTTCGTCACCGATCACGGCGGGGTGTTCGTTCGGAAAAATGAGATATCGCATCCCGTTTGACCACTGGATGCGTTCACTTCCTCCTCTTGGATATGTTACACCTGAGCCCCTGAGCACTCACCCGTCCCTCATCCCCGATACAAAGGCAGGATCTGTCTGGAACAGCTCCGGCCTGTCCGCGCTTTTTCTCCAAGGAAGCCAGTGTCTCAGGGATGTCGGGAGCGTAGCGCGATCGAGCCGGACGGCGGTTTCGTCATGGCGAGATAGAGATGAGATACTGTAAGGCAGGGTGTTCATCCGAGTAACAGAGCCCAAGACAGCACCCACAATGGCCCGCAGACGTCAAGCATTCAACAGAGACCTCTCCTCGTACGCCGAGCCCGCGACAAACCAAAACCCCGCCAACAGATCCGCACCTAATGCCGCACCCGCCGCGCAGCAGCAGCAGCAGCAGCAGCAGCAGCATCGACACCACCACCACCACCCCGCCCCGCGAGCTCCTGGGCCTGTGCATGCCCGCGTCACGCACGAGGTGGACACTAAGACGGTGGATGTACCGGGAGAGCCAACGGCACAGGTGATTGCTCCTGCGGCCGAGGACGATTCTGGAGCGGATGAGGACGATGAGCAGGAGCAGGATGATACGGATGATGATGCGAGTCCGATGCCGCCCCCTTTGCCGGCCGTCAAGGATGAGGAGACGTGCTTTATTTGCGCCGAGAAGATCACATATTTCGCAGTTGGGGTTTGTGGCCATACCACCTGTCAGTGAGTACTCCTATCACTTCCGGGGGCATCTGTCTAGACGTCCTGGTCTTAATGTGAGACAATGAAACTCGCAGCATCTGTGCGATCCGTCTGAGAGTGTTCTACAAGTGAGTACTCGCATTCGCACGGCCCCGAGCGCGAAGCAATCCTGACGCACCGAGACGCTTCGCTATAGGAAACTGGATTGCACGTTCTGCAAGGTTTGTGCTATTCGCGGGGGAACTCGGAGTATGAACAGCGCCAGCTAAACTCCTTCAACCCTGCGCTGGATAGACACTGTTGCCGTCGTTGCTGTTTACCACCGATGCGGACACGCCGTTCCCATCGCCTCCGTCAGACTCGAAATTGCCGCCGGGGACGCTCGACATGTCCGCCTATGAATTCAGTGATGCCAAGTTGGGTATTGTGTTTGAAAATGCTGAAATGGTGCGTGCCGTGCGCTTTGTCTTTCTTCCATATTTTCGGCTACTAGCCCTCGATCTTCCGAACCGGTACTGAACGATTTGTTGCTGTCCGGGATTCGTAGATGGAAGCAACTCTTCTATTGCTTAGATTCAACTGTCCCTCCCCCAACTGTTCGTTCATGGCCGCTGGATGGGATGGCCTGGAAAAACACACGCTGGCGGTCCATGGTTCAATCCTCTGGTAAATCCATTTCCTCTCAATCACGTACGCTAAGGATTTCGCTGATACTGTGGCCAACCAGTCATCTATGTAGACGGCAGCTCTCCCGTTTCGCTCATGAACAGGTATTGTACCCGCCGCATTTGTTAGGTCTGCATGATCCGTCCAGGCTATCACGAGGCCAGCGTCCGAAACCGAGGAATAAGATGGAAGAGCAGATGGTCGCTTCTTGGGGAGCTCCACATCCCATGTGCGAGGTCAGTACCTCTTTATTGTCACTCACGACGCAGGGTAGACCCGCGGGCGCTGAATTCTCGGCGCACCCCTTCTTTAGTTTTGTCATGAAGCGTTCTTTGGCGCCGATGAGCTCTTCAAACATATGCGGACGCGACATGAGGAATGCTTTGTCTGCAAAGAACAAGGTCACCGCGACGTTTAGTGAGTCTTGTCCCATGTTATGCAGTGTATACGGGCGCCCTTCTTATCGTGTTTCCCTTGCCAGTTTCAAGGATTATCTGAAACTAGTGAGGACATGTTAGTTGCTTTTAGAATCGAACAGCCATTGATTGCAGGTTTCTTGCAACGCGATTCCAGGAAGCGCATTTCAAGTATGTATGCTTTGCGAGAGAGAATTTGATAGTTGACCTTGAGCTGATATTTTGCATTTCTTAGTCACTCGCATCATCCCTGCACTGAGCAAATCTGTCTGGAGAAGAAGTTTGTTGTTTTTGGAAGCGAAGTCGACCTGAAGGCTCACATGGTCAACGAAGTAAGTCGCGCATTAATTCCGTTCGCGCAGCCCGATTCAACTAAACCTTGCCGTACCAGCACGGCGCAAAAATGAATTCAAAGGACCGACATCGAGCACGCCAGCTAGAGGTCGGATTCGTCCACTTTGGCCCGGACGACTCTTCCATCCCTGCGGAGCCAAATCCTATGCAAAGGAGGAACAATCAGGGTTCCCGTGGAACGCTTGGCGAGACGGGTGATCAGTTCAGCAGAGCACCACGAGGGGGTAGACATGCAGCGCCTCAGTCTCAGCAGTTGCCGCAACCACCGAACGACCGAGAAGCACGCAGGGCGTTTGAGAGGACTTTGACGCTGAATGATAACAATTCAAGCAACGGGTCAAGGAATCAGAGGAATCAAGCTCCCGCAGATGCGACCGAAGCCGCCGTTGCTGCGCGGCATGCACAGCTCATGGATCTGGTCATGTCAATGGTCGATTATTCTGAGCCAAAGATGGCATCTTTCCGGAACTCGGTTAGGGCGTTCAAGAACAATGAGGCAGGAGCCAGGGATATGATTTACACCATCTATAGCGTGTTGAACAGTGATCAGGAGAGTACGGTCAAGATTGCACGAGATATTGTCGGACTATTCAATGAAGACGCGGAAAAGCAAAAAAGCATTCTGGAAGCCATCAATGAATTCAAAATCGATGTAAGTTTTCTTGGACCCTGTACATTCCCCCAATGATCTGAAACTGCCTGTTCGCAGCGTCGGAACGAGTTCCCGACTCTCGGCGATGGCCCTACTGGTGTCGGTACCGAGTTCGCTGGGATCACTTCCGGCAAAATTCTTTCTGCCAAAAGGGTTACACAACCTGGGTCAGACAGCAACGCTATTTGGGATCGTGTGGAGCGGGCAGCAGCATCGGCGCCAGTGAATCGCCCCGTATCAACGGGACCAGGCGGCCGGAAGGTTCCTGGTGCTTCGTCGTCTTTCCCTGCTCTAGGCGGTGGATCAAAGGCCGGATCCAAAGCTTCCGGGTCTACGGCAACTCCTTGGGCAGGTCGAACAGCACCAGCGGCCACGTCCGGGTTTCCCTCTTTACAAGTATCTTCAGTTCCAGTCGCGCCCCAGCCTCGGTCGGTCAACTTCCCAACCACAAGCGCCAATGGCCAGAAAAAGGCTCCGAAACCCCCATCAGCTGCAGCTTTCCCCGGTTTACCCTCTAGTTCGACTGGGCAGCGCGGCTTGACATCAGCGGATAGGCAAGCGCTATTCGGCTCTTCTGATCGATCACAGATGGTGTCGCGAATGAAAGGCATTGACAATACCTCACCTGTCGGCTGGGCTGGGTCTATCAATGGCTCCACGACGCCTCCTGCAGCATCTACGAATGAGGCCCCTGAGCCGCCACAAGCGGGTGGAAAGAAAAAGAACAAGAAGCAAACATTGTTCACCGTCTCTGCGAGTGGGAGATAGGGCGCGAGGTGGAACGCTTCTCAAGGGGATAAGTGTGGGTTGATCCACAAGTCTGCAGCTGCTTGAGATACCATGTATAAATAGACATGTGCAAGACACTTTGTACAAGGACATTTGCAAGGTGACGGCCAAAGGAGCACGGCTTTTAGTATGCATCTTGTAAGACTGCGCAGAGCAGTGTATGATAACCTGTTGCATTTTGTTCCTACATGCAACCGAGCATTGTAACCCGACATGAAAGGTCCACTTATTACCGTTGAAGCTGAGACTGCGGGTTTTCCAATTGCGCTAACGAAGGCATAACCTAGAATACGTTTGACAGAGAGGTTAAGCTTTTCTCTTTCACAGGAGTCCTTCAACCGAACAGCGAGGACTTACCTCGCTCATCGCAAACCAATATCCTGCCCACCATTGAGCATTTACCGCTCTAGTGCTCGCCTCTTCTTTCGTCACCGGGAACCCGCCACCAGTTGCCCCCATTTCCGGGTACAATCCCGAGGAACTGGGCGCGTACCCTGAGCTCGTCCGGGCAGCAGGTAGAGCAGTAGGTTGCTGAAATGATTGATGTTGTTGTGGAGCCGTCATATAGGGGTTCTGTGGTGCGTGTTCGGTCGTTTGAGGCATGCGCTGCCGCGTTATTCGATCCGGAAGCGATGGGCCATGTTGTATGGCGGTGCCCGTGTTCGACGCATATGTGGGTGGAGAGGCGGGTGTGTAAGCGGGTGAAAGAGGAGCATGTACGTAAGCTAAACACGCTCGTGTCAGCATACAACTTCCGCGTATGGAAAAAAGATGGACTTACGATTTTTATCAACGTTGTTGTCCGATCTGGCTCGCTCATCCTGTATCTGTTCGTCTTCGTGATCCAGCTCCATGTCGAGCGATCCGTCTGCATCACATCTTTCATTTACCACCCCAGCTTCGGGACCGTTCTCGCCTGTAGCCGCCCCTCTTGCCATTTCTTCCCTCTTTCTTTTCCTCTTCAAATTTGTCCTGACTGTGGACTTCTTCCGCGTAGAACCAGCATCAGTATATGCGTTGCCCGAATATGCGTTCGCTGTAGAGTTCGCGGAGATAGAGTAGGGGTTGACATAGGTAGGCTTGGCCGGAGGAGTTTCAGTATACCATCTAGTTCGAATAAGGCTTGACGGATCGATCAGCATTCGTCAGCTTTTAGGAGCGGATTACTGCTGAATAGACGAGAACCCACTTTGATTCGCCATGCTGGGCTCCCTCTAAAGGCTTTCCGATAGCTAGAGCCGCCGTGGCCTTGTCAAGCCACGTACCAGGACCAGGATTATGCAGCTTAATGACGAAGTGGTAAAGTCAGGATTACGGTGCTCAGTACGGCCATCAGATATATAGACCTGTACATACCCTGAACTCTTCCACAGCTGCATCCCACGCGTTGACCAGTTCACTGTCGTCCCAAGCTCCACTTCCGGTCCCCAGATCCAAGGAGATGCTCTCTCCAACCCCGATGACCTCCTCTCGAGGGACTTGCACGGATGAAGATGAAGCCGGATCAACTGTGGGCAACGTCAGAGGGATCCCCGTGCGTTCTGCATACGTTTCGAGATCGTCCGAGCCTATGTCAGACATGGTCAACTTGTTGGTGTGGCGAGTTGTTTCGTCGCAACGTCAACAGCTTTGCTGCATGGATGTGCAGAGTAATCAGATAGCAGTGGGCAATTGAATCGCCAGTCACGTGCCAACTCTGGCCGAGCAATCGAGGAGGCGAACTCATGTATCCCAGCTTGTCCTCTTCAGATCATGATAGAGTCCCTCTGCTTTGACATTGGTAGACTAGCACTGCAAGCTCCGTCATGTCGTCAGAAGTGATATCTCTCGAGGAAACCAACAGGATCCGAGCCGAGTTGGGTCTAAAACCCCTCGGTGGGCCGTCTGCCGGTCCGGGGGCAACAGCTGAAGATGGTGCGATTGAAGACCCAGATAGTGTGGCGGAGAGGAACTTCCAGGAGCGTATGGATAGAGAGAGAAGGGAGAGGCAGGAAAAGTGGGTATCAGTCGCTGGCTGTAATGCTGGGCGGGAAGCTAATGACTTTAATCCTTGCAGGGAAACCCGAGAAAAGATCGCAAAGTACGAATCCTGCCAAAGGACATGATGATGTCAAATTGGGCTGATATTTCTCTTTCTTCTGACCGATAGAGCCAAGAATCAACGCGCATTGAATGCCAAACTACGAGGCTCGACACTTGGCGATAAAGCGGCCGAAGATGCGGAATCCACAGCTTCATGGATTAAGAAGAACAAGAAAATGCAGAAGCAGCGTGCAAGAGAGATTGAGCTGGCCCGGCAGAGGGAACGAGAACAGGAAGAAATGGATAAAGCAGTGTATGACGAAGGTACGCCCATCTTCAGACGTTGTGTGTCCTTTGGATACTAATCCCTTTCACCTTTTGCCGTTGACGTAGACGACCTATCAGGTTTAAAAGTCGCCCATGACGAGGATGCCTTTGCCGAAGGAGAGGAAGTCATCCTTACGTTGAAAGACAACAGGATCCTTGACGGCGATGCAGAAGACGAGCTTCAAAATGTTAATCTTGCAGATGATGAAGCTTTACGTCGCGCGAAAGAAAGGAAGAAGAAGGCCAAAGCGCAGTATACGGGATACGACGATGACGAGTTCGAGGAGGATTCCGGTGTAGGGAAGAAACGAAGTGTGTTGAGCAAGTATGACGATGACGACTTTCTTGCTGGAGGCGCGGGTGGCGATGGTTTCAGGCTCGGCGGGCAAGGGGAAAGGAAGAGGGTCAAGGTCGACAAAATGGAGGATGGAGATGAGACGATCAGTCTAGGAGTGAATAAGCAGTTGATGAACATGGACTATAACAGTGCGTCGTCGCGTTTCATCAAGAATTAATCGCACTTTACTAACGCCATGTTCCGTTCTCCAGAAAACTTTGATATCTCGGATTATGCGACAGAGGATACGACATTCAAGAAAAAGGTAAGACCATTTCTCCTCTGTGCAGAAACTACATACTAAATGCCTTGTTGCGATGTTCCGCAGAAGAAGAAGGTGAAGCGATCGACAAGGAAAGCCGATGTTGGGGAAGGCGAAACCGATCAGATCAGTGGGAACGGTGATGAGGATGTCGAGATGAAACCTGCAATGCAGTTAGATCGAGAATTGGATGAAAATCTGGTTGATGACGATGAGTTGCAGCTAGCACTAGCTAGGCAGAGACGGCAAGCGACGAAGAAGGTCAATAGAGTCAGACCAGAAGATATCGCATCACGAGGCAAGTTGTGCCGATTTCAATGCTACTTCTCGAAACGACGTTCCCTAACGAATATGCCTTGTTCAGTCATGGAATCCCATAGAGCAGAGCAGCAGGATCCGGTGGCAGATGAAGAAAATACTATCACTTTCGATGATACATCGGAATTCGTTCGCAACGTTTCTCTTGAAAATCTGCAAGTGAAACGGGAACCTCGACAAGCACGCTCAGGATCTGTCAGTGCTGCCGGTACATCCGCTATGCCCGTGGTCAAGGAGGAGCCGTCCGACGAACGTACCCCAGTAGTAGTGAAGATCGAAACTGGTGATGAACCACTGGGAGGATACGATATCGAGATGCAAGATGGAGAAGAAGAGGACGAGGAAGATGAGCAGTTGGCGGAGATGGCATTGAGGCAGGGCTTGTCGCTAGAGGAGATGAGGCTCAAGATGGATGCAGAACTGCAGGCGCGAAATGCCGTGAAGGAGGAAGAAGATAGCAAAGACGACGTGAGTATATGCATCTCTTGGTACCAGCTTGTTCCACGCTGATCACTCCTTCATTTAAAGTTTGTGATCACCAAACCGGAACCAACTGTCTCTGGTGGTGTTGGCGGTGTTCTGGCCATGCTTCGGCAGCAAGGCGCCATCAAAACCCTCAGCATTCAAGACGCTGAAAAGGAACGCATACAACGAGAAAAAGATCTTTGGCTTGCTGATCATCGACGACGCATGGCCAAGAGGGAACTGGAGAAAATCAAGGCTAGGGGTGGACCGCAAAAGGATCAAGCACAAAGGGAATGGGAAAACAAAATGCGGGAACAGCAAGAGGCTAGAGAGGCATTGGAATCTTATAAGAGTTATAAGCCCGATGTGAACATCGCTTATACTGATGAGTTCGGCAGAGGTAAGTCGAGACAATCGTCGATACTTGGCACGGACGTCAACTTACATGATGCTATCTATCATAGTCATGACGGCGAAGGAAGCGTGGAAGTCACTTTCGCATAAATTCCAGTACGTTTACATGGTAAATGATCACATACTCAACCGACTTACACTTTCCCATTTTCTATTTTGCAGCGGCAAGACTTCAGGTCGAATGAAGACGGAAAAGAGGCTGCAAAAGATTGAGGAGGAGCGTAAACGCATGGCTATGGCTATGTCCGATACGCCGTCGGGCATGATTGATGCATTCACCCGGCGTCAGGAGAAAACTGGAGAGGCGTATATGACGCTGTCAGTCGGTAACAGATCGTAAGTGGTACAAGTGGACCAGCAGATCTTGCAAGACACTAATCCTTCCCAAACCTACAGGTATGTCCCAATGGCCGAAGATAAAGGTCAGGCCCCAAAGCCCGGGCAATCCTCTCGTTCAAATGGGCGTGGGAATGCAGGGCCGAGCAAGACGTCGAAGAAGCCGCAACCTTCTGGACCAAAGGTTCTTGGCTGAAATGTGGTTGTATAATGTAAATCGACTCGATTATTTAGCGGTTTGAATGAAGGAGCTAACGAAGGGTAATATCGGGCGAAGCGCTGCACGCGCGGCAATCATGACGCTGACTATAAGAGTGCCAGATCAGTCCATACCCCAACCCGAAGGATACGGGACGTTTATATGATAAATCGGAAGTTTAGGACGACGACAATGAGCTCGGCACATCGTCGTCTGGAGTAAATAGAGCAATGACGTCGTCCAGGCAGCTGTCCAGATGAATCCGCACTTCTCCCAACTTCAAGTTAGTCCGCCGGTTTGTCACCTCGATCGAGGCGGGAGTATTTCGAGCGCAGAATCAGCTGCTAAATCCTGAGTTTCCGTAGCAGTCCTTGACAGAAATAACTGACTGCGGCAGGCCTAATGTTTCTCACAGCCTCTGCTTTATTATCCATCGCTTTGTTATGGATAGAAACAGAACGTTGAAAAAAGCTGACCGCCGCTCCTACGCCCAGCCAGGCATGCGAGATAGAAGACGCCTCATCGCGCCGTCTGACTCATAGGCGTACCATACCGTATTGAAGGAATGCTCCGCCTTGCCCCTCCCATCAAGTATATCCGCATACTCGCCATTGCCGTAATCCTAACATCCACCGGTTTTCTACTACTATCCCATCTTACCGCGGTCTCCCCGATATCTCATAACGAACAGAGCCTTCAAGTCTCGCCCACCACATTCGATATCGTCGCTGCAGCCAGGCTTGAGCAGTTACAAACTCGCTACAAAGAAGAGGAAGTTCAAGGAGAAGTTGGTCTGAAAATTGGGAATCCAGATTGGACAGAGTATGTGAATGATTTACAAGGGGTGTATGAGCAGTTTTTCCAGTCAAGTCGCACTGAACGTCGGAAAGGCCCGCGCATCGATGAGACGAGGTATACTAGGACACCGAACGCAAGCTCAGCTGTTCAGGATGTTCGAGAACAGCTCGCCGACTCGCTCAACCTATCGATAGAGTCAACCACTTTGCACGACTCGCAAGGGCACAAAACACAAGTTCGCTCCATCCCGCACACGATCTACACCACTTCAAAAACGCCCACATTTCCGGAGCAGTTTGCGTCCTGGAAGCAATTGAATTCAAAGGATGGCTGGGATGTTGAATATTATGACAACGAGCGGATCTGGCGGTGGATGGTTGAGATTTTCGATCGGCAAGGACGCAGCAGCAGCAGCAGCACGAATGTAAAGAAAAGCGGTGCGGAGATTCTGAGGGTGTACGGGCAGTTACCTCAGGGTGTTCAAAGAGGTATGCGAACATCAAGCAGCTTGCAATGAAAAACACGATCTGCGAACTGACATCGATGCTCTCTTCATCAGCGGATTTCTTCAGGTAAGCCTTCCCCAGGCTGGCATTTCGCCCTTGCTGTTCTGGAGACCCCGAGCTGGGGGATTCGCTGATGGACGTGTGTCGTAAAGATATCTGGTTCTGCTTATGAAAGGTGGTGAGTTTGCGGGTTCAGCTATCTCCCAGTCGGGCGCTTGTTGACTGGCCCGCGCTTCTGGAACGAAAAAGGTGTATATACCGATACCGACACCTCATGTGTACGGCCACTCAGAGACTGGCCAGGAATCCGGGAATCACACTGGGACCTTGAAACCAAAACGGATCCTATTCTTTCCTTTCTTCCCAAAATGTACGACCTCCTCGCCATCGCTTTACAAAAAGAAACCGCCGAAGCCCTATTAACCCAAGACGTTCATCGCCGGTTGACGACGCAGCTCGAATCGTTTGAGTCACCCCGACTCGTAGTAGCGCTCGAGTACGACCATTGGACTTCCGGGGGAGGGGGTCAAGAATGGCGAGAGTTAGGTCTGGCGAGGGGCATGCAGTTCGTCCAGGTGTGTACGCGACGCATATCTTCCACGCTCCGAATTGAGCGTTACTCAAATGTTAATACTGACCTCGTGTGCGACTTATTAGTGGACGATGATGGCACAGCCTGGGCATCCCGTCCTGCTGGATACGTTGAGCAGAATCATAAAAGACGTGGAAATCAATAGGGTGCGCGATTCTCCATCCCACGGGACGAACGGGGAGGAAGGTGAAAGCGAGAACAGAGATCGATTGCTCGAAGTTGTCAGTGTCCGCTTCAGATCCGGAATTACAGACAATGACTGTTAAACTCGCATTCTTTTCCCCACAGCTCGACTTTACCGGTCCTGGTGTTTTCTCCGATGCCGTATTCCGTTACCTGTTAGCTCGATGGGGTGTGCATCCGCGTGATATATCAGGATCTTCTGGCCCTATCAGGATAGGCGATGTCTTGTAAGTCTATTTAATTGTGCGCCGCACCTTTTTATATATAAAGGCTGACCCCACACGTCCTTGAAAAGGATTTATCCTATCCACAGCTTCAGAGCAGACGCAAGCGAGGGGTATCAGGGCGAACATAAGCTCGTATGGCATGGGTAAGTGATGCCATCCCGGTTCATGAGCGATTGCTGATTATACACATTACTTTGACCGGATAGATTCTATGGGTCATGGAAAGACGAATGACGGTTGTATTCAAGATCTATCCTTCTCACCTAGCACGATCAAATGTAGTAGAGACGTTTACGGGTAATGGATACAGTCAGGTAATACTTGAAGCCGACACTCATCAGGTACCGGATAACGAGGCCAGGCATACTATAGTTACGTACAGTTGCTGAGAACAAGAAATTACGTATTATAGTCACGTAATCAGTCGCATGGAAAAGGCTCGCCTATGACTCGCCTGTGCCTAGGCGGCTCTGCTATCATCTTCTTTCGAATCTTGACCTGCAACTGCGTTTCCGCATATTTCTTCGCCTTCTTCTCTTTCGCTTTCCTTTCCTTAACGGGTTGGCAAACAAGGGTTCTGCTAAGGGTGGAAGCGTCGAATTATACTCCGGCCGCACCACGCACTTCGATTTGGCGCTGGCGTTTAGGAAGGTTTGACTGATCCGTCCGAGTGTTTGGATCGCAAAGAAATCTGGTCTGTCGGCTCTATATGTGCTTACGAATCCTCTTGTGGCAAAAGCTAGATGTTCGGGCAACGTCAAAGGTAATGTGTCTGGGTAGGAATATTTTGGCGGCAAGTTACCAATTGAGAACCACCCGTGCACAGGCTGTCTACACTGTGACCGTTTAGGTTGAAGAAACAAGAGAATCTGTAGTGTATTTCGCTTATCATACGGGCAGTCTACAGAAGCCACAGGGTATAACAGAGCGGGTTTCCTCGGTAGCAGTCGAGCGACCTTTCTTTCAGGGGGCATCTCGGCATCGCAGTCGTTGTTGGAGAAACGTGGTTTGTTGAACGCCGCTAACGGTTGTTCGCACAAAGACCAATGTCAGGCACTAGGAATGCGACAATCTCTGTCTGGGCAAATCTATTACAAGTTACGAAGGGCTTTAACAACGGAGAGAGCATGCAGAGCCAGAGACCTGCCAAGGACACCGGGAACCGGACATTGAATCCTTGTACTCCGCTCCGAACTCTTTTGGGAGGCTAGAGTACAGTAGAGCGGCAGTAGATCCTACCTGAACTTTGAAACGTAATCGAGCAGCGACAGTAGCCCGATACCTTGCTCATCGTAACACAAGGTTCTTCCCGCTCGACTCACGCATAGACTGCAATGCAAGCATCAACCGCTCCCACCACTCCGGAACACCATGAATCTCCGCACGAGCTGCTTGCGTCGGAGCTCAAGCCCGTAACAGATGCGACGCTCACCATCCGTGTCATAAAAAACTTCGAGTACCGTACACAGAAGAGCTTGGTCTTGAGAGATTTGGACCTTACAAAGCTCACGGTCGGCGAGCTTCTGGAACAATGCAAGGCAGGTGAGTGCGTTTGGCCATGGCGAGCGCCTCGAAATGTTCAGCAGCTCACAGCTCATTGAAACCGCTCTGCTATGATTTTAGCCATAAAGACTACAGCTGGGTTCAAGGCTTTCCGGACGAACGACTTTGGTAAGAAAGGGATTCTTTATCCAGTAAGACGTCGAACGTGGCTTATGGTTGATCGGTATGCTCTCAGATACTCTGAAGTTGTATACTCAGGCACATTCGCACAAGGTAGAGCAATTTCCATTTATGCCTTTCAGCTTTTCGGACCAACTGACGCATCATTTATCCTCTTTCGCCGTGTAGACTATGAACTTAATCATCAATCTGGACCATGATGACTGGATATTAAACGACCCTTCGAAGACGTTGGCCGAAGTTGGCGCAGGTATGGCGTACTTTCATTTTCTCTATATTTGCGCCATGCTATGTTAATCAACTTCTACTGACCTACAATCCTATATCTCACAGTGAACGAGACAGAGTATTCACTATTCAACCGAGACGCGTACGAACAGTTCAAAGCACACCCTGAAGTCCGTAAAGATTCGTTGTCAAGGCCATCCTTGGTTCTCATGTTAATTGTGCTTTTCCATCTCCTTTATCTCCAATCTTACAGACCAAATGGGATTAACGGTTTTTGATGATCGAATTCGGGAATTACATACTTATGATACGTAGCAAGTCAGCAAGCTCAGCGCCGAGGTCGGAGACACGCAAAATGCGTCTCAAAATGTGTCTCGCCAAATCATCAGCATTCGTCACAAAACCACTGTTCATGTCCTACATTGTATATAATAGGTTGTATCGTTGCCAAAACGCATAACTCATGATGTATAGGGGTATTCTTGTTGGTTGTTATATAAGAGGAATGGGGCTTTGATAGCGACAATGTAATCCTGCAAGCTCGGATTGTGCATTCGTCTGGCATGCGCTTCTCTTTGTCCGACCCTTTGAGCAAGCTCACACGCAAACCCGGACAGTAATAAAACTCCACTGCTGCTACGACAGGGTAATGGATATATCGCAGTATGAGCTACGACATATAGGTCCGGAGCGACAGCTCATGGGTCGGCGCGGCTTGCTATCAATACCTACGGCGTTGCTCGATGCTGACGTATTGCATTCCGCTTGGTAACCCCCATCCCCTTTGGCTCGTTCCCACTTCGGAGTCGGAAAACGTGTGCCGCCACTACGACTCTTGGGGGCAGGGGCATGCAACAAAGTTTTGTATCCCATTAAAGGCCAGCGAGATTCAAGTCATGCTTGGCCTTTTGCGACTTGGTACTTCACAAAGTCCTCCAGCCACGCCCGGGTGACTTCAAAGGACGCACATCAATACCATCGATTCGGTAGGAAAAAGGAAAGGAACGAAAGGAACAGGGAAGCAATAGAAACTGCAATTCGACGGCTGACTTGGCAATCTGCATCACCAGCTCGCTGCTCGGACCCCTTGACACAGTACATCGCTTCGGAATAACTCAATTTGAGCATTACGACGAGAGCAGCCTGTTGGCCATTCCATCAGTATGCAGCCCGGCGGCATTATCCACCTCAGACAGATATATAAATACCACAGATCATTAGATCAGAAGTGAGGAGATTATAGATTCAACATGTCATCATCGTCTCCGGCGAATTAAACAAAAATCAAGCCCCGAGGCGCAGCCGCAGGAGCGCGGGTTAGTCAAAAGGTTTCATAGCCTTCGCCGATAGCGCGGCGAACAAGCCGACGCAGTCTTTGCGATGTCAGGCTCGGAGCGCATTTTGCACCAGTCGTTCGGGCTGGGCATTACCATCGATCAGACAAAGTCGTCTGCCAGACTACCAAAGCATCTTGAAAACCCTTCTTGTGTCGTACGAAGGCACGATATAGGCACCACCCATCGCCTTGAAGGGCATCCTTTGCTCCCTTTTGGTTTGTCGAGGTCCAAGGACAAAGGTTCCTCTGCCTTTGGAAAGCTTGTTACTGTATCGACTATCAGCTCCGTGTTACTATAAAAACTCCGACTTTCGCCTGACCTGTATCCATTCCAGGATTAGTAGCATCGACGGAACTTAGGCCAACACCGCTCCTAATCCCTCACCGTAAAAAAGACCAACCACCGGAGAATACCGTTTCTTCGTCGCACCACCTCAAGCACCGGTGCTTGATCAAGCTATATTGAAGAGTGCTCGAATAGAAATTTCGCATTCATCAAGATTCAAACAAAGAAGCTTCACGATCGATTTACAAAAGGCAGCAAAGCAACCAATCTCTCGCTGAAGCTCCGAACACGGTTACCTTCAACGTCATGTTTGCTTCTTTGCTACCTAGACTCCCTATCATTGCCACTGTCTGGGCATTCCTATCAGGTTTGGGCAGTCTGCCGCTTCCGGCTAATGCAGCGATTGAACAGGGCGGTAAGCGTTTATACACGGAGTATGTGGCGTACTGCTCAGAAGCAAAAGCGGTGCTGGTCAATCAATTCGACATTTCGTACTTCAAGGCGAATCACTCGGTCGTTTTCCAAATCTCGGCCGCGTCAGTGGAGCCCAACCTCAATATCTCAGCAAATATCTTTGCTGTAGCATACGGAATGAATCTGCTTAACTACACCATCAATCTGTGTGATTATCTGGAAGGGGTTTTGTGTCCTCTGCCTCAAATAAATTTCACTGGTAAGTCAAAATGAATGTCCCGACTTGTTCCAAACCGCTGACCCACGAATCCCTTGCCTTGTCAACAGGTTATGGTACCCTACCAATACCAGAGGATGTCATAGGCGACATTCCAGGACTGGCGTGGTCTGTGCCGAATTTAGAGGCATATGCCCAAGTCACCCTGCAGAATGTGGATACCAATGAAGTCGCAGCCTGTATGACAGCAACCTTATCCAACGGCTGGAGCACACAACGAACCGAAGTCAAGTGGATCGCTGCCGCAGTCGTCATGCTCGCCATGCTCGCCGCTTTCGTGCACTCCACGTTTAGATGGTCTCCCTCGCCTGCAGTGTACCGATGGTACGACATCCTTTATACGCTGCAGTGGGCTGTCGCTGTGGGTTTACTCAACCTCAATTACCCGAGCATGTACAACAATTTCATTTTGAACTTCCCCTGGGCAATGGGTCTTTTCTACAATAGCAACATCGAACAAGCTATCAACAACATGCGGGGCAGTACGGGTGCAGAGCTTGCCGACGAAGCATACGCGTCCACCGTTTATGTCAATCGCAAGCTCTCGCCTTACAATGCAGCATTCCGCTCCTTGAACCTCAACAGCTATTTCCGTTCAGATAGTACTGCTAGTGACTTCCAGACATTCATGGCGGATATTGGAACCACTGGATCGAATACCTCATTGTCATCAAGCTTGGCGAAACGAGCAGCTATTCCAACTGTCGACACCAGCAACGCAGCCTCTCAGATCGAGCCGGGCATCCCAGTATTCGTCAACTCACTCAAAATCCCAACGGCAAACGCCTTTGACACGATTTTCATCGTTTACCTCATTGCCATCCTTGTGGTCCTCGGTGCTCATGCCATCTGGTATGGAGTCATCCTTCTGCTAGACAGATCGCGGTCGTACGAAAAGCGAGGGACTGGATGGATTGGCCACAATCGGCGAGGATTCTGGAGCTTCTTTGGTGGCAACATGCTTCGATTGGTATGTTTTGCCGAATGCGTCAGGATTCTGGGCGCTAATTGCATGCTGACATCCTATATTTGCACAGTGCATGATCTTTCTCTTCCCTGTTCTCATCTTCGCCTTCTTCCAGTTTACGATCGGCCGTTCAGACTCTTGGCTTTCGATATTCCTTGCGGCTTTGGCAGTCGCATGGACGGTTCTCCCTTTATTGATTGCCTTCGCATTATCAATTCGTCGGGCCAAGCGCGATTACGAGGATCCGACCAGTGTCAGTCCGTTATACACTCGATCCAGATGGTTTGGCTCCGTAGGGATGATCTACCGGCAATACCGACAGAAGTATCACTTCTGGTGGTTCGCACCCATGGCAGTGGCTACCTTTGCTCAAGCTGGCTTTATCGGGTTCGGTCGAAGCAATAAATGGGCCCAAGTTATCGGTTTAATGGTCGTCGAGTTTATTGTTCTTGTTTGCTTGATTGCCTTCCGGCCGCACAAGGATCGAAAGGGCGACTGGCTTGCTCCAGTGCTCAGTTTCCTTCGACTCGCCTCTTTTGGTCTTTTGATCGCATTTATTCCAAGTGTTGGAGTCAAACCGATTCCCAGAACAGTTATTGGATTCGTCATTCTCGCCGTCTATGGCATTCCATTCGTCCTATTGTTCTTCGGACTTTTGTTTAACTTGGGTGAGTTCACTTTTCGTAACTTTCCCCGAGTTCACCACTGATGCAACTTTCCTCGTAGGCTATGGATATCTGTTTAGAAGGAATAAACGAAGAATCGAGGACGGAACGGAAGTCCACTCTGTAACCATTTCCGACGATCATTCCTCCCAGACTCCCGCAATGCTGGGCACCGGGTCGCCCGTCACTCCCAAGGCATTCGGATACGAAACACCGACAAGCTTTCCCCAGGGTGATGCGGGTACTGGGCTGGTCGCAGAAGAGCCAAAGTATCCGGCAGTCGGAGATGTTGGCTCACCTGTTCCGTCTCCTAATGCCACGACTGCGTATGAACCGCCTATCAATGGTACAGGGCAACAGCAATACTATTATCCCAATGGATTAAACGATCAGCAATACCAACAACGAATGTATTAGAGGACAAATATAGAGAGGGGGTCTCGACCTCCGGCTTGAGTACGGTTTTAGCGCATAGAAGGCGAAAATGATTTACCTTACTGTATCAATTATACACCCCTGTATGACAGAGAACGAGTGCTTGTACCATTGGCATTGGCTGATAACATATGCGGTTGGAAGGCATGCACAGCGACTTTGCCTACTTCGAGGACTGGCCAACATTCAACACCTATGATGCGTAACCTTGCTCAAACTAACGTTGCGCTGAAGAGGAACTAGAGGGGGTTAGGGGTCTCTTCTGATTACTCTTTTTCTCTATGCCATTCCTCCGTGGAACCTCTGACTACTCAAGAGGCGGTCTGCTATAATATAGGCGAGGCGGTGCATTCAGTCGTATACCATAGGAGGAAGTTCTACGCCATACTACTTACTCTTGGGTACATACGTCATTTTGCAGAGGCTTCATGTTAAGCTCTCCGATCACTCAGCTACAGACAGTAGCAACAGACAGCTCAACAGACTTAAGTTTCGCAGTTCTTCCCAGCTTCTTCGTCTACCTCGCACCCGTTCCGTAAAGCTCTTATTCCTTGAACTTCAACGGTATCCACCCCCTTCTCCTTCGACACCGACCAGGCAAGACCAAATGAAGTGCAGCTGAAGGCTCAGCGGTACCCTCCTTCCGCGTTCTGATCTCGCGATCTCGTCAGTTGTATGTCAACAAAGCGTAGACAGACTACTCGATTTGAATCATGATAGAGGTTTCCTTGCTTTGTAGCTCCATCGTTACTGCGCAGCAGGGTCTTCCGCTTTCGTTCCAGCGCCCGCCCAAAGTGCAGAAGGTCGATTACGAGGTTTTACAGCACTGCATCATCGACAATAGGGAACGGGTCGACTATTGACTCCGAAGATATGAACTTAACCGATCATGACATTAGCTTTCGGTTGTTCGTACCGGGCACAAGCCACGCCATTACCTTCGGGCACTACGAGCGGAAGCCATCAGCCTTGTCGGAGACCTCTTCACAATCTGGTAAACTCACCCGAAAGCTGCGGTATGCGCTAGCTGGACTCCTGGGAGTCATTTTAATTGTGTTCTTTTCGAGCACACGTTCAACAGAACACGAACATCGCACCTCGCATGCACTGACAGAAGAAGAGTACTCTGGAGGCTACTTCGCTGAAGATGGGTCGTTCTTGGCGGACTTGGGTCCTGAAGGAGAAAATGTGTACAACTTGGGTATCACAGACTCGGAGGAGTAAGTCGTGATAGCTAGGTAATGAATAGCAAGGATCCGATTTTCATCCTAACCGTATGCGTTACGCTGTAGGTATCTGAAGGAGATCAAGTCTTTCGTCAATCGAGCCTTCCCTGTCCGATACAGGAAAAAGCTGGAGCGGTCAATCGACTTGTATTTCCCAGCGGATCCGCAGCGAACGGAGGCTCCAGAGGCAACGCCGAAAGGGATACTGAACTTCAAGTTCATTCATCAGACCGACAAAAATGAAGACGGGGGTGAGATGTCCCAGGCGTGGAGAGACCTAAATCAACCAGAGGGATGGAAATACGCCTTCTACGACGATGAGAGGGCGGATATATGGATTTCCAGGCTGCTTCGCAATTCGGAGGTGGCTTGGGCATGGCAGTCATTGCGACGAGGCGTTTTGAAAGCGGATTTTTTCCGTTATCTTGTAGTTTTGATGCAGGGCGGAGTGGTGAGCTGCAACGTTGCGACCTGAATCCCATGTAACCCCCCTTGACTGAACTCCATCATCGATACAGTATAGTGATGTAGATGTAAGCGCGTTTCCTCCAGAAACCCTCATTGACAATCCCTAATCTGCATCCCGTAGACCAAGCCTCTGAAACCTATCAACAGTTGGGGCAATGATGGGCTTCATCTACACGATATTTCGTCAACAGACGGTCCCGCTTGGTGGACGAAGATAGCTGCGCAACCCAGTGTTGTCATAGGTATTGACGTTGATGTGTAAGTCCAGTCGCGGGAGTTCGAATATTTTTGGTTATTCGAAATGAACGACCTCTGCCTGTCACATACCTTATCCTAGCCACGAGTTCGTCGGGTGGGAAAAGGTGCGCGCAACTTGACCAATAATGCTTCTCATGGACGATTCTCATCGATCTTGCTCTCCCGTCGTAGAACTGGCCCAGGCCTTTAGGTATGGTACCCGTGGTAGTATTTCAGCTTATTGTGCTAATATCCTCAACATGACAGGTATCTGTCAATGGACGCTCGGAGGCAGCGCAAATCATCCGATTTATATCGATGCAGTACGGCGGATCCTCAACGCTACCCATTATATCGAGGATTACATCAAGGAAATACCGGAACAAGTTGCACGCCTTGAGGAATCCAAGCCACCAAACTGGAAAAAACAGATTAGGACTCTGAAGTCGAAGATGGATTCCGGCAATGGAATTCTGCCGGTGTAGGTCCCACTATGCCTCAGCAAGAAATGATGAAGCGTTGCGCTTAAGCTTTACCTGCATTTCGGTTCCCAGGATGGAGCACACTGGACCGGGTATCTGGACCGACGCCGTCCTTGCGTATCTGAAAGCTAGATACAATGTCACATGGCATGATTTGCGAGGGTTGCAACATCCTCAACGCATTGGGGAAGTCATGATATTGCCTATTACCGGTAAGCCATAGCTAACTCGTCCATCTGCCTAACATGTAAACTTAACCCTTGTGTTTTAGCGTTCTCACCTGGAGGGGAACCAGATTTTAGGGCTAAGGGTCAGGACGATCCTCAGGCTGCTGTCTATCATGATTTTCGAGGTTCCTGGAAGAAGAAGGGTGCTGACCATTAATGTAGCCAAGGTGCAGTATTTGATCATGTAATCTTCGTGTCCTCGCGCATGATATCAGGCTTATACGCAAGGACAACTAGCACCTACAAGTTACTCGTCGTCGTTGCTGGATCCAAATGCGATTTGGGACTTTTTGGTTTGTGTGCCTTGATGTGGCTAACACGGTCACTCATACCAGGTGCCTGCCCCTGTCGTGTTGTGAGCCACATCATATCAGCTACTTCTTTGGCCGCATACTGGTGTCTTTTGAAGCGTTCCGCGTGGGCAAGAGTTCAAAGGCATGTCTGAAACGCCATCAGGATAGACAAAGGAAGGAATACTCGCTTGGCGAAGGACTATACGAGCTTGTGTTTCCTGATTCCGTGTGTCTTGTGATTCGTCTGTTTTCACCAGCACCACACAGCCTTCTTGCTTTCTAATCTACCTCGTAGTCCGGATATCCTTGGTCGTAGTTACCTACAACCTGGCAAGCGAAGACCCTCATTGTTCGTAAAGGACGAGCCTGCTCCAACGCATCTGAGTGCCCTTGAAAAGCGATACCGTACATTATCATGGTAAGCTTCTGGCCCAGCGTTCTGATCTTGTCAAACGCGACTCATAGCGTGTCATGACGGCAGGACATTTTCCAAAAGCTGAAGGGACGCCTAAACGACGAGAAAAACAGTACGTTTGCTGAACTGATGGTTGCAATTCGGGAACGACGAAGCCATTGAATCGACTCTCGAGATCGATGCAATGAAGGAGCTGATTTAAGTTTCGCCGTTGTAGATGAAGCACACGTCAGACTTTGGACAAGCGACAAGGCGGGTTACAGCGATGATGCTCCTGACATCACCCGGCTCACTATCGCCGGCCCAACGCAGGTTGACGATGACCAAGCCAGGGATTATGCACGTGAGTAGATGCCTGAGGTGCCCTTCCGCTTCTTGATCTGATCCATTCATGTCTGGTCAGTGCCGCAAGGTATGGCAGCAACGTATTTCTCGGGTGAATTCAAGACGACGGGAGAAGAGTTTGCCACAGGATTAGGAGACGATTGTAAGCAAAGAATGCTTAAACCAATATATTATACAGTTAAACCCATATGCTGAACACCTTTTATTTGCATTTGCCGTCCATGAACTACTGATCTTCATACAGGCGACAAGAGCGAAACGCCACCAACTGGTCCCATGCAGCATTTCAATCCCCTGGAGTCTTTAAAACCCACGTCTAGGCTGGGACACGCTATACGTAAGGCCAGCATGGTGGGGAATCCAGGCAAGAATACGATGCTGACAGCTGACTTCATAGCTCCAGGGACACCGGCGAGCGATCCTTTGATAATGGATAACGGTATGCAGGTGGACGAGTGTCAAGCTTTGTCTTGAAAACGTTAACAGACACTGACTGTCACCTTGCCACCGGGCATGGTAGTGACCTCTGGTCACCCTGTTTCCAACTACCCTGCCCTTGCCCCCACTCAATCTTACCACGACAACGACGCCGATTACCGTTACAATCAATTGCACGATGGCAGCGAACATAACAATTCTGGATCCGGTTCAGAATCGAGTTCAGATTCAGAGTCCGGTGCCGATTCACAGGAGTCTTCAAAAGAGCAACAATCAGGAGATGAAGACGGTGAGTCTGATAGCTCCAGACCCAGCTGAGTTTGGCCTGGCGTAAAGATGATGAAACGGCCAGCTGTAGCTTGGACTAATTAATCGATCGTGACATCGGCGCGGCGAAGTGTCTTCAGCAAACGATTACAGACGAGTGGAAAGGGATAGCGACAGTCCTACTGGAAATTTTTCAGACCGTTCCGGTAGGTCATCGAATCCTGTCAATCATTAATTTCGTGACTTTTTCTGAGGGCTTCTTCCTCGCGGTGACCATCAGGACGTGGGTATGAGTCAGATTATGGAGAGGGCGAAGAGGGCGACGGTTTCTTGAATGGTCTACAAGCGGAAGGAAGAGAGCAGATCATCAAACAGATAGATGAAAGGCTAGGTGAGGATTACGGCGAATTTGCAGAGGACCTTTTCCAAGGTGAGAAGGCTCCGACGCTGCTTTCAGGCGTTCCGTCGTAGGATGTGCGGCACTGTTGTCACAAGTAAACTGACTGTTCAAACCTTGATCGCTGTTGCTTCTGTCGACATCGTCTGATAAGTAGACGACGAAGATTGAAGTAATTGGTAGAGCTCCGCTTGCTCCGCGATTGCTGAACGAGGAAGGGTTGGAGTTTCGCCTGCCTTGATGACTGCTCGATCGGTCTTTGAAACCACCCTCCTTGCCACCCTCTCGTCGAATTTGGTAATGTAAAGTATGCTATCAATTCTGTGACTCCGCCTGAGAACAGTCTAGTAATATGGAGGCCAAGTCGCCGCCGCCGCTGCCACTCGACTGATATCGCTCACTTTCTGCTGCCAACATTGGGTTGATCAATGCATGCGTCCAAGTAATATTATGATCTCTCCTCCCCAGCCTTCACGCCTTCGGGGTTGTATGAATAATCAACGGGCTGTAGCTTTCCTTTGTCGCCTAACATACACTCAGGGTGATGGAGAAAGCCGGCCACCGGTATCTTGCGTCTCCTCCTGGCGTGGGACCAAAAGTCGGCCGCTTGAGAAAGTCGAGCAACTCTCGCGCGGTGCGGCCGATGATCCCGGCATGAAACAGCAAGGAAGCCTGGCCGGGTACAGTCAGCAGTACAGTCCGGGGCTAGCAAAAGGAGCCCCTCGCCCGTCGGTGATTGGGAAGAAATCAGGAATGACGAATACGAGGTGTAGCGTCGGGGCAGCTGTCTGACTAGACCTGTAATAGGCACAATTCGTCCACGGCCAGTCGACGCTTCCCTCGGCCGTCGTTTCAACTGAAATACTAGTAAGGGGACCTACGACAGACCTACACCTCATAGGATTCGTAACACATATAACTCGATACTTGGCACATTCGCAACCAGTGGAAATTAGAAAGCTTGCCGTACTGTTCGATTGATAGGAGACTCGCCAAGATCTCCTGACCCGTGATTTCATCATGATCGCCGACACTCGTCCCCCTCAAGAGCAAGATAATAAGAGCGCTAAACCATCCCCTGGAGAGGCCAATCTCGTGGCACCGACTGTCACCTCAACATTGAATGGCGGGAAACACGGCAAAACATTCGCACAGCAAACCAAGCTGCCTAAACTTCCGGTACCACCCTTGAAGGATACATGCGAGAGATATCTAACAGCTTTGAAGGGCCTCCAGGTGAGTGCAGAGTATGCAGCTGATGGTGAAAAAGAAAGCTGAAGTATGCTGGTTCTCGGCAGGATGAGGAGGAACATGAGAAAACGAAGAAAATCGTTGCCGAATTTTGCAAACCTGGAGGTGAGGGGGAGAAATGGCAGACGAAACTGGAAGAATACAACAAATCGGCGAAAAGCTATGTGGAGGAGTTTTGGTGTAAGTTCCTGAGATTGAACGTACTCTGGCGAGGAGGAGTTGACACAGCACTGCCTTCGCACTTCAGACGAATCATATCTCCAATTCCAAGAGTCTGTGGTTTTGAGCTTGGTAAGCATTGTTTCTACTTCTTGTCTACAATATCATCTTCTGACGAGGTTTCATACATAGAACCCATTTTTCGTACTATCGTAAGTTTCCTTTTCGCATACGACAGTCGCCCCGGTATGGAAGTATTGACCATGCTTTGGAAATAGGAGCGATGTAACACCAGCAGGAAATCAACAACTACCTCGAGCTGCGAGTCTAATCCTTGGATCCCTCTGTAAGTCATGTGGCTGTTGTGCAGCTACGTCTTGTTTCTGACTACTCCGGTCGATCGCAGACTTTGTTCACGATCTACGGAATGAGCTACTGGAACCCGATATGATCCGTGGTACGCCACTAGATATGTCCCAGTACAGGAGATTGTTCGGGACAAGTAGAGTTCCCACTCATGTAAGCCGCTCTAGTTGTCCCATGGCAACTTCAGAGACTGATGTTCAGAAATTCGGCAATTTCGCAGCACGGCTGCCAAATGGATGTTACCCCGGACAGCAAGCATATAGTGGTTTTGCGTAAAGGCCAGATTTGTGAGTCTAATGACATGATAAAGCTAGTGGACACATCGCTCACCTTGCAACACCCGATACATAGACTGGTTTGACTGCCTTGACTCACAAAACAGACCCCTGTTGTGCGTTCGGGAAATCCTTAAGAACCTCGAGGCAATCATCGAAGATGCCGAGAAGACACCCGCCCTTGAAGTCGCTCAGAACGCGGTGGGATTGCTGACGACGGAAAACCGAAAGATCTGGTCGGATCTACGACGGAAAATCCTTCAATCCAACAAGAATAACGCGGAATGTCTTGCGGTGGTTGACTCTGCTCTCTTCGTCGTTTGTCTGGACGACTGCAAGCCAAAGGACTTGTCGGAGTTGTGCGAAAACTTCTTGTGCGGGACGTATGATTTGCAACACGGGGTCCAAGTGGGCACCTGCACTAACCGATGGTATGACAAGGTAAGCGAAATATGAAGCTGTGCTATGTCTCAGCGAATAACCTTTACTTCACCGCAGCTACAAATTATCGTAGATTCTGAAGGCGAAGCCGGAATCAACTTCGAGCATACTGGAGTTGATGGCCATACCGTCCTTAGGTGAGCACGTACCGCAGCCAGTAAGGCAAGCACCTATTGACTTGAACCTTATACATCAGATATGCAGCAGATGTTTACACCGAGCTAGTACTCCTATTCGCAAAGGTAGCTCGTTTCATTTTTCATGATGTCTGCAATCGATTAACGTTATCTTCGACGTGTCCCAGAGTATCAATCCGGCTACGCCATCCTTCTTCAAAGCAAAACTCTCACCCTATTCGAAATCCTATAAAGCAAAACCCGGGGAGCAAGTCCCGGAACCGGATGAAGAAATGGAGACCGTGCCGCGCAAACTTCAATGGAAACTGACACCCGATATCAGGGCTGGGGTTCGATTTGCGGAAACACGAATCTCAGATCTAATATGTCAGAATGACAGTCAGGCCTTGGAGTTCAAAGGTTACGGAAAGACTTTCATCACTCGACACGGATTCTCGCCTGACGCATTCGTTCAGATGGCTTTCCAGGCTGCGTATTACGGACTCTACGGTAAGCACACCTATGATCAAGCTAGACCGAGAAGCTTCGCTTAACTCTGTGGTTCTTGCTTCTAGGACGAGTCGAAAGCACGTATGAGCCAGCTATGACCAAGGCATTTTTGCATGGGCGAACTGAATCGATTCGGACTGTGCAGCCTGAAAGCGTTCACTTTGTGAAGGTCTGTTGTTCCTTCCGGAAAGCGCACGAATGTCACTTGCTGAGCCTATCCCTAACCTGCTCATAGACATTCTGCGACGAAGGCTCATCGTTCCCCGAAAAGATAGCGGCCCTCAAGGAAGCATGCAAACGTCACACATTCTTAACAAAGGAGTGCAGCCAAGGTCTTGGCCAAGATCGGTTAGTCTGCTTGCCATCTGCTCAACTTTGAGGGATCGCAGCTGAAACAACAGATCCCCCCTCACGTGCAGCCATATGTATGCATTATATTGTCTAGCTCAGCGAGAGATCGACAAATCCCAGGGCATCCATAAACAACTACCAGACATCTTTACCGATCCTGGATATAGTACTTTGTCGACTTCGGTCTTATCCACCTCCAACTGTGGCAACCCAGCTTTGCGCGTGAGTACCTATATCCAGCGAATCTCTGAATGATCAACTGACACCATAACTTTTTAGCTCTTCGGGTTTGGACCAGTAACACCCGAAGGACTGGGTATCGGGTATATCATCAAGGACGAAGGGATTTCTGTCTGCGCCTCGTCAAAACACCTGCAAACCAGAAGATTTTTGGATAATCTGCAGTCATATCTGTACGAGATTCAGCGCATGCTGATTCAAGCTTGGAAACAAGCCAACGAGAGAAGCGATTCTTTCGTGGATCACTCGGGAACGATGCGAGATGCCAGGACAGGCAAGGCTATTGAAGTAATATTGAGAGATGACGACGAGGATGTGGAAGATAAGCTAGGTAAGCTGCGAAAATCGAACCTGTCCCTCAT
Source organism: Naganishia cerealis (assembly GCA_030039265.1). NCBI lineage: Eukaryota > Fungi > Basidiomycota > Tremellomycetes > Filobasidiales > Filobasidiaceae > Naganishia > Naganishia cerealis. The sequence goes on from JASBWR010000008.1 coordinate 79,682, forward strand.
GGCACGCGCTTACCTTTCTGCTCTTGTAGTCGCTGGTTTCGGTTTCTACGACGCTGGTGTGGACATGATCCAGGCTCAGAGAAAGAGGAAACATGTAGTTGGTGCGTCTCGGTATAACTGGTTGTCTTACTTGTCGCGCTGTGCTCATGCAATACTCTCAACGATATAGGCAAAACCTTACGAACATCTGCTCTCTAGTAGCTATGTTAGCTTACAGGGTCGGATGCGGATTGATATTGCTCTAGTGGTTTGAAACGGTTTAATTATTATGAAGTTGTATAACGAAACTACGCAATGTATCAAAGTGATTTTCCTGATAAAGCCATGCATGTCTTCGCGGCTCATTCGGAGGTCCTGTCTCCATCCCGCCTTGAGAAGAGTGACTTACCGCAAGCGACTGCGGGAATTCGACGTTAGCGCCCGCAGGGGTGATCGAAATCCTGAAGCGTCGAAATACCGACACATTTTGGGACCGTTGGAAGTTTCCTGTTCCCGACTTCCTGCTGCAGAGCTCCTGGAGGGCTATGTATACTCTTCTTAAGCTGCGCATCACAGGTTGCAACCAAGAGATGGATACCGCTCGAGCATGAGTAGTACTCCTTCGCTTCCTCGGCCAACCACTACGACAAGAGACGAGCCGACAAGTCGCACGTCATTCGAATTGAAACAGCTTGCACCGAGTCACACGATAGAAGCTCTGGGTTCTTCGACTGTCAACAAGATCCCAGAAGTCACCAGTCCCACTACGACATCCAGAAAAGAAGCTCATCGGCTGAACAAAAAAGCGGAGCTGTCGAAACGGAAACGAAATAGGTATTCATTTGATTTGGGACGTCCTCAAGACGGCGAAGTGGAAACGCTAGGATTACCAGCCATAACAGAATCAGCGAGCCGGGAATCTTCACGGCCTCCTTCGAGAGCGATACATAGACTTCTGAATTCAAGCGAGATCGCAATGAGTGACTCTAAACGGCTCGAACAAGGACAAGCTTCTGGCGATACCGCCAGAGATTCCGACACCAGGCCAACATTGGAGGAATCGACAGATAGGAGCACCTTAATACTAGAATCACCATATGCCGGAGTTACTACATTCAACACCAGCTTACCTGAGCCGCCGCTCCCTACTTTACAATCTGCGACGACACTACCGGTTGACACCAGGAACCTGTTACCGCTATCGATTCCTGGCACACCAGGCATGGGAGCATCCCCTTCAATATCGCGAACCGCCTCACCAGCGATAAACCCCTCTCCCAATGCCTCATATCATGATAGTCCAAGGGGCAGTACCAGCTTGGACCACGACTCCGATAGAGCGCAAAGGGACAGAAACGGATACGGGATGGCAGTGACCATGACAGATGCAACGGGCAGTGAATTCGAAACAGAGGATGACGAAGTCCAGACGAAAACTTCACTTTCAGTCCGTATGCCGTGGTCTCGAAATACTTATTCTGGTCACAATGCTTCAGCCAATCCGAATAGCAGTTGGCCATGGCGGACGAGGCGACCAACAGTTGACCTGCTTCACAGTCATAATCCAACAGATCACAAACATGGCCATACGAGAGCAACAAGCAATGAATATAGTCCGCTGAAAAAACATGGATCAAACCCGTCATTAGCTGATCGTCATGATTCATTAGCAACAGTCAGCAGCTCAATGCACTCGTCATCATCCTACGGAAATCCTCCTAGTGAGAATGCTCAGTCTACGACGTATTCACAATATAGCGATTATAGTTCTATGCCCGATGGTCTGGGCGATACCCCATCATCGAAGGACCAACTGAATCCAGCAATAGCTGCATTTTCATCGGAGCTTGGAAAGCATCGGCGAGGGCTAAGGCAAGCTCTCGGGTGGATAAAACGTAGGATTGGCGTCGGAGCGTCCGGAGTGGTCGAACTTGCCAGTGAAGCAAGTCAACGGGTGGCAGGAACAACTGGTGGAACGATACGGCTACCTTCTGGTTCACTAGGGTCCCGCCGTCGGAGGAAAAAACGGAAAACGGTCAAAGGCGCAGTTCATGATACTTCCTGGTTGTTTAATATCGTACAATTGATACCCACTCAGCCATGGACGATTGTACGTAGTGCTGCGCTTATTGACATCTCGGAAAGAAAGCTTATCTCTCCTGTCGTACGCTAGCTCTTAGCTTTTCTCTTGTTCGGCGCGTTCGCCGTTTCTCTAACGATGTCCTTGAAATATCTGCTAAATCCAGATAAAGCGCCACTTCCATGGCGCGACTACTGCCAGTCCCCACACCCGGATTACTTTGCGTTGGACTATCCATTACATTACAATTACACTTCCGAAGAGCAACAACTCCGATTGTCACTGGAAAACGATTTGATAACATTACCCGGCGCATCGGCAGATTTGTTACAGAAGATAAACACGACCCACCGTGCATGGCCATTCCAGGGAAAAAAAGACATGCCTTACTCGGCGGAATCAAGTCTTGTGGATACTCTTGAACCTGTTGGGTTGTTCATCGGAGTATTCACTACGGATGAAGGTCGAGAAAGGCGCATGATGATCCGTCAAACCTATGGAAGCCACCACAAAAGTAGAGTACCTGGTACTGAAGGCGTGCGTATACGGTTCATCATGGGTCGACCAAGAACGAGATTTGAACGAGCCGTCAAGCTCGAAATGGAAAGTAAGCATCTTTTGCTTGGCTGTCTCAGTTATCTTTATACCAATCACGTCCTCCACACAGCTTTCGGAGACATCGTCCTGCTTGATATTCCCGAAAACATGAATTCGGGAAAAACCCACGCTTTCTTTTCCTGGGCAGCTGATCACGCAATGGTTTCTCATTGGGACTATGATTCGCCGATTCAACCCTCCGAAGCCGAAAATGACGTGAAGGAGAGCGTTCCAGAAATATCTCCCGGTCGACCGCAACGTCACAGTCGGTCTCATTTGCGCAGGAATGCGTTTGCTGTTGGGGAAGATATGTCTGGAAAACAAAGGCATCTTCGGGATCAGCAGCTACCAAGCCATACTGAAGACCTCTCAGCTCATTCAGACGAGCATGTGCTGCAAAGAATCTCCCATCCGGTTTATCGAGGTGAGAAACGTCCGGACTACATCGTCAAGGCAGATGAAGATACGTTCATTGTGCTCGGCGAGCTCGAGAGGCGACTAAGAGTAGCTCCTCGAAACTTAACATACTGGGGCTGTACGTCAGACCCGCTCTTTTACCATGCATACCTCTTGCTCATCTTGCTCCCGCGTCTCGAACTTCAGACCTCGTGAAGAATCTCTTCATGGCTGGAGAGTGCTATGCTTTATCTTATGATTTGGCATACTTTATTGGCAAAGCCGAAACGTTTAAAATGATGACGCGAGGAGCAGAAGACAAGCTGGTCGCTAGATGGATGCGAATGCATCCGCGTAGGGAGGAGATCTCTTGGGTCAGCGAAAAGTGTTGGATATATGACCATCCTAAAGCGGGGACCGTGTATGTTGGCTTCATGCAAGGAAACAAGCGCAACCCTTCCTTTTGGCTAATCGCACATCCTTTTATTCACAGATATGCCCATGGTTACCTGTATCCAGCAACAGTGAACACGATCCGCCACGAGAACATCACTGAGTTGCCCGTGAGGGAACTCGCTCTGCGAGGAGGCAAGACTTGGGCAACATCTTACTCGACAGTATCCAAATTCGGCGCGCAATACACTCCTCCTTCTGAGGGAATGACACTTGGTGAGGAAGTGGAGGCTCTTGTTGAAGGAAGTGAAATGTCGTTGCTCGGACGCCGTAGCCCCAACTCTCAAGGTTCCAAAAAATCTGGGGCCCTGGATCCACATCTTCTCCAAGCCGTCTACGACCGACGCCCAACGCGAGCACAACGTTTCCTCAATGATTCTAGCGAACGTGGCGGGACAGCCATCGTACATTTCATCAAACGGCAAGAATGGTTCATGGAAACGGCACTGGCGCTCCTGGGCCCTTTCAACGGCGGCGATCGAACGCCCAATGATGTCGCTTCAGCTCCTTGACCTAGTTAAAAGAAAGACGAAACCACGCATATAATCAACACTTTCAGGCCTTGACGACAAGTCTCCGCCTAATGCTTCAGGCAGATTTTGCACTGCCAAAGCTATTATTACGACCTAATGACATTTGATGAACATATGAATGAAAATCTGCGAACGGCTATTTCATGGAATAAACACGTTCGCTACTCTAACGCTGTTGCGAGGTAAATAGCAGCGGGGCCATGCTGATTATAATCCGCTTTCGAGATTGAATGCCCATTGAGGATAGCCTATTCATGTGCAAGTGTACATGTGTCAGGTGGTTACGCTTATAGGGGCGATGACTCGAACATACCTTGGCAGCTATGGATGCCCCTAGAAAAGGTGCAACATTCGTGCTGGAGTTTTTGAATTCAGGATAATATTCACTGCGAGAGCAGATATCAGCCAGCTGAACTTTGCAGATTCATGAGTGGTATATGAAGAAAACCTACGGCATTTTCAAAATTCGGTAATGATTGGGTTGCTCTTCTGTTTCGCGATCCGGGTTGGAGAGTAAAAACATATTGAGGTATGATGTGATCGCATGAGGCAAGGCTAGTGATTTCAGAATTCATTAGTTCATCACGTTTCTTCGCGGGAGTCAAGCCTCTGTGATGCCTACAAGGAATTCGAGCAAGATCACCAGTAACGACTATGCTTTCCCAGACCGCTTGTCTATACGCTGGTTCAAGATTCTTCATGACCAGTGCCATTCCCTCTTGAACAGTGCGCGAGGAACCATACTCCATTCCATCCAGTGCCCGGTATAATGGCTCGCAAGCCCGGTGTCGTAATGGTCCCACCTTGACGTCAAGATGCAAGGAAGCGACATGATACGTTTGTACGTCTGCTGCCTTCTCCGCTGCAGCCTGTGCAGCTCGGTCGCTAGCTGCCTTTTCAGCAGCAGCTAGAGCTGCCGCATTGGCAGCTGCACCTTTCTTGTTCTTGTTCTCTTTCAGTTGCTGTATTGTTTTTGTGTCGCCAGTCACGAGGCTGTTGGAAAGCGCATATCAGGTTGTCAGCGCAAGCCAAGATGCAATGATGTCTGCAAAGTGTACTCACATCTTCGCAACGTTCAGCACACCTTCCTCTTCTTCTTCTTCTCCATCTTCACCTACGATAGCAGCTTTCTGCCCACTTGCCAACGGGATGATAATCTTGCCCCGATCCTCGTCGTCTAGGATCCCGCATGCCAGTTCCCGGAAGACGGAGTCTGCTGTTGTATGACTCGAAGTCTCCGAGGAACTTTCCCTGATTCCCGCTGTGATTTGATTTCGAATCGCGTCGTCTTTCGATAGTAGGTCTGCAAGATGCAGAATGCAGTCTTCCTTTCCGATATTGACGCATCCTCCAACATCGGTCCTCACAGTGCTGTCGACTACTACGGCGATCTCGGTCGAGTAACCTCCGATATGGACTACCATGCCTGTCCCTGAACCAACTCCAAAGAGTGAGGCTACTGGCCATGGCATTACAGAGAAGGTCGCGCAATTCAGAGCTTCAAACGCGATTTGAGTGTAATTTGCGAGTCCCGCATTGGTGTTTACAAACGACCTCGTTGGTGGTGGCACAAGAATGAGCGAGGTGGTGTTTTCGCGAGGTGGTTGACCGAATTGATAGGTGAATAAATGACGCCTACGTCGAGAAGAAAGCAACCTAATGAATTTTGCTTCACCGATCATATTCAAGCATACATACAGAATAGCTTCTCTGCCCCTCCAATCTGTGGTCTCTGCTTGTTTCCCCTTGCGCTGCACATCTGGTGTCTCCTCAAAGGGCCAATAGATGCTGATTGTGTTCGCGTCGTCTTTGCTTAGGGCATCTTCGAGGAAGCTGCCCACAAGGTAGTCCGACAATGGTCTCTGCTCATCGTTTTCTTCCGGCTGGCTTTGATTCGAAGCTGTTCCTCCTAAATGGCCTGATACATCGGCGCTCTTACGCAGACCATACCGAGCCGCTGCTGTCTATGGAGATTGGAAGGAGCTCTATCAGGCCAATATCACACCGGACGTCGGGTAGAGTACTTACCACCGAAGGCGCTGGCACTCCTGAAGAATTGGAAGCTGTTTTAAGATCCCTACCAGCGATAATGTGACGGCCATCTATGACGAGCATAGATGGAACTGACATGATGAATGCCGTGAGCGATGGTGCCTGCTTGTGTCGCTCAGTACTGGCCAGCTGCAAGCAATATGATGGTTGTTGAGCACATGGAAGGGAATAGCCATGTTCGTTGCCGACGCAACAACACCAACTCTGGCCTTCCTGTGTTGTTTCGCTTCAGTCAGCTTTGCTAATGAGAATAAGCTGCTCTTACCAGGGTGTACAGTGCGTTCATTTGCTGTAATAATACGTGGTCACTGCCAGGTCAATAGACACGGTATACGTATAGGTAACGGATATGTCATACCGACTGTAGAGGGCGCGGACACGGCAGCCCATGTAGCGATTTTACAGCAGGGGTTCAATACGATACATCCTGCATACGCTCGCGCAGGCAAACCCCCTCTACCTATTGCGCATTGGCACCACGTATGGCCTCGACAACGACAACACCCTTGTTCGAGGAGCCCTCGCCCTCGGCCACCATCACTCAAGGTCGGTCTTCCGTCGACCTTTTTCCAACTGGTGCTACCGGGACTTCCGCTGCAGCGACGGCGACGGCGACGGCGACGGCGAGCAGCTCCTTCGGGCGAGGAACAACCCCCTCCTTGTATCTTATCGTCGTCAGTATTGGTCCTCCACAATCAAAATTGATATCATAAAGCTCACTCCTATCCTCACGTAAAGTTCCTATCGATATTGGTCCTTCTCCTCATCACGTCGATGGGGATTGCCGTTCGGGCTGTCTACTTTCGACGTCGATTTCGAAACAATGTCGATCGTGCTATCAGGCGAGGAGATTTCCCTCCTGATTGGGCAGCTCCAGGATCAGCAGGGCTGTACGATTACTCATGGTGGAGATCCATGGGAATGGCGAGGTTTTTCGGCCCGGATTTGGATGCAGATGATTTCACCGGCTTTACACCAGGCGACTGGAGGCATTCCACAGGAGGAAGAAGGAGAAAACACAGAAAGGATTATGGGGAAATCCCGGTACTTTACGAAGCGCAGGTATTCGAGGCGGAAGACAGCCACCCTGATAATGGTTTCGAAAGCGGGTGGGAATGCAAACAGGTAATCAAGCCTTTGATGGCCGTGATCCTATATCGTGTTGACCAGACTCATTCTTTTATAGCCTTTAGCTGTTGCGACGCCCCATGAAAGACTATCTCACTTACTTCAGGCGCGTAACGTAGACCTGGAATCGCACGAGCGAGTCAATGTGGCATCCACTCGACGTATAGAGGACATCAATGCACCTGTTCTCAGCTACAACAACAACCACGATGTCACACATTCGAACGCTTCACGTGGTTCTGACACAGGCGAGCATAGCCTTCAAGTCCGATACCTAATTCGTATGCCTGAATCTCAAATCGCCATTGCCAGTCGAAATCAGCCAGATGAATACGGGGAGATCGTTTCTCATGGACCCATTGAAATCGGGGTTTGGCAACCATTAATAGACCTGCAAGCCGAGTCGAAACTCGATGATGATAATTCGAGAGGAGATCTCAATAAGGGTAACATCCTCCAATAAAAATCCATTATCTGTGCTACTTGGAGAAGCCACTGCAATAATAGTGTTCAACGTCACAGTATGAACGTTTCTGTATAGGATGTTGTAAAGACATGTTTTTATAACATCAATTGCATAATCAACAGATCTAGCCATCTGTCGAATTTGAATCCCGCATTTGGCAATCTGCCTGCCTCTACAAACCCTTCCTTGGCATGCATTTTTATACTGATAGAATGGTCTGCCTCAATTTCCGCCACCATGCACTTCATCCCCATTTCCCTTGCTCGAGCAATCAGAGCGCTGAGCAGACTCTTGCCGACGCCCTTGCCTTGACAACCCTGACCAACGTAGATGCTATCCTCCACAGTATACTTGTATCCCTCCTTGGCGTGAAATGACCCTAAACATCCCCATCCCAGGATCTTTCGTGACGCATCATTTGCTTCTCGGACCACTATCACGGGATATCCAGCCTGTTTCGCAGAGTGAAACCATTCCGTGCGGCGCTCGAGTGTGTGCGGCTGGTAATCCCATTGAGCGGTAGTGTGCAGGATTGCATGATTGTAGATTTCGAGAATCTCAGGCAGGTCCTCCGCGACGGCGTCTTCGAGTATGATTTCAGCCTGCGCGGCTGTTGGTAGCGTCATTGTAGACAAAGAGGAGTGTCTGTGAGGTACATGCGGGTACAAGAGAATTGGAATTAGCACTGCGCTGGAAGGCTCCTATTTTTGAATAGAACCTTACCTATATCTTTACGGAAGAATTGACGGCAATGTATGGGTAAGCAAGTGCACTGTTCGCTAAACGTTGACTTGCAGGTCTGACAGGTGATGAAATGAAGCACTATGCCGAGCTGGTATTGAAGGAAGGTGACTCCGAGAACAATGAGTGGCCCGGAGCGCTATGCTGAACCTAACAGGCCCTCTGACGACCAAAGAGGGTATCGAGTCAAGATTATGGAATACCCGATTGTCAAACATTTCATGCCATCGGCTCAAGCCGACACGGTTCGCGGTGCCACCTTTCCACTTTTCCACCTTCCGCCTCTCGACGCTCTTGAAGAGTGGGATATCATTCCAGCTATTCTTCCCCTGATATCATTGAGCTGGTCGAGCTGCTGGTCCTTCAAATTCCTGGTGGATTGAAAAGCAACTGTGCCGGATACTCGACGTGAGTCGAAATGCTCACGTACGTGACTAAGCTCAATCAACAAGGGCCAAGTAGGTTATTCACAGACCATGAGTACGGCGCTCGTACATGCATTATATACCGACAGGGGTTCCGAGTCCTTTGACTCGACCCGCTGTACCTTATAACCGTTACAAATAAGATGACGAGTGTGGACACGACATCGCCCGTCAAGCGCCTAGTATCGATGTACGTTATTGCACTACGTGTATACCAGAAGCGGAGGAGTAACTAGCTTGCTGCAGATACGCAGAAATAGCTTGAGAAGCGAAAACGAAGTGTGCAGGGTGACACGCTGTAATGATGGTTCCAATTCTTCTCTAGAAGCCACCCATAACTTTACGCCATAATTCTTTGCCAGCGGGATTGTTGATAATTTCCTTCTTTACCATTTCCCCGGAAGACACCACTTCGGCCAATAACGTGCCGTGAAGCTGCTGTTCGCCACCGAGGCAATCGTAAGCCTGCCGAACCATTGACTGGATGAGTGGCACCGAGGTCATAGGCGCTTGAGGAAGTATGCTGGTTTGTAGAATAAGATGGGTGAGAGCCATGGCGAGTTGTGTTCGGAACAACGGCAACGAACTACAACGGGATATAAGGTTAAACCTTGGAGTAAGCAGGAAGTGCACCGTGACCTCGGCTTACTATTGTAATGTGCGTTTGATCTCGGGCTATAGGAGCAGGATTCACTGATTAACGGATGCAAAGAGCCCTGACGTTAGGAAATACATACTAGGCAGATGGCACGGATGATTTCCACCGCGGCATCTCTGGCTCGAGTGAGTATCGTGTATCCGACGGTATCTGATATCATCTCCTGCCAAATGTTAGGATCGCCTCTGAGCAATGGCGAGGCCGTAACGAGAATGGCGTAATGGTGGTACAAAGCGAGAATTCTAGGGAAGAGAGAAGTAACACTGTTCAGATAACATTGTATACGCTTCAAATCTCCGAATCGACTTACGGATCTATTAATCGACATCCGAAGGGGGGTACGGAATTGCAAACTGAGCATATGAATCACATTAAGACAAATGCAATGCACTTACCTCCGCTGGCTTCCCACTGGCTGCGCCACGAATCCCACTCGCGTATATATTCCCTCCGCCGCTGAAAGCTGTATCGAGGCTCGCTTTTCTCTTCCTGTGAAGGAGATTCCGTGATGCTTGCTAGACTAGGAGACGTGATCTTGGTTCCAGCCGTGGAGGGACCAAGACTTGGCGTGCCAATGTCGAAAGCGTTGTCACGCATTGCAGTTTGTACTAAAAGGATGATGTAGCGTTGAGTTTGAGAGCTATTCGCGTAGATCAAGCAAGGTTCCCAAAGCTTACAGTCTCTAAACGTTTCCGCATATTCGGCCCAAAGAAGCAGTTTCTGGTCCCGATCTCTGTCAATAGGCGAAGGGGCATTCGTACCTCGCATCTTGGCTCGCCAGGTTTCTGCCAAAGACGACGGAGCCGCTGCGCTAACACTCTCTGGGACATTCAGAACCGACATCCTGTCAATAACCTATGGTCAGCTAGGAGTACCTGAGCCGGGTTTATATCTACTACTCACATCTGTTCCATCACCGCAAGTTCTACCAGGTATCTTGCTTCACTGATAGGCGCGTGTTCCATCGCAGTCCAGCGAGTGGCTGTCCTCGCTTGCGCCACCGCCGTACAGATTAACGCACTTTGTCCTTCCCACGTGGCGAAAACACAAGCTGCGAGGATATCTTCTTCTCGCCAGGTTTGCCCAGAGACCACCAATCGAGACAATTCTTCGCGGAACATTTCCCCACGCACAACTGGACTTTGTTCTGGATCGTTTTGGATTCGACTGCCCAAGCATGCGATGACTTCTCCCGATAACCCGTTGGGCGAGGTCAGTGTCGGAAGCCAGGGAGCCAGAGAGGTGATATAGGCATGATATGCATCCCATATCCTTTCAGAGATAGGAACTCGGTGTCCAGGGGTGCCAGGTTCTTTGCTCTGCGACTGTGCTGCGGAAGTAACCACTCGATTCCTAACGTCAATGAGGTCGTTGGTGAGTTGCCGGACCTGCACTTCCAAATATCTGACAGTGTTCTGAAGCCCATGGTATTCTGAGCGTAACTGATCAGTGGTACGTGCCGAATCCTCGAACTGCCGCAAGCGTGATTCAAAATCTGCAGATGTTCGAATTAGCGGTGGCGAAACGGTTCGATGGGTGGATGGCGACATTGCCGGGTTGGGAATCGATGAAGTGCCATGCGGCGGCGCAGGTCCTGCGTATCCTATTTGCGGTCCTGACGTGGAAAAGGATGTGGCTGTATTGGAACGAGGTGTGGACATGGTAGCAGGTCCGGGGGGAGGTGCCTGCTGGCTCGACAGATGCGCGGCTAAATTTCGCTCACTAGCTGTTGATTGGCTTCCCGGGGTGCGCATCGGTGGCATTTCCCGGCTTCTACTATAGAGTGGCGATGTTGGACCTGCTCCATGTGCCGCTATGGCGGGTAAGGTGTATGGATCCAGGCTTCTCGAAGACTGATGACTGGTCAAGTGGACAGAGGGCATGTCAGAACCTCCAGTGACGATCGCTGGAAGGGGTTGCGGTGGACCTGGACCAAGTATTGAGATAGATTTCGGTCGAGATGAACGGGATCGTGTCTCGAAGACGCAAGTGACATTTGCACCTCTACATCCTCGACAGGGTGCTGCTGCCGGTCCGTCGCATTTCATCTTCTGTTTCCGGCAGCGCACACCTGCAGAGAGTAAATCAATCTAGTCAGCGATGGCTGTTCTATCACAGAACAATCAAAGGACACGTACACGCCATCATACTCCTCGGGGCCCTTTCGCGTCCCATATCTCTTCCTAGAACGATGCTGCCCTCACTAGACTCGGTAAATTCTGCACTGATATCCTTCGAGGTTCTCCGAGGGGCCATGCCTACCACTGATGGTCCAGGAACAGCATACGTGGCAGCCTGAGACGTCCATCCCATAGCAGTCGAGAATGACGGCAACTGTTGGTGATGCGGGTTGTATGTTGAAGCCATCACTGACGGTGTGCCAGACACGGGTTGTCCTGGATGATATGAAGGATGACCGTATGAAACGTTGGGATTGGAAGTTGAAGACGGTGGTAATGGAGGAGGAAACTCTCTGGTAGATGACATGGCTGTGGGTGCTGGCCATAGTTGACTCGAACCACCTGATCCGCCGGATGGCTGCAGATGTGTAGACGTTGATGGAGACGCGTTTGTCGATAGAGAGAGGGACGCTCGATGTCTAGCACTATCTCTCGGTCTTGTTGGACCTGGGCCATACCTTTCCGGGGATCTTGACCGTGCGGGAGAAAGCTCGGATCGATGACGTGAGTGGGTTTGATAAGGGTGGGCAGAAGCGGTTGCCACGGCTGCCGCACCTGGTTGACTGAGCCTTGGGGATAATGGCGTCTCTGATCGCCTGTGCCTCCTCGAGCCTGGAGGTTGACTCATGGCGGGATCTCTCCCTAAAAGTTGCTGCCGAGTGTGGCCAGGGGATAAGGCGAAGTCGATACTATGGATGGGGCGCTGTGGTGAATCTGGCTGTCCGGGTCGAGGGGAAGACACACGGGACGATATCGGTGGCATGCATGAAGACGGTCCGAGTGACTTGTGCGGGCCGAGATGGACCAGATGGAGACTCGTCCGTGGAAAAAAGTCGCTACGCGCCAGCTTGGAAAAATACGTGTGGTGATGGCCCCTGTTTGTCCCGCTCGCGGCGTTTCAAGTGGCTGCGCTGGCGTTCCAGGTTCTACGGAATATCCAGTGTTCAGCAGTGAAGGACGAGACTTTCAATCATCGACCTACGCTCGAGCCCGTCGCAGCCAACCTTCACCAGTTACTATCAACGTCAATGCGAGCCGTCGACCGGTGGGTGGATGACAGGTGCTGTGGAAGCGTCGTTCAAGGAATGTTGGGCTGCTTGGCGGCTGACTGTAGCGCCGGGAGAGAATTGTCGTTCGTCGTCGATGGCTTGCTGGATAAAAGTCCTAAAGATTCGTCGTGTAGTGTTGTTACGCACGTCCAAGGCACGACGAGGAGTCTTATCAGTCAAGCTTGCATCAGCACATAGCCGAATGCATCAGCCATGACATCCCCTACCAATCTACTATCACTAGATCAATATGCCAGGATGGCGAAAAAAGGAGTAATCCTTCGTCGCCTCCCTTGCTCCTCTGTCCGCATCAGCAGGTCCTGAGACAGATCGCAATGTCATGCACGACCGCTCCGTCGTTAAGCTAATAACTTGTGTACTGCATTCGAACATGCAGAAAGCCCAGTCCAGATCGCCCGAGACGAGGCTACACCCTGCCTAGCCTCGAGCGTGCGCGCAATACGACGAGCTACACAAAAAGCTATACACAACGCGTGTAGCCCTTTCCGTCATCCATCTTTCCCTGCCTGGCGTTCTTCATCCGGCTGCACTGTACGCTCAGGGCGCAAAAGACCGGACACCGGACTCAAGCGGGAATGACATTTTTTGCCGCCGTGGATTTTCCGCGGAAAAAGCAACAACGGAGGGCGTGGTAGTTCTGCGGTATTCCTTCTTGCTTCTCTGCAGAGCACCTGATACTGGTTACGTGTATTTGGCAATTACTGGTGAGGCACGCTCCTTATACATCCAGCGCAGGAAATGCTCCAGAAATCGTTGATGACAGGGACATCCAAGTAGCTATCCAGAAATTGATTCTGAAGCTCAATCGATAAAACCATTCACCGCTGAAGTCGTTCGCGCACTTCTTTTTCAAGGTCGTTCGCAGAAGCTGAAAGCGCTTCCCACAGGTCTTTCCATGCAATCTCCATTGTTTCCCTTCGACTTCGATTACACCCGCCCCGTGCGCATCTGCATATCCTGCCACCTCATCCGCCTACAAGAAGGCTACCTGTTTTCTTTCGGTTCCTTTCACAGATGTGGGTGCGTTCTGCTTGGTAGAAAGCGCTTTCATCTGCACTGGTTCGAGAACAGGAATGAAAGAAGTCAGCCAAGTCGGTGGCAAGTATTGTATCAATGCATGATGTAACAGATCTCGGAGGGCTTTCCTGTCCATATGTAATCACGCAAGTTCAGGACCGTGAACTGAAGGAGGAGCCGAATAACTAGAAAGATCCCGTGCAAACATTGCTCATATCTTGGATTGCTAGGGTGGGTAGTATGCGCTGTAGGGATGAGATGCGAGAGCTGAAGAGAGGTGGTAACTAGATAGCTAGCCCAGATGTGTGATAGGTGCTCAGACACCAGCAGCAGAAGCTCCAGCAGGTCCATGATCTTTCCTCGAAAAAGATATACGCGGAAACATTACCCGCGCGAATAAACGCAGATATTCCGGAAGAAACAGCCCGAAGGCCTCGGAACTTCATCACCCAGCTAATTCCCCCTTTTCAGATAACGTCGTGTGCATTACACGGGTACGTACCTGCCTTGAATCACTCCTGGAGAGGGAAGATGAGAACCCGTGTGCTGCCGTAGGCTGCCGCATTCGCTTGCGTTTCGAACGTCCCGGTGTCATTTTATAACTGATGTGACTAGCTACATGACTACTGATATTCAATTGTCGCGATAGAAGCAGACTGGATTGGCAGGTTTGCAGAACAGTCGCTACTGTCTACCTTGCTCGAGGAATCAACTGTGCTAGATGTCGTCCTCGAGTCAGCATGACGGAGATTAGCTTAGATCCATCGGATATTTGTTAGTTTATATGTCGTTGTGGTTGTCGTCATCGAGCTGCAAGTGCTAAATTGAGCACAATCAAAGCTGACCTAACATCAACCATCTGTCCAGCGTAGCTTTCAGCGTCCGATGACCGGTCGAGTGAGTCCTCGAGGGTTTCCCTGACGTCCAACTTTGTGCCACTTCATTACGGTCCGTGTTCAAGCCGTCCAAGCCTCCGGAATGAGCGTCGAATAGCTGTGCATGATTACATGAGGCACAACCTCGTATGATGACGAAGGACGAGGATGAGGCATACAGCGAGTGCATTACCCTTGCTAGTGCCTACAAGCTGCTCTACAAGCTGCCTGTTCGCGTTCGGGAAGCAAGTTGGGTTCTGAACCTGCTACGATCCTGTATTGATTGGAACACAGCGGAAGGACCGATGGACCGATGTGGAACCCGATGTCAAGGCAGTGCTCAATGCTCATTGTAGGTTAAGTTGGCCCGGACCAGTCTACTCGGTTCCGCATGATGGCACGCTTCTTTCCTCCCACAGCTCCTCCGGGATTGACTTGGCATTTTGTCGGTAGCGCCCGATCAGTCATCGAGTGTCGAGTGTAGGCGTCAGGCAGGGCTGTATTTCTAGGCAGCTCGGCCAGCTCGGTACGTCGGTAAGAAGGCCCAACAAGTGTAGATTGATGAGCCGGTCATCCGAAATTTCCTTTCGTTATTCCGGGAAGTGGTGAGCCTTGGCAGGATCGAAATACGGTGCTCGTTCTCTTTGGAGGAAGTATACAGTATAAAAAATGTTGGCACATGTACTACGTACATGACGTTTGCAGACGACGCATTATTTCCGCCTTGGAGCATGTCATCTCTCCTCAGCTGATGGAATTACAGCTCCCCTTACGTCAGCGTTCCACCGTCAGCACCTTGTGCAGCATTGGAGAAGCAGTGTAAGCATTCCACCACTGGTCGACCTGAGTCCATCCGCTCGCCCTCAACAATGACCTCTCACGCATTTCCAGTATGCCTGAGGTACACCACTAAAAAACGATCATTCAGAGATTAAATCGAACGCAAAGCACGCCTTGGCCATATCAGTGCATCAGCTCATCTGTGAATTCCTACGAGTCAGGAATTGGGCGTCTAAAGGGGAGTAGTCAGGGGAGGGTACTCCACTATAGACACTCCTGAAAGGTAAACCTTGCCTTGTGGATAAGAGCGTTGGTGCCAAACAGCGAAGACAACGGAAGGGTAAGTCTGTCCTCAAGGGAGATCGGATTCTGATGTGCTATCGTGCCAAGATCCAAGAACATTCTTGGGGATGAAGAAGATATTGCCTGCAATAACAAAGGCATACTTAGGTATACATTGGAATCTGAGTGCGGCATACAGTAAGCTCAGCCCGCGTTCGGGCTGGCAACGAAGCACAAAGCTTTCAGCTGACACCAGATCTCTGCGCGCCCTCGCAGACGTCTGTAGTGGATTATACTACTCCTGGACTGCAGCCAGTAAACATATGCAATTCATCGATCTACACAAGTCGAAGAGAGGGCATTCAAAACCCACTTGGCATTCTGCACGCTCGTTTTCGAAGGCTATGGTCGCGAACGCCGTAGAGCATACATCTTCACTTCTCCCGTATTGTCAACAAAGTCTCCATTCCTCATCTGAGGCGTGTGACTCTGGAAGTATACCAGAAGGCTAGCAAGAATCGAGCGTACCAACTTGCAACGACCGGGAGACCATCACCACTACGCCCATAAGAATCGAACGGACGACGACGGCGTGTCATTCAAGCCCAAATGGATGGCGGTCTCACAGAGGTCCTGAACTGTTCCTCGATGCACCGTTCCCCTCGAAAGGAAGTGGCGGGAAGACGGAGTCCAGGAAAGCTAGTCGCGGGAGATCATGTACCGAAAGTGGATCTGCCACCGACGCCATCCATGCACCTGTTCGTAAAGTGATTCTTGTCACGTCGAGAAACATGAACCAGGACTTCGTCTGATACCTTGAAGTTTCTAAACCAAATATGGGGATAGAAATTGCTGTGAAGGAGCTGCCCCGAAAGATCCGATGGGGGTGGTCAGAAGATGAGTGAGCTCGCTAGTTGTCTTGCATCGCCCCTGTCGTTGATTGTTTCCGTTGTTCTCCATTGTAGCCACACCATCCCCAGTCCGAAGGATCCTAATTGTGCTTTGATAGTATGTTTCGAAGGCCGTTGCTCTTGTCAGAATATCCACCTCAATGTGCCTCTTTTGGGTTTGCAGCTTTATGCACGTCGAAGAATAAAAATAGAACAACAATACCAAATTGCGAACGATGGACGCTCCCGCCACAGGTTGGCGCTTGTTTTCACTTGCAATCAGGATGCTTCTAGTTACGGTTGCATCCATATAGTCGGAAACGACGTGTTGTGCCGTATTTGGCGCATCCAAGAACGCGCTTGGATGCAGGGCTATCGAGTCCTAGTCAGCTACGTTCGTCCATCGAGTTTAGAGTATAAGACTAGTGGGCGCTACACAGGAGACCCGCCACGACCTAATAATGGAGAATACGCGCATCGAGCTGTGCGGGACTTGTTCTTGGTGGTCGAACAGTTGGTCATAGCGAAGAATTGTACAAGGATATTCGAAGAGCTAGCCAAAGGTTGCCGGCGATCATTCTGCACTTCCAAGCGATTTAGTTTTTCGGGTGTTTGGTTTCGGAACGGAAGGTACACAATCTCGCGTAAAAGGGTCTCGGGAGAGGACGGCACTATAGAGTCGTCAGACATTGATCGACGGCGCGACGCGCGCGGCTGTATGAACTGTATTGCGTGAAAATGGTGCGTGAATTATGAGCTGACTTGCGTGAATCCCTCCCGAAGGACAGCTGGAAGGTTCCTGCATCGATATCGTAGTTAACATAGTAGCTGATCCAACTTGACAGGTTGGTTCTGAGCGCCAAGCACCTCCTAATTGAAAGAGCAAATAGGCGTCCACACGGTAGAGAACGCGTCTACCCAAGAAAGTTGTACATGGTACTTGTCGCTGCTTTGGTGGAGTTCGCTATCTATACCAATTACCACGCTAGATAAGCCAGTCGCTTGGCGGTGCGGTTCCGCAGATGGTTCCACGCTGGAACTCTTTCTCTTCAACTGAGCGGCGCTTTCCCAGCTGTCATTCCGACGCGCTTTCCCGGCGAAGAGTACTTAGCGAATGGGATGCAGGGATGTCGCGAAGGCAGAGTGAGCTTCGTGTACTTCGATTTGCGATGCATCAACCGGTAGTCACTGCAAATCCATGTAGTTGCCATTCTGGGTGTCGAGTCCTGTTGTGCAGGACGTAAAGGTATGTAAGTCAAAGGTCGCATCTTACCCGGGCGGTGGCTAAGTATGTCAACTCACGTCACTCACCTACCGCGAGCGGGAGTCTCGGGTGACAGCAGACAAGTTCCGAGCAGCCTGGCCCGCCATGCACTGTTTGAGAATACCGTGGGAGAAGCTGTGAAATGGTCTCCTTCCGGTCCCTCAAAAGTTCTCGGCAGTTGATATGTGTTTCAAAATCCGTGCACTCTAGAAAAGGAATTGCCTTTGAATATCGCTTCTCGAGCCAAACGATGGTGTCGCTTGAGCAGAGCATTATTACTTTTTGCACCCGGAGAACAGCTGAGGTTCTCTTTTAAGGAGCTGTTACCATTCGAGGTGCAGCACGCTTTGGCCCATATCGTTGCAGATAAGTTCCGCCTGGCTAGGGAATGTATCTCCTTTCGAAGAATGAGTGGGCAGCAAGTGGTAGATGTTGGCCTTTAGCAGCAGAATGAAACAAGGTGCCAGCTTGCGATCCGAATGCGCGACTACTGCAGCGGTCGGCATGTCAGCATCAGCGCAACAGATCTCTCGGGTTCCAAGTAGTTACTGACACGTATATTCCCACAGATCTATCAAGTGCGCCTGCAGCTACACGAATCACTGGCCAACCAACACCATTCGACGGAGTATCCTGATATGTTTCTTTAGGAGAAGTTTGCGTTGACACACCGACATCGCGTTTCAAGCTCGCGGGTTTTGGGACAGAGGATAGGAAGCTTATCGTCGACCACGATCATCTATCGCTCCCTGTATGCTTCCACCGATGAAATGCCCACCGCTCGCGAGACAAGATGCTAATCGACTGAATCCTGCACAGAGTTAGGGCAGTCGAGATGATGTACGAACACCCAGATGAAAATACCGGCATACCGAGCGGTTATTTTACAAAGCAAATTGCAACTTCATCGAGGAGAATGAATTATGGCTCGAATTTATTCTCCTATCCCTCCTCGTAGTCTCAGAGACCTGTCTTGACATGACACCGCCATTTAGCATATCGTTCATAGCCGTCATTCACATCTCCTCCCATCGGGACAAGTCCATCGGTTTCGCCAAAAGAGGGAGGACGTAAGGATCGAATGTCTTCCAGTAAGGGTTGTTCAGATGATACTGCTGAGAAGACTCTTGTTCATATCGCTCAACAATAGCGAATTTCGTCTCATCCTGGGACAGGCGGTCAGAATCAGCTTCTAACGAAACTGTATAATCCTTCAAGGGCATAGAGCAGCGCACCTTTGGGTCCTGCATGACGTGCCAGTCGAGCGTTTCTCGATCTTTCCTATAGACAGCAGCAGCCTCGACCAGCTTGTCCTTGAGTTTCTGAACGCAGTCCTGTTTGCGCACGGGTCTTAGCGGCAACACACGCGAGGTCGTCCTCGTATCACAGGAAAGAAGGCTGCTTACAGGCTTGGATTGCAGATGAACGATGATAGTGTAGACCATATTGGAGTTGATGCAGCGGTCGAGTTTTTGGATAGAAGGATGATGGGGGTTCAAGTTGTGCAGGTGACCACCGCTCGTTTCGATCACGCTGATGTGGCGGCGTGACTTGCCGGCGGCAACTTTTTCGCTTCCGCGCCCCTGCGACTCACTACCTTGGGGAAACTGCGGTTCCGAGTCATCTCGTCAAGTTACATAGCTGTTGCATTTAAGGCATTCTCTGCTGGATTCCTGACAACTGCAAGTGTCATTTATCGTTTTCAACATTGCATGCTCATCTGGTACCGTCCCAACCAGACTTCTGTCGACCGCGCCAACAATACATCTCGTACGTACAACCATGCAAATCTATCTTCGTAACTTTTTTTTCTGCTGCACAGCGACTGACTCCCGTGTCTTCCGGAGTCGTTGTCGAATAAACATTCCAGCATCACCTATCACAATAACGAGAATGCGATGGTTATCAGGTCATCCATTTGTCCCTCGTCGTCTTCGGGACTTCTCCCGATTCCGGTGTCGGTTGTCCTCATCGGGTGCAGCATACGTAGTTATCGGATAATGCATCGATTCAGGTGAAATCATCGGCGGCGAGCTCATCGACTGGTAATGAGGCGTATATAGAGGAACGAATCCTTGGTGGTGCGCAGAATACACCGAAGGATTACCCGCAAGCTCTGACACGTAACGCTGCTGGGAAGCTACTTCGTACCAAGAAGGACGTGTAGTGGAGGATGCGCCGACGTAAGGGCGTGCTTGACTTGGACCGTACGACGGGGCGATTAAGTTGCTAGAGTTTATGGAAGGAGGACCAGTAAACTGCCTGGAATGTACGCCGGTATACTGACTGCCCTGTCGATGACCTTGTTCGTAAGGATAGCCTGCGTTGAACCCAAGCCCACTATCGTGTATAGGGAGGGGAAGAGCGTAGGCTCGTCCGCCTGACGGACTGAACGGAATGTGCGCAACCGCAGGCCTTTCTTCGGACCCCTCATGGGGAACAGGCGGGTTTCTGGTTGGTATCGTCTCAGATCGCGGACGCTATAAGGGATGCAGCTCAGCTTTCGCGCCCTCATAGCTTCTTACGAAGATACTCACTTCATCAACTGATCTAATCAACCAGACAGTCAATATCTGCATGACGGAAGGGCGTTTTGCTTTGCGGCTGATCACTGGACCGACTGCACATCTCGTAAAATCAGGATTCTACGGCGCGCAAGAACAAACGCACATGTCAGCCAATCATACGAAAGGCCATAACGACAACGACTGACAAAATGACCAAACACCCAATGCTTCAGGTTGGTTACACAGAAGAAGAAACAGTAGTTGGAATAGCAGTCGTCGTAGACTTGCGCCTGTAGCAGATTGGGTTGACCATCTCGAGTTTCTAAGTAGGCTGGTGACCCTTGACGCCAGTCGAGCTGCATGAAAATCCCAGAACAGACACCGAGTATTCTCAGTATTTCTGACAATTCTCGACGCGCCACCTACCAACACTCACAGCGCCTTTCGCAAACTCCTTCAATTCAGCCGTACCAATCAGCCATGGAGGTCGAACTATCACCACCAGTGCTCTGTCATTCGATACCCGCTTGTTCACCAATACTAGAGTCCCGCAGCCGTCTGGCATTTCTGTTGGCGCATCGACGGACCGACCGCCGCGCTCGAAATGATGGTGACCTTGTTCACCCGTGGTGACCCGCGGTGCAAGGGATGAAGGAATAACATGAAAGCCGAAATCCTGCGCATTGTACCTCAGCATATGTAATGCGGAAACGGCCGTCTTCAACACCTGCATTCCCGCGAATGCCAGATAGATGAAGCGGAAAGTCGTCAAGATCAACAGCCGCGACATTTCAGACACAATGCAGGGCGCAAAAGATTAGAATGGAATGCAGCATGTGAAATCTCTCCTTTCCTCAAGCGCCATCTGGAGAGCCTGACTTACAGCACCTGTAAACCATCCTAAGAGCCCCGCATCTTCCGCTCGCAATGCAGCTTCGTCATGGAAACGAACAGTATGAAATCCATCGGCTCCCACGGCAAATAGTCTGTATGATTACAGGGCGGTACAGGTAACAGATCCGAAGGTATGGGTTGATAGAAGCGCAAGTCAGACAAGATAGTAAAGTAGATTCCAAGAGATGCTCCGAACATGTCAAAGGTATGTGCAACGGCAACGCTGTGTACTTGACCGAGTAGCTCTCGCCTTTGACGATGTCGTCGGAGAGCGACCGAAATGATATTTGAGCTTTACACAGGGAAAGGCTACTTACTGTTCTCCCCATCGGTTCCCGGTATCGATCGAGTTGTAAGGCACGTTCTTTTCGTAAACTGCGTGGCAAGAGGGGATGATATCGATGTATACACGAGGTGCACATGCCCCAATAATACATGATAGGCAGTGATGACGTGATCAGCAGAAGATTCTTGGAAGATGATTCCAACCTTTTCCTCCGCCCGCCTGCGGTAGGCTCGTCAACAAGGGGCGACAACTCCCGGGGGAAACGGGCAGCAGTCGAAATAAAGGGTGTACCTCGGGCCGTGGGCGCGCGCGGGGGAGAACCACAACTTTTTCCCACCGATGGGACTTACAGTTCTCTATACCTTCAAGGAACCCCTGACGAACTTGCCAGGATTTCAGGAACCGAGGAGGACGGCCGGAGGCACCGGTTGCTGCTCGATCATCAGCTGATTCACGCTTTCCCGGATCCAAATTCTGGCGGTGGTTCGGGTTATCGACGGCGGCGGCGGCGGCGGCAGAAGAAGGTCTCGCTGGTTGTGAACGTTGTTGTAAGTGTAGTCTATCGATATCAACACCGCCCGTCGTCTTCGGCTGGCCCGTCAATACGCTCTGGACAAGCCGGTCGATCGTTCGCGTCCGTCCCGATGTCTTCCCGCTTCTTGGCACGCCGGATCGCGGGTTTTGGTCGTTAATTATTCCTGGATCAACCTGTATCAGCGACTGCGGATCCTGCTGCGGATTCTTGCTGTAGTAGGGGGCGACGACGGTAGCGGTACGACCTGTACCCCAGTTCGCTGTATTGTGCCATCGACTATCGACAATGATGTCGGGATCGATCCATCGCGTCCATTTGGGAATACGTGCAAGTCGGAGGTAGATGTTGAGGTTATCTGCTGGATCTTTCAGGGCGGTCGTCGGTAGCTGAGGACGGTGTGGTGGCCGGGCACTTGTGCTTGGGTGAGTGTGAAGCGGGCTGGGTTCAAGGGCGACGGATCGCGGTGACGATACGTGTACGGATTGGGAAAGTAGGGGAAGGTGTGGTGTTGTTGAGAATGCATACGAGTACTCGCCTGGGCCGTTGGAATGCTCATATGCCTTGGCTACAGTGTGTTGCCGCGAGCGCACACGGTTCGTCGTTGACAATCTCATTGCAGCTCCTAGCGCGGGAAGACTCTGCCGCAGGGCATGAAACGAAAACGTTCCCCCCGACTGTCGATGACGACGGGTTTCACTATTCTCACTCGTAGGGTCTATGGCTACGGAAGGAGGAGGACGCGGCGGCAAGGGTTTCCCCCTTCTCGACAAGGCGCCTTCCAACCGGATGCTAGTCTCCTTCTCTACCGACATCTCCCCGATGGTGGGATTGCAGGAATGCTTGTCCTCCGCTCTCGGGATCATGGTACTCATCTCTGCCTCGACGACACGCAGCGCCGGTCGAAGGTTTACCGAAGCATACTCGCGGTGTAACGGCTGATTACGTTTCCCCCGTTGTTGTTGTTGGATCTGCGAGGCGAATGAGGAAGGGGAAGGAATGATGACTGCATTGTCCTCGAGACGCTGCCTAACTCTGTAACTGGAATCGGTGGCGTACCCTTCCTCCGGTCCGACAACCGAGAACGCTGGTCGACCGCCTCCTCCTCCTATGGAAGCGAAACCACTCGCTTCAGTACCGCTATCACCGGTCATCCTCTCCTTTCCGGTCGTCCTTGGTCGACGAACGTGTCGATGGTCCGGGTTAAGCGCACGTCGAGCCCTGAGACTCGCCGTCGCCACGAACGGGTTCGGGAACGCGTACTCGATTGGCGGAGAGGAGCTGGTACCGGGTGTGTGAGTGTGCGGCGAGGCACAAGGGTTGGACGGGTCGCTCGAGGTCGTTGTTCGTCTTTCAGGTTCTGAACCCTTGTTTTGTTGTGAATCCTCGTGAGTGGCCGTGTGCAGCAGCTTGGCCGCTGAAGGGGAGGCGATGATGGGTACGTCGTTGTCGCTGTCCATGTCACACTCGCCGTCTTGGAGCGTATTAGGGGAATGGAACGGCGTCGGCGGTCTTCTGTCCGCGACCGGCAGACAGTATATCGGTGGCGCTGAGTTCAGTAAGGGTTCGAGAGGGAATCGCACTGGCTGTTGCGGCATCCGTCACATTCAAGCTTGCACGGCGATTCTGTTCTCTGGTCAGCAGTAGGGAATTGCGGTCACTATTCCGGTGTGATCGCCACGCCCGCATCAAGTGACTAACCTCTCGTTCCCTTCAATATGTGTAGTGTGTGTCAGGCGCGTAGTATCCTCCGTGTGAGGGGTCTTCACGGTACTCGTCCCGATGTTGACGGTGCTCTCTCTCCCTTTTCTTCTTTTTGCGGGAACGCCGTCGGGGTTCGAGGTATTCGTTTGCGCCTGGATCGGAAGTGCGACGCCACTCGCCGCTCAGTCTGGGTTGATACGCGGACTCGGGGTACGCGTGGTTGTCAGCGACTGGGTAGCGGTGGATGACCGGCGGCCGGGGAAGCAACGGGTCGGGATGGACCTGCGGCTGTGCAGGAAGCGGGGGAAGGGGGAACTCTGTGCGGAGCGCGGCGAGTCTGTTTCGCCTGGCGACCCAGTGCGATGCGCCCGCGCGTGGAAACCCGGCGCGATGGGGGTGCGGGTGGTGGCCCTGCTGGTAGCCGCTGTGGAATGGCGGGGCCCGACGGGAGGCCGGGTCGCCGAGGCAGCACTGGTCCGAGCAGCAGATGCCCATGGGAGGGGCGCGGATGCAGGATGGGCGGATGCAGGATGGTGTGCTTAGCAAGATGATCGTATAGCCACGCGCCAGCGGCCATCAGACAACGCGCGATGTCCCATCAGGAACAACCCCTCCAACCTGAAACGCCGTCTTGTGCCCTGAAACGCGCTTCTGCCTGCGAAGCGCGCCATGCGCTTACCGGCAACTTTTCGATCGCCCGCCGCGCCTATAAGAACACGCCAACTCGTCCCATGCTCGCTGCCCCCCGTCTTCTCTCTCACACAGGTCCACATCGTAAGTCCCGTCCCTTGCCCCGTCCCACTCGCCAAGCCCACACACCCGCGCGCACAGGTCCTACAAGATGACCACAAGATGACGAGACTTATCGCACGCCATCCCTCCCGCGTCTTCTCCTTCGGCCCACCTGCGTCCTAGCTGGCTCCGTCTACTCGTCTTGAGTTTGACGGGGACAGCGTTCACCCGATCTTTCTGAGACGGTGGGGACGTGGTGGGCTGGCCGGGGGAAGATGCACATGGAGGGGTACAGTGCATGCAGATAGTCTTTTAATATTATTTGGCGATAATTTCTGGCTGAAATGGACCCCGGCAACGGCGTGTGTGGTGTTGGGCGGGTGTGACCGAGGTTGAATTTGACCCTGTGTATCGAGCATCCTAGCTGACCCTGCCCTTATCTCCACCAGTATCTATCATCGCACGTTTTCCGACATGGTGGACGACTACGACTCTGACGGAGCGCTCTCCGACGCCTCATCCGTCACGCGCACGAATGTCTTGCTGGCCAGCATAGAACCCAAGCTCAAGGTATCCACATCGACCCACACCTCTTCCTTTGCCGGCGGCTACCCCGCCTTTCCCTCCCTCCCTTCTTCGTCGGGCGCATCCTCCATTCCAGTGGAATCAGGCGTCAACTGCGGCAACTGCCATGCACCGATGCCGCTTCTCTCGCAGATTTATTGCCCGATGGAGCAAGGTGAGAACGATCGTACGTTGTACATTTGGGCGTGTCCCAAGGCGGCATGTCAGAGGAGAGCAGGAAGGTGCGTCCTGGTCTCCCCCTCCTACCATCCTAGCGTTGTATTCGCATGTTGTACCAATCCATTATCACGGCATGTCTGTATCCATGAGCTTATACCATCATGTCCCCTTTCTCGCATTCTCGGTGTCGCCGCGTCCGTCCTACCTTCCTGATTCTTCCCCGGCCATCAGCGTTCGAGCATTCCGAGCTTCAGCGAGAAACGACATATACGCTGCAGACGTCACTGAAAAACGGGCAAAAGCCGAAGCGGAAGCCAAGCGGCTCGCTGAAGAGGAGCAACGGAAACAGGAGGCGGCAAAGGTGAATCCGTTCGCTGTGAGTGCTCTTTCCTTTCTTCTTGTCTCCCCGCCCCTCCGCTGTGCTTAGGAGTTCCGCCCTTGACAGCTCGGAGCGGGTACCGCCACGACAGAGACAGGGCTGGGTAATGCCTTGTTCGGCAGTGCCGGATCTTTTGGCACAACAACGGCCAACACCGGCAACCCCTTTGCCACATCTTCCACCTCGACAGCGCCGCCAACCGATGCCTTTTCCACAATGAGCATCGGTTCTCCCAAGACGTCCAGCACGTCAACCGAGGGCTCAACTACCAAGCCCGCGGGTGTGGCGAAGGCAACGCAAGGACCCGCGACGCCCGCAACGACGTTAGGCCCACCTCTACCTGCCTATATCCCCGCTCAGGCAATCGATTCGTACCCAGAAGACATCCCGAAAGCGTCGGAGAAAGAAGCAGCGAGGAAGGGCCTTGCGGATGATGATGATGCAGCGGCGGCGGATGAGGACGAATCGAGCGGGAAAGGAGGGAAGAAGGTGGGAATGAACAACGTGGCTGAGCAGTGGGAGAGGGTGTTGCCCAAGGGTATGGACGAGGTGTTTGAGCGCTTCGTGAATCGGTTGAACGCAGCCATCGATGGGAATGAACAGGTCTTGAGGTACGTCATATAGCGCCGGGTATTCCTGGCTCCTTTGGCCGCGGCTTGGCTGATCATCGCCCCCATGCGTTTGTCTTCTTCTCAGGTACGACCTTGGCGGAGTGCCCTTGCCGTACTCTGAGAAATCCGACCTATATAAGAAACTTTTCCCGCCAAAGTCTCTGGCAGGCCGTCATGTGCCCGTCGTCCAGAACAACGCAGCAGTGGATGAGGAAGACGACGACGATGAGAATTCCTACGAGAACCGATTCACGCCGTATCCGACCGTACCTGTGTGTCCGAACTGCAACTCCCGGAGGGTATTCGAACTCCAGCTCGTCTCGAGTATGATATCCTACCTTGCTCCCGAACGCCTAAGCACGACAGGCAAGGCGCCTTCGAAGAAGAAGAACAAGCCCACGGGGGCCGCCGGCGCGTCTGGAAAGGAGAAGAGTCTAGAGGAGCGGCGGAAAGAGGTCGAGGCGCTCTTGCAGGGAAAGAACCTGGACATTGCAGAGGGCGAAGAAGTAGATCAAGCGCAGCAGGGCGTAGGTATGGGCATGGAGTGGGGCAGTGTCGTCGTGTTTGGCTGTGAAGGCGACTGTGTGGGATTCTCCGAAGAATGGGTTGGCGTAGAGTGGGAAGACGATCAATAATCGTAGGATATGGTATATACCAGTATGGCTATAGTTTCCGTCATATGGTAATGGATAATGGAGGAATCTTCGACCATTCGTACCGCCTTGGCTTGATTATTCGTCTCGACTCGTGAACCCGCTATATCCATCTACAGCTTGCTTCTAATCTTCTCCGCCAACACCTTGGCATCATCGTCATCAAGGAAATCGCGATACGCCATCTCCCCGCGAAGCATGTGCTGGTGGGTGAACGCCTCGGTATCCTTCTTGTCGCCATTCTTGATCGTCTTGTTAGGTGAAGATTTAGACAACTTGCTTGCAACAGACATTGTTGGCCTGTTCGGTGCGTCGAAGATGGGAGCCGGGACAAGATGCCAGTGTACCTGTAGTTAAGGAAAGATTAGAGTCTGAGATAGGCATTCACGCTGAATCGGAGACTTACATGATGTACCGCTTGTGCATAGCCTTTGAATCAAGCACTTTAGCAACCGAGTAGTATACGCCACGAAATCGGAGAACCCACCTTGATTGCAAACAACATTTAGATCAGGATTTCCCGTGGCTATGCATGGATAGGGGCGATCAGCTAGAACAATCATTACCCTCCCTCCTCGAGGAAAATGCTCACCTTCATTGATAGCCTTGGTAATACGTGGCAACGCCCTCCCCATCGACTCTCCCAGCTCCGCTGGCAGATCCGCTAGCCGCGCATAATGCTGCTTCGGAATCAAGAGTGTGTGTCCGGGCCTCATGGGGTAAATATCTACACCAAGGGTCAACATTCTGGGCACCCCACCAGCCTCGAGACTACCTCTTGCTTACCCAGGAAAGCCATGCAGTTCTCATCTTCATACACGACGTAGGCCTCGCTTGGTCTAGAGATGATTCGGCAAAAAGTGCAGGTGTTGTCCTTTGGCGGGTACGATGGTGGCCGGTCCTGCACGGAACGCAAGATAAACGATGTCATGATTGCAGGATCTGCTGAGCGCTCTTCGGTGCAAAGAGGGTCCACCAGGGGCCAAGGTTCAAACTCGTATAGAACACTCTGTTGAATTGAACCTGATGGTACGAGTATGGTAGGAAGAGCTGTAGGAAGCAACATCGAGATCGGATTCTAAGTATATTCTTTGGAAATGGTTAACATGACGTAAGCCGGGTACTGGAAGCAGAATGTTTTTCGCTGTACAACACCCGGCATTCGGAAGATTCACACCACATTTGAGTTGAGGATCTGACAATTGCCTTCTGCGATGGGCAATTCCTTCTGCTCAATCTGCTGTCTGTAAGGACGTGGAAAGCTCTTGGGCGGAGCGGTCGCAGAGTGTATCCTTGAATCAGCACGGACAAAGCCACGTTCGACCGTTCGACCCAACATATATTATGCAGCCTTCGTGTCTCCTATGCTGTATATCATTCTACATCTATAGATCTCTCTTTTCATCGGACACAGCGTGCGCAGCAGCTGGGCCTCCATGACTCTCGACCAGTTTCTGTTCAACCTTTTCAAAGAAGTAATCTACGGCAGTTTCGACAGGGTGATCGAATAGGTAGGGAAGGAAGGGGACAATCTATCGGAACCAAGGAAGAAATCGTCAATGAGAACAATGCTGAAAAAATGTATTGAAAAATCGAGACGTACGGCCAAACCTGTGACTGTAGGACCCCATGCTTTTACTCTAGGCGAGCTGGCGTTTCTGAAAGCCTTGGTGGCTTGCTTGACCGCGGTGTGGATGGTAAATGCCGGTAGTGCCATAGACGCTACGGCCTGGAAACTGTAGACGTGAGGAGGTAAATCAGTACTCATGAAAAGGAGTAAATCAAGTCCTGCAATCTACACTCACATGCTTCGTTTCACAAATACCATTCCCAACCGCGAGTTTTCAGACAAGCCAGTCGCCGAATCCAACGCTGATGGGCCTCGGACCCTGGCTTTGTAAGTCTCATACGAGACATCCCCCAAGAGATATAGCCATGAGACACCGTAGGCACTTTTCACGATCCAGGGCGCTACCACGGGTCGGAAAGCTTCCCCGATGTCCGAGGTGTAAGCCGTATACCGGCTTGCTGCCCTCATCGCCGTCCGAAGACGGTTGGCGTATGCCACTACATGCGATCAGGCAGAAGGACGGTCATTTAGTTCTTGGCAAACCACGCAGGACGGAGCTCCAGCATGGGCTTACTATATCGAAGATTCGAGTCAGTGGTATCAGCTATAAGAAGATGTGAAGGCGGATCAGCTTCGCTCCAACAGACTCGAGGCGAGTGACGTACCATCTTCTCTCGCAAGCTCTGTGATTTCTTGTTCAGCCTTTTTCTCGAGCTTGACAACTTTCTGAGTGGTAGTGGTAGTCGACATGTAGATTTGAGCGGGTACAAGGGAAAGTAGAGCACGAAGATCACAGGGGCAAGGGTAGGGTATGGTCGTAGGTCGAGGTTATCACCCATAGGTACTGATAGAGTCGAAGTCCAGAAGGTGCAATCGGCCAAGCCCCGGAAGACCGTCGTCATTCCCGGACTGGGGCGGACATGTCAGGCTTTTTGTCCTCCTCTGCGGGGCCCAAACGCTGGGCGATAGACCATGCGAGAGCCACCTTGTCGTCGGTTCGGGACAAGCAGTAGTAGGCATTTCGGGTCAATCAATGCTTATCGGGCGGAAGACAGCTCTGGACTGTCGTCCCGGATATAACACCTCAACGCCAAGCATTCATCTCTGCCCCGTGCCCCGTATTTTGCGTCGAAATAATGGCAAACGCTACCCAGATTCCTGACCGTCCCCTGGACGTGGTGGTGCTCGGTGCGGGCGGTAAGTGGCACGACAATGCGCCCTTAGTTTGACTTTGGCCTTGATATTATACCCGCCATCCCATAGTTATCGGCTTGTCCGTTGCACTCGAGCTCGAGAAAAAGGGATTACGAGTTGGGATTGTTGCCAAGGACCTTCCAACGGACATCCACTCTGTTGGCTTTGCCAGCCCGTGGGCTGTAGGTCACATCTGCTGGCCCCCGCTCTGTGAAATGGCTGATTACTAAGGGAGTTGGGTAACTTTAGGGCTGCAACTGGTACTCTTTCGCTGGCGATAACCCCATTGAGCAAGACTTTGACCGCGTCACATTTGGACGGCTCGCCGAAATCGCGAAAGAACATCCGGAATTGGTTGAAGAAATCCCGTTCTATGATGTCTGGGAAAACAAACCAGAAGGGGAAACGTCCTGGTACAAGGATCTGGTACCCGGATTTACCGTATTACACGACAAGCAGAGCAACAGGAAGGGTCTAGCCATCCCCGGAAACTTTGCCCATGGAATCGCATTCAGGTCATTCATTACCAACGCGCCCAACTATCTCGCTTGGCTATCCCAAGAGTGCAAGAAACGAGGTATTCCGATGGTCCGGCACCGTCTGTCAGCACTGGATCAAGCATACGATTTACATTCGTTGGGTTTGAGCCAGGAAAAGGGAAAAACGGTCGAATTGGTCATCAATTGTTCGGCATTGGGAGCTCGAAGTCTTGTTGGAGTCGAAGATGAGGGTATGTTCGCGAATCCGGAAAGAAAGCTAAACAGGATTTTAATGGTCCCTCTTGTCAGCCGTGCATCCTGTCAAAGGACAAACCGTGCTGGTTAAGGCTCCTGGTGTCAAGACATGTTATATGCATTCCGAGTCAAAGCCAAACGCCGCAAATGGTAAGCCTGTCGTGTATCCTTTTTCTCCGAGCGATCTGACCGGAAGGGTCATGCACAGGTGTAACGAAACAACCAACATACATCATTCCCCGACCCGGTCCCGGCGACCAGGTCATCTTGGGAGGTACTTACCTGGTAAACGACTACTCCACCCAACCTGACCTTCAGCGAGCTCGCGAGATTCTACAGGAATGCTATCGACTCTGCCCTGATCTGGCTGGACCCAACGGGAAAACATGGCAGGATATTGAAGTGATCAGCCATAATGTCGGTCTGCGACCGGGTAGGACTGGGGGCCCTCGAGTGGAGCTGGAAACACGAAAGATGGATGGCAGGAACAAGCCGTTACATCCTAGAGCGGGAGCCAAATGGGGCAAAGATGCGAGTGTCGGTGTTATTCACGCATATGGTGTGGGCGGCGCCGGGTACGTCATTGCCAACAGCGCTGTTCGAACAAGTATGCTTACCTTTGCATCCTCTGGCACAGGTATCAATCGTCGTGGGGCATTGCCGAGCGAGTAGCCGCTATGTCGGTGCAATTCCTCCAGAGCAAAAAACTCACTGCGAAGCTGTAACGGCGCCGCATAAGCTGTTGAGAAAGGTTAATAGGATTGTCGTATCGATTTCCTGGCGGTAATCTCTAGGGGCGAGTTGGCAACGCTTAAGATGCAATGAGAACAGTGCCAAACAGCTTGCCGAACAGTCACACCGCATGCCGTAGATACTTCCAGATAACAGCTTTATACCTCGTCTGAATTAGAGTATCCCCTCCTGAATCCACCCAAGGATGGCGGCTTCACGCTCCTGGTACCTGTAATCAATCTGTGACCATCCCGATACCTGTGGATGCCTACTAGCTGCAGTTATAGCTCAATCAGCTACCTCGAAAACGTCAACATCTTACTAGCTCTGAACATTCAGGCGGCCGGGACGTGTTTCGAGTTTTTGGTTCCGCACTCGAGTTGACCAAAATTATGATGTGATCGACGACCCCGAGCGGTCCTGCATGGTTTTGAGTTTTGAATAGCTATTTGGACAATTTTCCGGTCCACCCGCTGGACACTATCACTCGGACGCACAAGGACTGACACTGCCTTGAACGTGAAATGGTATCTGTCACCGCCGCCCGAGCGCCATACTTGGCATCGGCAACGACCCTTATCAAAGCTCTCAAATCACCTCACGATCCTCCTCAACCGGACTGGCCTAATAAAATCGAAATTGCTAGTCGAGCATGGCAGCAGAAGGACGATATCGGACATGGAATAGGTGGCAGAGTGGGTGACATTGTCCGAGAATGGTTGCTGGAGAGTTGGATCAGGACCAAGGGTACGAAAGGGTGAGTATTGCGAAGTACCAAGGGACTTTAGGGACAATCAACTGATGTATCCATATGGTCATAGAGCGAAGAACACTCTGCTCAATTACTCATACCATGATCTTTTGCGGACAATACTTCAGGACACGCCGTCTTCCAGCGGTACCATCATCTCAACGACTCAGTCACACCAATTCCTTACAGCGTTCCTTGTTGCGTTGCGCATATCACTAGAGCACGGGACAGAAGAGCTTCTATCCTCTGCATCCCGAACATTCAATGTGCTCTTCGGCTACAGCAATGCATCCTCAAGTAGTAACGGCGCTCCCAAGCCAATTGACGACTCGATGAGCGGTGTACTGGTCAGAGCAGAGAGTTGGCTAGAGACGCTGGGAGGACTGCTAGCTCTCTGCTCCTACATCACGGACATGCAAGATAGCGCATCCAAAAATGGCCAGTCGACAACGCCTGCGCTGCATCTTGATACGGAACATTCACAAGGCCTTTTAAGCTTGACGCAGCTGGTTGTCCTGGAAACAAACGCTAGCCTGGCGATCAGCCAAACAAGACGGAAGGTTAGTGTTTTTCGTTTCAGTTCCTATCTACGTGGAATCCCATTAGGCTGACCATGATACCAATAGATCACTCTGAATCTAATCAAACCTCTTGTACCGACTTTTCTCAAAGTGACCCATTCTCTGCCGCTGATAAAAGCGACGCTGGGAACGCTCATAGGTCCGCTCTTCTGGCCACTCGCGATCCTACAGCCACAAACTCAGAGTAGCCAAGCATCCTCGACCGAAAGCATGCAAGATCCCTCCGAGACAATTATTCGGGAGTTGGTATTTCCTCCCCAGGGACAGAAACCACTTGATCTTCAAACTCTGCTCGCGACCCTTTCGTTCCTTCCTGCTCTTTCTCAGGAGTATGTGACCGCTCTCCAGACCAACCGATATTCGATCTTTCCACCTCCTTCTACATCCGGATCCGGCAGATCCAAGACTGGTAGCAACATTCCTCCTGACGTTTATGTTGGTGACAAAGTTCGGGAAGCTGTTCGAGGATATGTGAGGATCATTTCGCAGTGCCTCTCCGAGGTTTCGCAGAACCTGCATTCTCTCACAGAAGGAAAAAAGGACAATACATCCGTCTCTGCGGAACACGTCATACTTGAGATCTGGAAGACTCGATGTTCGCTATGGACTGTAGTCAAACAGTGGGGAGGGTACTTTGAAGGTGATGAGGCTTGGAGACAGCTTGTGACAGAAGCTGTAGGTGTAGCATCGAACTGGTTATCAACGACTGGATTCCGAGAAATCTTCAGCCAAGTCAACCAGGTTCCGGAAAAAACAGTTCAACCAGGGAAAGGTAAGTCAACGCCGAAAGCGGATGCTGGATTCCGGGAAGCAACCTTTGCTTTGGTCGAGAAACTATTCTCAATACTGTTAGAGCTGGACTACGGCGCGTGTAAAGTCGACATCGAAGATCAAGGAATGCGAGTCCTCGCTGCTTCACTTCTGGTAAGCGAGCGCCTCAAATAGTGATGTCCGATTTTCTGACTTGAACGCTGATCGATTACTCATACATGACAAACAGGTGCGCCATTATGCCCTCACGAGTGATACATTACCAGCCATTCAGGTTGCTCTGCATTATCACACGCTCACCCAGTCCATACCTGAATTCGCGACGTTACTGGCATCAGTGGTGCAATGCTGTTTTTCTTCGGCGGTATCGGACACAATGCCTTACCGCGATATTTATGTTCACCTCGCATCTGGACCGCTAGTAACCGCCGAGTTCAGTAAACAGCTGGAGAAGGCAGCCAGCGGCGCTTTTGTGGGTGGAATCAGCGAAGAACGTGGATGGGGTAAAGCCGTTACCTGTCTAGGGGAAGCTTTACGGCGCAATTTGCAACAAATTCAAGTGGCAAAAACAGAAACCTCCTCTAAAGCACAGAGCGAAGTTCCTTCGAAGCGAAGAAGGAAAAACGACGGAACTTCGGCCCCGGTATCGTCCGCCATAGTCGAGCTATCAGCTCCTGCTGGAACGTTTGCTATTCTCTCTCGGTTGATGGCAATCGTTCTGCAGGCGGCGTACGCAAAAGGGCATGGTTATGAAAAAAACGGAAGAGCCGACGACGTGCTGGCTCTTGTAGACAAGATTGGAGATCTATGGCATGGAGAAACGAACGATGCGTTCGGCGACGAGGCTACAGCCGGACTCATAAGATTGCGCAGGGCCGATCAGTTACTTCGACGGGAATTCTTTGACGTTGTGCATACCGCTGCGCAGGGTCAACCTGAAACTCGTTTCGAACAGGTATGTCTTACCCCTGCATCAGTCGAAATACTTGACTCAGCTGTTGACGTTCATCCATAGACGAATCTTCAGCTTCAGATACCGGCCCTTACTGGTAAACCGAGCAATCAGCCACTTTCTGAATTGCTTCTCCGGTTGGCAGAGCAGCTGCATTCAAATGCGTGGACGGGAAAGATTGTTGATCTGAAAAGCGGATGTTTTACAACTGCTTTATGGCACATAGTAGCGCAGCGGGGGCTCAGCATTATCGAGTAAGTATGCGTTCCGCGTTTCAACAACCTTCTTCTTACCTTTTCTATTTCCAGAGAAATCGCTACAGAAGGAGAATTAAGCAACTTCGCTGCTCTGTTGTTGAGCATGTCCGCTGCCTCATTTCAAAGCCTTACGCCAAGCCTTCATTCGGATGAGCTGCTTCTTTCAGAAGCCATTCAGCGAATAACGAAGTCGGCCGAGTTCTGGGAGTTGACGCGTATGCGATGTCAGTACTATGGTTCCCCCAGGTGGTGATCACGTCTGACCTTACGTTGCCGTAACAGCCGCCATCCTGAGCGCCATCAAAACTCTACTCGAAGATGAAGCAGCAACCAGCGATACCGCCGTCTTCGCTTTTCTCCTTGGAGCGCCTTCTGACTTCTTAAGCAAGAATGTGCGAGGCCTCGCTATCAGGCGCGCTTATGCTATCGACGCTTCAAGCTCCGCTCCAGGCTCTCTCAATGTACTGAAGGCTTCGGAAAGAGAGCTGATCCGCAGGTTCATGGTCAAGATCGTGAAGGACACAGATTACGTAGGCCCTCTTGTGAGTGTATTTTAACTTTAAAGCACCGATATCTTAATAGATTGATGGTTATGTGAGCGATAGGCCGAAGCAGACGTTCTTATGCGCCTGATTTCTGAGACTATTCCTACGTCCGACGACCTTGAGCGAATAACGCAGGAATTGATATCGATCGCTATAAAGTTAGTGGACTGTCTTTCTGCATTGTTGGACCCACTAATTTCTTTGTACACTTCCTTAGCGCCTTACTTCGAGACAGTCGTACACTCAAATCGAAAAACGTTCTGAAACTCCTTGTGGCTAAGGTGCACAACAAGTTTTTAGAAGCGTTGCCTCTCATCGAGCGTGCTCGATTATCCAGTGCTCTCCAGCAGCTATTCAATACCGCTGCTCTACGCCCAGACTTGCTTGCTGATGATATCACAACGCAGCTGACACCTCTCAGTTCCTCTGTCCTTTCGACATTTACATCGCAACTTGGGCAAAATGACCCAATACTTTTCTCCGACGGGCAGATGGAGACTATCAATCGGATCACCACCATTTCTGCTGTGATTGCATACCGATCGAAGCTCTCCTTAAGTTTCGACAAGGAGAAGTGTCAGGACTTGGCCAGTCGACTCTGCGTGACGGCTATGAAATCGTTTGGGACCAGCAATCAAAATGCAACATATCAAGGAGAACAATTGGCATGCTCCCTACTAAAGTGGATATTAGTGCAAAGCAACCCCAGCCAGAACGTGATCGATATGAAAGCGTTCTTCAGCAAATGGCTAGCATTCGTTGCATTACTTGGTAAGTTCTGGTTAACCAGCCGAGCACGGGCAGTGAGTTGAATTGCTAAACCAATTTTCAATGCAGGCAAGTCACCTTCCCTCGAAGTCTTTTTACGTGAAGTCTTCGTATCCGCAACGGAGGAAGTGTTTGGAGCAGTTCTTACGCTGCTAACGAAACTGTTGGAGCGTGAAAGGGAAGATGCAACAGGCGTGCTGTTACCTGCACTAAGGGCACTTGTCGTTGTGTCTAGTTTGTCCATCCCTCGTGAGTCAAGCTTCTCATTCAGCCGTAAAGCTTACCTGTATCAACATGTCAGCTCATGTCGCGTCTGGTCTTGGTCTACAGATACTGGTCGACTATATCGCGGAACATTAGCTCGAATATTAAATAGCCTGAGATGTTTGTTGCAGTATCCGCAAAGTCCGCAAGTTCAGCTACAGTGTCTCGAACTGTTAGAGGTCATAAGTGCTGAGAAGGTATGTCTCATATCAGCGGAGTTGAACCCGACGAGATCAAACTTATTTCCGGTTCTATCGATAGACTGTTATCCTTGTTCACCAAGACGTCAGTGATATGCTAGCTGTCTGCCATGCCACAATACTCCCGGCGCGACAAACGGCAGCTGCGCATCAGGACTCACATATTCCGACCTCAAGAGATACAGCTCATCCGCATTTGGTTGCTATACTGTCCACCGTAAATACGCTCGTCCGACACAGAAGGGATCTGGTCATCAACGTCTTGCCGCATGTTATGAAGCTTTACGCTCGAATATTCGTCCTCTTTGGAACTCCACGCGGTCGAGGCTCCGTCGGCGCTTCAGTCGAAAGGTCAAAAAGGCTGATCAAGAAAGACTGGCCAGCATGGCTCTCGGACGGTTCGGCACTGAGCTTGGGCGCGGAAGACGCTAGGCTATTTGCACGAGCTTTGGCTACACTGAGCAGCCGCACCACGATTCGGTCAACATCTACGTCTTCAGCAAATCAAGCATCCGGAACCATGATCGGTCAACTATCGAAACACGCTCCCGTCTTGTTGATCGCTTATATTCGAGCCGTTGCTCACCCCCTCTACACCATTCCTGCATCATCACGACATGAGCTGGTTCCCGGGATAGCGGCTATGTGCGAAGCTGTCGTAGCAGGAGGGAAATCAATGCTGGGAGGGCTTGGCTCTGGCGGCAACGAAAACAGGTCCGCCGAAAGTATTGGCGAAGCCTTTGGTCTCGGCGAGGGAGCTGGCGGAGAAGGTGAATTAGTTCTGTGGGGTGACATGTGGAGGGCCTGGAGAAGATCGAGATACGTCGGTCAAGGATAGTTGGGAGATTTGACGCCTAATGGGTGAGAATCGTTGTATCGCATGTATACACCGGTCGAGAGAGCGTATGAAGAAGCGGAAACTTGCGCCTGAATACTCACACTGTCATTCCAATGATAATTGCCCAAATGGTATTCCATTCCATTGATACGGGAGGGTAAGTATATTCCGTGCGTGAAGGGAGGGGCATGTTGCACGCCCCGCATGAAGAAGAAAAAAAGGGGGAGAAAAGCAGGCATACCTGATCCAAAGTACATGTTAGGCCTTCTGGTGCCGCTGTCAATCTGAGTTGCAGACATACGTGAAAGTCAGGTAGTTGCATTCATTTCTCTAACATATGATATTTGACTATTTCCAGGTTGTTTCGTGTTACATATCAAGATCACAACCGTTCAGTCTGAAGGACCCACACAGAATTGCTTAAGCTAGCTCTTCCCCCCTTTCGCTCTTGAACCCCGCGCACTCTTCTTCGGTTTGACCTCAACCCCTTCTTGGTGGGTACACCATTTCCTCCAGTTGCTTTTCCAGCCACCCATAGTCTGACGGAGGGGGCGAACCGAGATGTTGCGAGATTGCAGGGGTGCGGCGCCGGAGGTGTGAGTGAACGGGAGTGGGAGGGAGTTTTCTGTCTCTGCTCTGTTGGAGGGAAATGCATCAGCTGAGTCTAATCAGATAGGCGCGACAGTTACTTACCGGCCCGGCCGAACCTCGACCTCCACGGGTTTCTCCACTTCCACCACCTTCTCCACTTCCACCACCTTCTCTACTTCGACAACCTTCTCTACTTCGACAACCTTCTCCACTTCCACCAGTTTCTCCACTTCCACCAGTTTCTCCACTTCCACCAGTTTCTCCACTTCCACCAGTTTCTCCACCACCACTTCCTTCTCCACCACCACCATCTTCTCTACCTCTATGACCCTCTTCACTTCCACCACCACCGGAACCTCAACCACTTTCTCCACCATCACTTCCCTCTCTACCACCACCATCCTCTCCACTTCTACGACCTTCTTCACTTCCACCACCACCGGAACCTCAACCAGTTCGATCTTCTCGACTGTTCTGATCGTTGTCGGAGTGATGTCGAGCTCGGCGATTGAAGCGGCGGTCGCGAGCTGAGAGGATGTAGGGGCTACCTCCATGTTAAAGGCATACGAGCATGTGAGGTCGGCTCCGGGGCGATTTGCGGGATCGGACCTGGAATCACGAGAGTCTCGCTGGTAGATGGATTTCGTTAAAAATGTCAGATAGTTCAGGTCATTGTACAGATTACTGGACTCACCAAGTAATGGCTTCGCAGCCGACAATCCACATATCGATACAGGGTTCGGAGCACCAACCAGACGAAGAGAGAGAAGTTTGCGACGAAAATCGCTGACCAGAACACTTCGATGAGCTGTGCGTCCCAGGTTGTGATTTCAATTGGGGGGAGCTGCTGAGCGATGAATCGCTGTTGCCACGCCTTTGCGTCGTTCTCTCGATCTTCGGCCTGTTGTTTGGCGTGTCGATAGTGGAGTCGAAGGAGATACTGGTTCTCTTCACTTTGCTGTCTCAACCTCGCGATTTCTCGTCGAGCGTTGGCAAGCATTGCGAGGAGGTCTGTACGGCATCTGGTATCAGCTTTGGGAAGCGAGAGCAATAGAACGTACTCACCTTGACGAGCTGGGGAAAGCGGTACTGGTTCAAAAACGACGGGTAGTCGCGTAATGCCGATGTCCATGAGGTAGCCCTGGAAGGGCCCCACCATGAGGCTGGCGACCGGCTGAGCATGTGGGCTCGTCACATAGCTCAGCCGATTATTAGTTTCCTTGCTTTTGTTCTGCTCAACCGAAGGCCACAGTGTGTGGCCTAGGGGAGACGGGAAGGGGGGTGGGTTGGCGGTGGTGTTGTTGAATTTGGCCCCGACGGTGTCGTCTGGGACTGCTGCACTTGCACTCCATTTCGAGGCAAGGGGGTGTTGCAGACCGAAAAAGTCGAGGGCGATAGGCGAGGGGTAGGGGGTGGCGGACCGAGGTGCAGGATAGGGGGTGTTGGCGGTGACTGGTTGCAGGAGGCTTGAAAGCGGGATGAGAAGCAGCAGAGGCCATAGCGACATGCTGTTCTTGTAAGAGCTCAACATCATGTACTGAAGCGAGTGCAGAGAAAGGGCAAAAGCAGAATGCTCGGGGGTAGAGGGACTCGTTGTATATATAACTCTGCGCTGCAGCTGACAAGGCATCCGGCTTCGCTGCTTCGGGACGATGAACATCCTTTGGCAGGGAAATGAAAGTATAAAGTTGTATCCGAGTACGTGCCTGCAGCCCGCGGACTCACGATGAAACGTCCTTTGGACAGCCATCTTATCCATCCTCAACGCAAATCACAACAACCAGATTGCTGTGCAATTTGAAAGCAACAACGCCGCTTAGCCTGCGACACATCCTGCCGTTTGACTAGTGAGGAGGCAGTGTGCATGAGATACATGCAGCGGAAGTAGAGCTGGATGAAACGGCGGAGAATAGCTCGGCGACTGTGCATAACAGGTGCAGAACGGCCGGGAAGGAGGGGGGTGCCAATACAACAACGCTTGGCCCATGGCGATAATCAGCTGATGAGTAGTCCCCACCATGTTGCAAGGTGTGCCTCTGTCTTCCCTAGTCTGTTGGGAAATCTCAAAATCGGATGATCGCCCGCCACCCTTTGGACTGTTGAGAAAAAAGTTAGTGTCGCGTATTTTTGACTAGCCGACTGATAAACGTCCTTTAGGCAGCACCGAATCGTTATCTTTCGCAGTTTGATGCAAATTGAACAACCAGATCTGGAAACAGCAGATTCACTACAGCAAGTAGCAACAACACGATGGAGCACGCAAACCAATGATCCAATCAGTCGCACAAACGGGACACCGTTCATTTCGTCCCCGACCGCATGCAAGAAACGTCTGCTACGGAACGACTATTTGTCCTCATTCTGGGAAAGTACAAGATGCACCGACTTCCACGGGAACAAGATGACCCGGTCCTGTGAGCTGTGACAAATGGCTTGCGGGTCTCCAGCGGTTGATTGCGGGGCAGGGGAGGGACGCAGATAACGAAGAGGCGTGAGGTGAGGCCGAGGCATACCCCTTGATAAAAAAGCGGACGTCCGAGCAGGCCCGGAGAGCGCAGGTAGGCCTCGATAGAAAGTGCAAAGTCTGCGTCGAAAGTCGGGATTTGTCGAAGTGCGAAGCGAGGCTGGTATTTCACCTGCGCCTGTGATACCATAGCACCGTGGTCCAAATGGGGACGTTTTAATCTCCTTTCCCTACCTTCCGCGGTCCCCA
Organism: Naganishia cerealis; assembly: GCA_030039265.1. NCBI lineage: Eukaryota > Fungi > Basidiomycota > Tremellomycetes > Filobasidiales > Filobasidiaceae > Naganishia > Naganishia cerealis. The sequence continues at coordinate 120,051 of JASBWR010000008.1, forward strand.
GTGTTTACTGCTTCAGAAACGCCCCCTTGATCTCCTGGAGCTGCGGCACACCGTCTTTCCACTCCGGGGGCGCGAGATTCTGCTGAAAGAGCCCGATGGGCGCATGGACAGCCGATCGCTGTATCCAATAAGCTGATCCAGTGAGTCCAAGATGGTGTAGGCGAAGGGTTGCGTACGTATGCCATCAATCAGGGAATGCAGCAAGCAATAGGATATCTATACAAGGCTCCAAAAACCTGATTTTGAGATCTCTAATACAGATTGTAGTCTACGGTCAAGCCTTAACCTTGTGCCCCAATCCCGTCTCGAATCGTCCTCTCGCTTGTCCTCTTCCTCGGTATCCACCTGTTAAAAAGAACAGGTCAGATGAAGGCAAGTAATTTTCACGCTTCCCAAGCTGGTACATACCTCTTCCCCTTCGCTCTCCCCGTCCACGGCCACCTTCACCAGCGCCCCTGTCTCGTCCACCATCAGCTCGTTCAGGACCCGATCCAAGCTTGATGTCCAACAGCTTTTCGTTCTGTTCCACCAAAGCCTCGGCCTGTCACAAATCGAAAAGGACAGATTTAGCGCCGTGTATGGCAACATAAAGCAACAACGACTACGGACCTTGCTAGCCAATTCCTGTGCGAGCTGTTGCACGCGTGTTTGCTCTGTTCGGTGGAAAACGATCACACCATCAATCTGGTCCAGCGATGCGGGCAGTTCATCTGACCAGATCATTTTCGATGTAATGGCGATAACCGATCGTCTCGGAAGCGAGAAAGTATCGGCGAGAAGGTCCAACGACAGACTGTCGTAGTACGGAGCATAGGTGAAGAGGTAGGTTCGAAGACTCTGTTCCTGGATTTGCCTGAAGGGGAAGGAGCACACGGAAGAAAGGTAAGCGCATGCTAGTGAGCTTTCACACGATAAAACTTACTTTGCGAGTCGTTCAGTAATAGCCTGACTGTCCTCCAGAAGACTCCAAAGCTTCATCGAAAGAATCAGATCCCTTGCTTTTTCCCAATCACCTGTCCTCATCGCCTTGCTGGCTTGCATAATGTGATCTCTTGCGCTTTCAGGAGCACCCATAAATGTTTGCCTATCAGCTTGTTCGAGCAATCTCCTGAACGGTCGGCTGACGGCTTTTCGCTTCTCTTCATCCGTGGAAAGGGATGCCAACAGCGGGAGTTCGATCAACATGCAAGAAACAAGGTAGACAGTTTCCAACAAATCGAGGTTGATGTGCATGTGGAACGGCAGAAGCCTTCGCTTCTCCAAAGCCTCCTGTTCGGGAGAAGTTTGCGAATATCGTTGTGTGCCTTGTGCGAGGAGTTCTTTCGGTCGCTGCGAGGAAAAGATTTCGTTCAAAGTCGACTGACACTCCTGAATGTAGCCACGCTTGAAGGCTGCCAAACCGAGCTGAACAACAACGCGGTTGTACAAGATCTGGGTGGCGATATCGGCATGCTGAATGTTATCCTGCAAGTGAGACATGAGAAGCATATCCCGGGCCTCGTGATAACGTCCGACCATGGCGTTGTGGTAGATGTGAGTGAGCATTGCTCTTGTCCTGAGCAAGGCAGGAGCAGTTCGGTAGAGGTAAACAGCCAGAGCGTAGACGAGATCGGAAGCGGATTGCGGGACCGAAATGTCGGAGATCTGAGATGTCTCGCCGGTCAAAGCCTTGGATGCGGTTCGCTCCAAAACATCGACGACTGCAGTGGGTTTCGAGTAGACGTGTTCCAGACGCCTCATCACTGCTCGCGAAGTGGGGTCCTCCCAACCCTCTCGTTCAAACAAGATCTGAGCCTTGACGATTGTCTCGTACAGGGGCTTCTCTTCCCTCAGCCTTTCAACATATTCACTGCCATGTTGATCGGTGTTTTGCAGAGTTTTGGTGAATTCGCTGTCGACGCTTTCGAGCAAGTTGATCAAGCTGCCTCCAACCTTGACCCTGCTGTTGTCCTTCTCTTCTCCCTGTCCAGGTACTCGCTCAACCATGTCATCGTACTCGCCGGCATCTTCGGTAACGACGTATTCCTTGTTCTTGGTAAGAAGCATGGTAATCAGTTCCTTGAGCTCGACGAGAGCGGAACACCATGAATCATGAGGCATCGATGCGAGGTTGGTCGAGTAATCGAGACGAGCAGAAACGAGGGCAAGGAGAACCCGAATCTTCTGATAGGGAGAGGCAGCAACTTCGAGAAGTTTGGAGAGGATTTTGATAGTTTCCGCTCGATCGGTGTTCTGTACGGGGATTCAATCCTCAGCTCCAAATAGTTTAATGATAACGCGATACTCACCTTTCGTCCACGGCTTTCCATGATGCTCTTCAATGTCTTGAAGACACCTTCGCTGGTCAAGTTCAGAGCTCGACCTCCTCGACCGACCGTCATGAAGTCCTCAGGAGTGGCCTCACCACCGGCGGCTTCAGCAGCGGTTTTTCGGGTAGCTCGCTCAGCGGCGGCAGCATCCTTTGAGGAAACAACTGTAACTGCGTCATTGTATGCTTGAACGAAAGCGTCAGAGTCCTGTTAATTGAGAAGATACCAATGATCAGCATGGTGTTTGGCGCAAGAGTGAAGTGGTTTGCTCACGGTAATGTAGGACTGAATGGGACCGTCGAAATCCCTGAGAGTCTTCTTGATCTTCTGCTTCATACTGTTCAAACCCTTTGCATTGGCAGCGTTCATCTTTTTCTTGGCATCCTTTTCCTTTTTGGCGGCAGCAGTGATGAGGGCATCGAGATCGACGAGGGCCTTGACGAATACAGGCGGGTTCAAAGCGGCCGGAGAGGCAGTTGCAGACAACTGTCGGTGCTTTTCCATCAGTCGGAGAAGCTTGTCGAAATCTGCCATCAAGAAGACATTGCTGTCATTAGTACCTCATGAGATGACCATGTGTTGCTAAACACCACTTACCATTGCTGATAGCCACCCAGTCATTGATCTTGGATGCATTCTCAATCGTCTTGATGGTGCTCTCGACTTCGTCCAATCGCTTGTCCTTGGCGGACTTGACGACGGTGACAGCCTCGTCATCTGAGTCGGATTCTTCGTCGGATGAAGCAGCGCCTTTAAGGAAAGCGTTCGCTCGCTTGGCCTGAACAGCAGTAATGTCAGCAAGAGGACTTGACTGTACGTGGCTGCTTCGATAACAACGCGAGTAATGGCTTCCGGTAAATGGCCAGCCTTGAGATCAGCGGCATCAAAGTGTTACGTCGGCGCGGACACCTCCGTGCACGCCCTGAGGGCTCTCGGTATCCTCTTCTCGTGCTTGATCCCGCTGATATCGCTCCCATCTACATACGCCATCCAACCTTCACAGTTCCCAGCTGATCCCTGACGAACTGCATTCCAATGCCAGTGAACCGATCAGAAGCGATACTCACTGGCTTGCTCGGACCTTCTTCCTCATCACTATCCTCATCCTCATCACTGTCCTCGTCCGAACTGCTGCTGCCCTCACCATCACTCCTCAAGAATTGTGAAGCACGGTTCGCGGCAGGTTTTTTGGTAGCCGTGGAAGTCTTCTTGTTTCCCGCATCGACTTGTTCTTCCTCGTCGGATGAGGATCCAATAAGGGATTCCTCGTCGGATGAGGAATCGTCATCGTCCGAAGAGGACATGTTTCCTCTGGTGAAGAAACCTGACATTTTGTGGAAAAGTCGACTTGATGTGTTCGAGCTTGTAGGTTGACGGGAAAGCTTGAATTTGACACTTTTTTCTCGAGGCTGCTTTTCAGAGAGTCGAGAACGTTGCCTGCCTGTTGGAGTGCGATAATGCTACACAATCGACTCTTGGTTTCACCCACAAAGTTCAGCTATCCACCCAACGCTTCCGCACAATTCAAACAGTGGACGCTTCGATCTTTTCTCGCGAGACCAGCTAAGCGCGTCAGCGAACCGCTGCGCCTTTCTTTGCTCGAAAGGTTATTATCGCCCTAATTATGCCCGGCTATACTGGACGAGGATACGGGAGCGCTTTTGAGATTTTTACAGCTGATGTTACTTTTCTGGCGGGCAATAACTCTGGGCTTAGAAACAGCTTCACGTTCTTACACTGAATCTTCCGCTCTTGCGATGATGCTTCTTCACGCGTGAGGAAACTCATCGTCTTTGTCAGTAAACAGTACCTACATGACTGGGGGAAAGACGAACGGCTGGCAGTCTCCATACTCCATATCTTACATCTCACTTGTCCATCGATTTCCGGCTGCTACCGGTTGGAGAGTGCTTTAGGCCCCCCTCCCCCCGGCGCAACTTGTCCACTGTGAGAAGGCACATGCCGCTTGGCCCAGCCAAGGGTGCGCCCGGATCAACCTAGCTCTGGCTCGACCTGACCGTCCGTTTCCGCGTTTCAGGCCGCAAAACTCAGCCAAACGTTGGATCGAGCTGTCCGTGAAGTTGACAAGGCGAAACGGGATTTTGTAGTGTCCGAGAGCTCCAGTTGCGCCGTGTAGTATACGCTCATCACCACTCAACCCCTTCATCCAAAATGGCTTCCATGACCCGATCGATGTTGGCCCGAGGTTACGCTACGGCTGCCTCTTCCGTCAAGGTATGCGCGATAGCTACCACTCCGACTTGGCTGTGACTAACGTCTGCGCTTTTCTGTATCAGCCTCCTGTCCAGCTTACGTCCCTCTCCGGCACCTACGCTACTTCTACCTACCTCGCTGCCGCCAAGAAGTCTAGCAAGGACCTCGACACTCTCGCCAAGGACTTGCTGGCTTTGGAGAAGAAGTTGAAGGATGACCCCAAGACTGCTGACTTCTTGAGTGAGTGTTTGGGTCGATATTACGGAAAGGCGGTCCAGGCAGCGAGGCATGCGCTCGACAGGGTGTAGTAGATGAAGGAGGGAATGAGGTTGGGCGATATGCAGGAAACTTGGAGTACAGAGGAAATTTGCGGATCAAGGGGTGTCATAAAGGTGCAAGCTGTGGACACTGACAGCTGGAGGAGATGCGGACGGGAAGGGCGCAAGAGCTGTCCAGATTTGCTCGGGAGTTGGGGGACCGAAGCGGTTGCTATGGGGCGTTGATGGAGCCCGTTCACGGAGAGATTGTCTTCTCAACAGGCCCTATACGCTTCTGCAAACGCCCCGAATTGACACTGACCATGCTGTTACCTTTCACAGAGAACCCCACCTTGTCAGACGCCGAGCGAAAGAAGATCATCAGCACCTTGGCTCCTTCCTCTTCCTCCCCCATCCTCTCCAACCTCCTGCAAGTTCTCGCCTCCAACGGCCGACTCCCCATCTTCCCCTCCATCATCACCGACTTTGCGACCTTGATGTCCGCCCACCGGGGTGAACTCGTCGTCACCGTCACCTCTGCCGAACCCTTGGGCAGCTCGGAGATGAAGCGACTCGAAAAGGCACTGAAAGGAAGCCAGCTCGCTCAGGGCAAGGAATTGAAGATCGTCAACAAGGTCAACGAGGGTATTTTGGGAGGTTTGCAGATCGACTTTGGAGACAAGACGATCGACCTGAGCGCCTCTTCTCGAGTCACCAAGTTCGGTGCTGCTCTTGCCGGTAAGCATATGTTGTAGCACTTTTTCTACCCATCTGACTAACTTGCTCCCAAACAGAATCCATTTAAGTAACCACGCTTGAAACCCGGATTGATTAGGGAATGAGCAGGTTCTGAAGTGTGACGCGAAATCTGTACCCAGGAAGTGGTTGTTCCCTCAAATCTGGCATCAAAGTGAAATAGAAAATATGAGAAACCGAATGACACGGACAACTAGTGCCAAGTGACTGCAGGACGATTGGCAGGCTACTGAACGAATTGCTACATTCGATTGCTGACGAGCTCTCAGGATGCCCTCAAGTTTTCGTGGCTGATGGGTTCCCATGCCTGTAGCCGGTGTGAGGTTGCCCATCGCTAGTCCAGCCACGTTTCGTGTTCCGTTTCCATTGCTACCTCCAGTCTGCTGAATGATTGCAGCTATACTGCCGATATTTGGTAATTCAGCAGTGACTCAGAGCTTAGAACAGTGACTCCCGGACTTCGGGGTTTTCGTTGTACGGTGCGATCGAAGGAAGCGTCGAGGAGTTCCATGTTTCACAGCTGGTTCCAAGTCTGTAGTAGTCGGGGAATTTGCTTGAGAACGACATGTAGTTTCTGCCCCAGCCGCACTCCTATACACAGCAAGTTGTCTATAATCAGCACTCTTTTCTCGGCCTTTTGAGCCTGACATATCCACCGTGAAGGGAAGTTACAAAGCGCAAAATGTCAGACGTCGCTTTAACACTGGAAGAATACAAACGGTATGGCCGCCAGATGATACTTGAGGGTTTCGGACTACCAGGTACGTGCGCAAGCTCACGTAGCTTCCACCAACTCGCTGAGAATAGACGTTCTGCCTAGGTCAGCTTAAGTTGAAACGGGCCAGAATAGCAGTAATCGGAGCCGGAGGACTAGGTTGTCCTGCCTTGCAGTATCTGGTGGGAGCTGGTGTTGGTATGTCCATTTGTGCGTCTGGGCAATGTTGAGAGAACTCACATGGGCTTTGTTGGTACACTAGGCCATGTAGGCATCTTCGACTTTGACCGAGTGGAGAGCAGTAATCTGCATCGTCAGGTACTGCACAATACAGAAAGAGTAGGATGGTTCAAGGCGGAAAGCGCCAAATTGGCACTGCAAGCGTAAGTCAATGCCTGATCTTCGTCTCTACCTCGATCTGACTCACAAATCTTCTAGTCTCAACCCCCACGTCGAAGTTTTAGCCTATACAGAACCTATATTACCGTCTAATGCGATATCCCTATTAGAATCGTATTCGCTTATCCTGGATTGCACTGATCGCCCAACGACTCGGTACCTCATTTCCGACGCAGCCGTGCGACTTGGTGTCGTCCTTGTGAGCGGCGCGGCTATCAGTATGGGAGGCCAATGGAGCGTGTATGGCGGTTACCATCGAGCAGGTATACCTTCGCCGCGGTCTGAAAGGACGGCGGAAAATATAGTCGATGACTCCCAGTCGAAGCGGAGGCCGTGCTACCGTTGCATCTGGCCAAAGCCCTTACCGCAGACCGGGGGCTCAGGGGCCGGAACATGTGAAGAGGAAGGTGTCTTTGGTCCTGTTGTTGGTATCGTCGGAGTGCAGATGGCCTCAGAGGCTATGAAGGTGATTTTAGGTTTAGATGGTAAGTTTTTCGCTCCCCATGTTATTTCAGGAACTCGTCATTCATCTATCATATTCTGTTGTTGTGAAGACGAAGAACCACGGCTCAACCTGTTATCGTTATCACCTTCATCTACGCCGTATCGAAGCGTTAAGACACGTGGACCTTCCATCAAATGTGTTGCGTGCGGTCCGAACGCCACAATTACAGATGACCTCGAAGCTGTGCCCTACGAGGCGTTTTGCGGTCTGTCAGAGATGCCCGAAGAAGAGGAAGGTAGAGGCGGTGGACAAGTCGACCGAATTAGGGTTAAGGCGTTACAAGAAGCCTTGACATCCAACATTGGAACGAAGAATCTCTTGATCGATGCAAGGCAGGAAATAGAATACGGAATGTGTGCTATTCCTGAATCTCAGAGTGAGCATGTACTTAGATTGATTATTACGGTTGCTGACTCTCAACCTGCTTGTCAGATATCCCAATGGAAGCCTTCATAAAAGATCCCATCAAAAGCGTACAGGATGTCCTAGATGGATCTGCTGAAGACACCTCCGGTGTCAACATCTTCTTCCTATGTCGACGTGGGAACGACAGTCTCGTATCAGCCATTGCTTTACGAAAAGCTCTTCAGGAAGTGGATCCTGAAAATTCCAGGAATTGGCAAATCAAGGACGTGATTGGGGGAGTCCGCGCCTGGAGTAAAGAAGTTGATCCTCACTTCCCTGTTTATTAGTCGATGATTAAGGTATCATATCCCATGGACCAAGATCAACGAACTGCTTTCGTTTGTCCATCTAGCTGCTATCACCACGCCTTGTCTTTGTCCACATTCCCACCACGAACCTGATCTCATGCGCATCAGAGAAGGGACTTCGGCATTGCACAGTTGGCGATATGCATGAAGCCGCTGAAAGGTGGGTGGATAAGCGAGGTGATTTTGTACCCGGTTCCAAGCAAGACTAAGACTGTGAACGTTGAAGCGATTCAGCCGGTGTTGTACTCTTTCAGCAGGAATTTCCTCTGAACGAGCGCCCCTCCAAGCTCGTTATTGAGCCGAGAATCGAGTATTGGCACGTTGATTCGAAAGGAGAGCCAAACAACAGCTCAAAGACTGGCGGCAGTTCATCAACGGCGTCCCACAATTCTAGAGTATTTACTTGTAGGAGTAGTAGTAGTAGTACCATTGCATAGACCGTACCTTCAGGATGACTCGAGCGCGATGAGTCAAACAAGTTGTCAAATACCAGCTTCACGATCAACCGCCTTAGCGCGGGGCGAAAGATAAACAAATCGCCCGGAGCGACATTTCACTTCCAACGAGTCGAGACCTGATGACATTCACATGACATTCTGAACATCTATCTTGCTGCTCTTCTGGTCGCCATATCTGCACGCAACGCAACGTCTTCAGCGGGGCATCTCGACGTCTTGCAAGTCGGCGAAGGACGACATCCCCGACTACCGGTTCTACCCCAGACAGTTTGACTCGGAAGAAGCGTGCGACGCTTTTCACGTCGCACATTGAACGGTGATTGCTTACGAGAAACATTTCCTCTCAACAACTCCGCCTTGCTAGGAGAATCGTTGAGGAGGGCAACCATTTAATGGGCATGAAGGCACGAGTCTGAACGGTTCAATCATCGGTATCCAACAACTCATCTTGAACATTGCGAAATCGCTCTCAATCTCGGCATCTCATATTGCTGTTTGATCTTCAACTACAGCCTGTTAGGTCACAAACAAGCTCCTAGTTGCTGGATACTTGGGGCTCGTAACTGATTGGTACGAACCAGCCGTGAGTAGCCAGGTTGTCTGATATCAAGCGCACGAAGCATCTAGCTCATGTTCTTAAACTAGGCTCGGACACATAATCCCATAACCTGGCACGTATAACGTTGGATCACGATTCGATCCAAACTGCAATTACTCTACGGCTGGACCACTTCCTTACATATACCGCAACATTCGTTTACAATCACGACGTCAAATAACAACGCTCATTTTACCATATTCAGTATCTAGCTAGTCTCTTTTACGTTCACGATCTATAAAAGATGTCGATGCATACTCAAGGACCTCGAACACGATCACGATCCAACGCAGATCACTCCATCATGATCGATCCGACATCGAGCAAAAGCCTTCGAGCTCTAACAACCACCGTCAAACCTTTGGGTTTTCCGGAGATCAAGCCTGGGAAAAGCGGTCGACCCAGTATGGGCAGAAAAACAGGTAGTCAACAGAAAGTCAAGCAGCAGCAGGATATCGAGCAGGATGATCCTATCGCTATCTTGGGACGAATGAGAACGCCCGACAAGGAACGTGACACTACGACGGAAGATGAAGATGACGACTTTGTTATGGTTTCTGTTTCACCCGTACCTGCAAAGGGAGGACCGCGTCCTCCCTTGCAGACCACTCGTCCTGATGGAGCCCAAGGACCCCTCTCACATCGGCAGAAACCAGCTCCTCGCAGACCGCTAAAACATCAATCGAGCTTATCGCATTTCAGAACCTCCTCGGGCGGATACGATAACAAACGTGCAGGTTCCCCTGGATCCGGAAACGGTGGTGCCTGTGGAATGACGCAGGCTGCGGAAAGACTGAGTCTAATGGAGACAGACGACACGGACGACCCACTGGCTTTGCGATCAACGGAAACTCGTCACTTGGATGCTTTCGGCAACCACTCCCCAATTAGGCATGTTTTGGGTCAATCCCGCAGTCTCGGAAAGGCCTTGCTCAGCCGAACTCGATCTGGCGTAGACGATGAGGCCGGTAGCAGTCCAGATTCAGTAAGGCGGAAAGGTGGAAGTTGGATCAAGCGTTCGAAAGCGACCACGTTTGAACCATCAAGTCTCAATTCGCCTTCTGGACGAATGGACAATGGCGAAACATCTATTTCATCAATGGACAGCATTTATGCTGAACTGAATGTCACGTCTAGAGGTTCGCCAGGGGGAAGCCATCGCAGACATACCAGCGAAGAAGACGACAGTCTGATGATGTCTAGTTCTCCAGCACTAGATACACCTATACATCATCGAACTTATTCTACCGCCTCGAACACAATGATTGGGCAATCCCGACCCAGCGTCTCTCAGCCTCGATTCCCACCTCCGTCTACCATCAAAACTCATGCCTGGCGGGTAGCGTCAATGGATGCAGATTATCAGGCTTCTCCATTCTTGTCGCCTAAGCCTGCGTTATCCTCCCAAAACCCAAGTGTGCTCAGCTATACAAAGTCTGAACGGCCAACTGAAGAGAAGGAAGAGGCGACGTACACTATGTCACTAAACAGCCCTGATAAAGCTCCAGCATATCGGCGTCCATCATTACCTCACGCCGACAGCTTGTTCGGTGGTTCTGGACTAATCCCTGGCAAAAAGACAGCCTCGATGGGGGAACTGCAACAAATGGGATATGGAAAGGAGAACCATGTTAAACGACCGTCATTAGGAAATTCACCAGCTCGATTTGGATCATCATATGGTGTCGCTAGCCATCGCAATCGGAAGTCCGTTTCAGGGACGTCTCTCAATGAACAAAGCCAACTGCCCAGGGCCACTCTCCCGCGTTCGCAAGCCGGATCGCTATCTGCGTGGGCCAATAAACCTCATCGACGCACGACAAGTGGAGAGTCGTCCATTCCAGCTGTCTCTTCAGGACTTAGTCACGGATTCAACCCAATGTCTCGGTCACAAGGACTCAGATCCGGTCTGTCTGATACGGTCAAGGCTACCGCGGGCGCTTCACTTTTGGGTAAATCTACCACCCCTGCTTCACGATCTTCATTGGCCTTCAGTAACAACTCTGTATCGGGACAAGGTGTCAAGAAAGCGCGGCCTTTTGAAGAAGTGAAGCCCTTGCAGACGGCTTTCGAATCACAGGAGGGACAACAAGTTTCGCGAAAGTTCAGGCCAAGGGATTCGGGGCTTAGTTTGAACTCTAGCACCTTTGCAGGAGTTTTTGCTCCGCCGCCGCAACAGGAACAGATTCCCAGTATCTTTCTGCCGGCTAGCAGCAGATCGATCCGACCAGCTATGCTGAAACGAGCTTCATCCTATGGCGATGAGAGGTCATCATCTTCGCAACCGCCGGAGAAGACACCTTTGGATGGGCCTGGTCCCGACAGTATGTGGCCAGCAGCTTTCGGTTTCGACTTTGTTGGCGCAAGAGCCAGTCTCGGAGGCATGGCCGATGAAAAACCGCCTAGCATGCCAGACACCCCTGTGAAGAAGGGCTCATTCGGTACAGATGCTACGCAAAAATCTAGAGTGGGACACTCTACCTCTCAACCATTGCTCGTCACATCTTCGTTATTCTCCGCGATGCGCCCCACCGTACATGCTAAACCAAGAGCTTCCGTTCCATCCGCTCCGTTGCAACCGACATTTACAACCACTGATCCTACGGGCCGTACATCAACCATCCGTGCCGCCATTGCTAGTCCCGCTGTAAATCTAGCATTCCGTGACGCCTCTTCTCCCTTGTCGCCGTCCGATAACTACGATGCTCAAGGATCGTCCCCAACTGTGCGTGTTTCTCTTAAAGGCACTGGCACAATCGGTACAGTAGAACGCAATGCGACAGCGATTGCGACCTCTTCAGGTAGCGTACATATGGGGCTTTTACGACGGCTCAGTAGCGGAGCTGCCAGTAGCAGTGAAATGAGTGAGGACGAAGGAACTCCAACAAAGAACACTGGTTCCGAGAGGTCGATGCTAGCCTCGATCGGTATGTGAAATTGGGAACGACGTTGCAGGCGCATGCTCATTCATCCATCCTCCTTTCTACAGCTGGCAGATCAAAAACTCCCACTCCCCTGTCAAAGGATCAGACGGTGCCCATATCACAGGCTGGCCTATTGACACCGCAGCATGCGTCCGGGATCCGATTACCATTCCACTTACCCCCTGAACCTTCCCCACTCGCTCCTCGACATTCTCTGCCTCAGTTCTCGCTGAACAAGGTTACCAAGAGGCATCAACCTAGAGTATCTGCACCCGACGACGCTGCCAATCAAGAAGGCGAAGACATTCTGGAAAGCAATTTCGTCGTGCTGGAAGTGATGGGCAAGGGAGCTTTCAGTCAAGTCGTGAAGGTCAAAGACCGTCAAACGGATACTGTGTACGCCATTAAGAAGGCTCGAGGGGTATTTGAAGGTGTTAAAGACAGGTACGATCAGGGTGAGGAAGGAAAATACTGTGGGCGCTGATGTGTCTTCTCAACAGATTGCGGCATTTGGAAGAAGTCGATATTTTGCGGCATCTTTCCAGTCACCCGAACGAAAATGTTATACACTTTGTCGACGCCTGGGAGCAGGTATGCCTAAATTAGATTTTGACACTTTTTGGAGGAAAAGACGTTAACCCTTTCTTCCGCCTTCAGAATCGGCAATTATTCATCCAGACAGACTTGTATCTTGGGACTTTATGCTTCTTCTTAGAAGAGTATGGTCGACATTTCGAGAGACTGGATGAGGCTCGCGCATGGAAAATCACTCGGGAGTTGGCTGATGTTAGTATCATGAAGTGCATACTCCCGCCACTTGCTGACGTGCGTCTGGTAACCAATAGGGTCTCCATTACATCCACTCTATGGGTGTTATCCATTTCGACATCAAACCCGCAAATATCATGATCGATTCTGTGGGGACTCTCAAGATTGGAGACTTTGGTTTGGCTACCAGATGGCCCAGAGTGACTGCGGAAGCAATCTTGGCTGGATCTGGACTTGGTGGCGATGTGGGTAACATCTCAGGCATCACAAGGCTTGCGGATCGAGAAGGGGATCGGATTTACATGGCACCTGAGATGCTTCACGGAAAGTACTCGATGGCGGCCGATATTTTCAGGTGAGTGCTGTGATTCAGTTATACTAAAGGGAAACTAATGGTCGTCTTACAGCTTTGGTCTGGTAATCCTGGAAACCTCCACGAATATCTGCGTACCGGACGGCGGCGGTAAGTAGTTGTTTATCGCTTCGCTTCTGTGGACTCTTCTCTGACTTCCTCATTGACTTAGCTCCGTGGCATTCCCTTCGAGAAAATGACTTTTCCGTCGTCGACTTTTCAGCCATCTCCCCCGCCTTGACTGATTTGGTCACACAGTGCATGCGGGCAGAAGCGACCGAAAGACCGATGATCAAGGACATTGTCTCCCATCCTATTTTACAGCGAGCTCGTGCTGGAGGACAGGCAGCCCTGACTCCGGAATCTGATGACTGGTTAACAAAGCTGCTGTGCGAGTTTCAGTCACCAGCAGGTGATGAAGCGGGCGACGTAGATATGGTGTAGTCGCTCAAGTCCATTTGTATTTGTACTTTTTACGCGAAGCACTTGCTGCATTATTTTCGCGACACATGGTTGTATTAGACACAGACATCACGAGTATCAACTCCTGCATTTTAATGTCTTGTCTCGAAAGGCATGATACATAAGGCCAAGTCACCGGTTTAAGAGACTGCATGCTGGACAAGTGGTAATTTGACCACGCTATACAAGGGAGGAAGCCATCATAGCAGCGCAGCAGCAGAATTGAAGCGAGAATACTGTTAGAATTGTGAGAGGACAAGGGAAAACAACAACATTCACAGGTGACGTAGGAAAGTGGTCTAATCCGCCAGTTTAAGGTCGATCCAAGTCGTCATTAAACACTGGTCCTTCGGGGCGTGAGTTCGAATCTCACCGTCATCATTTTTGTTGCCGCGAGCCTCGAGGTGTTCTTTCACTATTCAGCCGCCGTCTCCCGAAACCTCGCAGCACGCCCTATATACATGTCTACACGCGCAAGAGTCTTCAGATTGTGAGATCAGGAGTCAGTGAACATCATTCAGTGGTGACAAGTTCATAACATACTTGGTAGTAGTAGGTGATTCTTGGAACTGTAGCGGGCATGGAGGATCGCCGGGTGGAGGCTTCTTGCTTCCGACGACGATGACGGCTCGACAGATCACCTCGGAAACGTCGGACATGGACATGTGCCTCAAACCAATAGTCTGCGCAGTCTAGATCCTCAGGTATAAGGGTTGAGGCAATAGTCGTCTTGCGCGTCCCGCCTTGCAGTGATCAGCATGCAGAGGAAAGCCATCCTCATAGCGGTTGGTGGAGCGACCTGTTCTGGAAAGACAACACTTGCAAAGAAGCTACAAAGGGCTTTGCCAAATACCTTCATTATCCATCAGGACGATTTCGCACCGGTATGTTTCCAGCTCTAGGGTCGCAGCGAATATTCCAGCTGAATTTGTGTCCGTATATGCAGCCATGGGAGAAGATTCCATATCATCCTGATTTCCCCGATATTCAAGACTGGGATCGCGCGGACACGGCCATCGACTGGCCTTACTTTGAAAGGGAGGTAGAATACGCCAAGAAAGAAGGCAAGCACCTACCCGAACTTCGTAGCCATGACCACCTCAACAAACAAGTGGAAGTACCAATTGATGATAGCGTCGTCGAGCAATGGCGTACTCGGTTCCAAGAACTGGAAGCGAAAGAAAGGGAAAAGGGAGTCGAGTTGATCTTTGTGCTCCTCGACGGGTTTTTGCTCTTCTACGATCCTGTAAGTCTATCGGGCATGTCACCCAAGTATGTGTCCTGACGAATCCTACAGGAATGCGTGAAACACTACGATGCCCTCTTTTTCTACGGGTACCATACGCTACTTTGAAGCAACGTCGGGAAGAAAGAGCACAATACGTTACGCAAAGTGAGCCGCTGATCTTTCGTCTCCAAACACCCTAACCTCTGACGCGATTCCGTCCCTTCTCGGGAGATCCTTCCCTTGCCAAAGCCGGAGACGTATGGCAAGACCCACCTCATTATTTCGATAACATTGTTTACCCCGCGTACGTCGATGCGCACAAGCATCTGTTCACAAACCAAGACGTCGAAAAGGGAGAACTCGCTCCGGACTGGTATCGTCGAACCTTAGGTTCAAATGCTGTTCCTAACGGGGAAAACGACAAGGTCGCCGAGATTTTCACACCGGCGGAAGGCAGTGAAGGTATGCAAGAGATGGTAGCCAAGGGCCTAGAAAGAATATACGAAATCGCTGTGAAAAGAGCATCACAATGACCTAGGAGATGACAGGTGATACCAGTAGTATACTCTGTATGAGAACGCAACGTGATAGAATAGATAGACTCTTAGTCATAGACATCGCAATGGATGAACGTTGATGAATTTGCACAGATAATCTTTCGGACTATATACCGCGGGAACACTTGATCGCTTCTGATTTCAGTAAAGAAGGGGTGTGGTATAAAAGCTTTCACCTTTTTCCGATTGCTACCTAGACCTAGCTGTCCAAGCTCATCTGCAAGCACCGAACATCAGTCGATGTCGGTAGACGCATTGACCGGTACTGACTTACTGTCACCTCTAACCCACAGCAATCCGCTCTTCGTCAATACAAAGTCATAGCCATCTCCGACTGCGATCGAAGCGATAGCAATATCGGTTCCTTCTCCCTCGCTACCAGTTCGCTTTTGTGCTAAGGGTATTTGTACCGGATCAAGACCGTCTATCCCTTGACCCCACATCCACGCCTCTCCCTCGTGGGACCAGGCAGCACTGCGCGATCCTCCTGCACCGATACCCGCAATTGCGATTCCGCAAAGCGGTTCGATAGGTATAGGCTCTGAGAGGTGTGATGGTGGGTATTTGCACTCTGCCGATTTCGGCAGAGCGGCTCCGTACCTATTGTCACCTATACCGAGAACTTGGCCGAATCCGCCGACTTTGTTTCTGCTGAGTAGGACCGCGTGTGATAGACCGGTAGCTACTGTGTACGTTGTTCCGGGGGGTCCAGGTAAGGATTTCCAACACGCATGTGCGTCTGATTCAAGGTCGAAAAGTGTCTCGATCCATACGCAGCCCGGTGTCACGACGTTTTGGGGCTCATCATCCGAGATATCAGCGTAGATACTCCCAGATTCAAGTACGGCTAGGTTCGAAGTGCGATGGAACCCAGCTTCTTGCAGTAATGCCCGAACACTTTCAATACGAGCGAAATTGTCTATAGCGTCAGCCGACAGACGAACAGCCGACAGAATTTCATTGTCTCGGTCGTTGTAACCTAAACCCCAATACAGAATCTCTTGCGATTCTTCAGGAGTGCATAGATGATAAGAAACCGCATGACTGCTGTGCCGGAACAATGATACGTACTCACTCTGCCGGAGCCCGATCAACGTTCTATCCCAAGAACTTTGTAGCACATCGATAGCGTCTATTCCCTCTCTGGTGCCGCAGAGGAGTGCTGGAAGAATATCCACAGGCTCTCTGACGATGATTTCTGCTATGCCAGGGCAGGTCTTTCCAAAAGGGTTGCTACCAAACGCAAACAGTTGAGATGTTGGCATTTGGGAACCCCCTTCTTAGCGACCAAGCGACCAAGGAAATGTCCGCTGTGAGACGAGAAAAGCAGTGGATATGGGTATCTGGCTGTGTCCGTCCTTGTTTGCTATAAGAGGCAATGCCGAAAGAACAGTTGGCTAACGAAACCAACACTGAGAGCGCACCAAAAGGCTCGAGGCAAATCATGAAATCTGAGCGTTTACATAGGAAGCTCCGAGAAAACTGCGCACATATAGACGACGAACGCGTTCGGCTAATATTGTTTTTTGCGCCCACAAATTGTAAACAAGCGTGCAGAAACAAGCAAGACGACCCTGACGGTTGGAGTAGATCGTACTTCAACTAATATTTCGTGTTCCATTGCTGCAGAACAGGTGTGAACCACTCTTTACATCATTTGCGCCGATAAAAGGGCGCAACTTGAAGACCACCAACATGAGCGTAGATGCGACGTCTGGGCCGCGGCGTGAGCTAGAGATCCCGGCGACTCCAGTCACCGATTTCGCTACATTGGAAGCTCAAAAGGAGAACATCCGACCTTTGTCGACTGGTCGTTCAGCATCGACACTATCAAACATCTTCACCAAGGAAAGGGCTGAAGCGGAAAGAGTTCTCCAGCAGGGCCACGAAGCGCATCGCCGAGCTATCGATGTCGCGAATCAGAGGGAAGCTGACGGGGAGGAGATGGAGGATGGTGTAATGGACGTTTTAGATCCTTACGTCAAGTAAGCGTCGAACCCTTGCACTTATTACCTTTCAACGACCTTATGTTTGGGATCACAGGTATATTGCTTTTATCAACCAACACCATCCGTCTTCGGCCACACATCTATTACCTGTCTTGGAATCGACAACACGCAAATTCGTGGAGGATTCTCGTTTCTTCCAGGATCTGCGGTATCTGAAGTTGTGGGTGCAGTATTCGAAACTGGTAGAGAAGAGTGAGGACATCTGGGTCTTCTTGAATTCTAAGGAGATTGGAACCAACCATGCATTAATGTACGAGGAGTGGGCGCAGAGTTGCGAAAGTCGGGGGAGGTGAGTGCTCATCATTATCGTCAATCATGTGGAATGCTCACATTAACCAATCGTCGGTGTGCTACGTCAGGCGGCAGAAAGCAGACGAAGTGTACCGTATTGGCATACATCGTAAAGCACAGCCATTACGACGGTTACAAACCACATATCAAGCTTTCCAAGCCAGAGAATCGGATCCAGCTGGAGTCGTAGTAACTGCTACGCCTTCCGGCGCTGCACCACAGTCAGCGCAACGCCGTGTGCTTGGAGATCGAACGACCGCCCGAGGCTTGGGGCCTCAGGTGACCAAGTCCTCAAGCATATCCGACAATGGCGCTCGTTTAGACGTCTTCTCCGAGGAAGCCAGTAATTCCGCTGGAATGCTAGACGAAAAGGATGGGGAATGGGCAGACTTTGGAACTCGGGACCAGAACAGGAGGGAGAATGTTAAGGAAGCTTCCACATGGAAAGGAGAGGTCTTGCCGCAAAGCGCAAAAGCGAAAGCTAGGATCGCACCGAGAACACCCAAAATAGAAGTTTTCAAAGATTCGGTAAGTCTGTTTGAGCGATGCGATGAAACTCCATATTTACGTAGTTGATTATATTTTCTGACTACTTTCACAGGGTGCTATGGAAAACACCAAGACAACTAGCGACTTTATGACCCGAGGCAGCGTCTCAAATTCCGATGCCGAACAACTTCGATCAGATCCTTTGAAAAACTTCGCTCAAACCTCCCAGACTCCCGGTGTTCCGCCCATTGCAGAAATCGGTAAAAAGCTCAGCACGGGTCAACAGCACGTCTCGGCTCCAGGTGCCACTCCCTGGTCTGTTCCTAATGAAGGCAAGGAGGTTCCCGGAAAGAATGGCAAGATCGAACGCAGAATGTTTGAATGGGATGAAGTGTTCAAGAACGACGAGGAGTGGAGTTTTGAGGAAATCCGTGCAAGAAAAGCCGGTCTTCTGGGCAATGTAGGAAAGGAGGTTCGGGAGTGGGAGAGGCAGTGGCATGCTCCAGGAGGTATGTATCTCAAGCTCGTTCTGAAAATGCAGTTATACTGATGACTTCTGAATTTGAAGCGACTTCGCCGAAACCGGTACAGAAGAAAGGACCGCCTTCGCCCACAGTCAATACCAAAGCAGCAATGGCAGACGTCTACGAACTTTTCAACCAGACCGTGAATGCTGGAGTTGCATCTCGGGATAGCGACGATGACAGCTCAAGTGATGATGACAGCGATTCGGACGCAGAAGGCATGGCAGAAAGTCAAGTACCGCCAACACCCCTGCCAGCCCCTGTTTTGAGCGGGATGATGAGGATGGGACTTTCGACACCTGGGCCGATGATTCCGCCAACGCCTACCCCAGCTCAGGGACACATATCGGGCAGAAAACTGGCAAATCCGGCCGCCCCATTACAGGTCTTTGCAAATGAGAATGTGCACCGATCGACCGCGAATTCTCTCAACAAAATCGCTGTATTCAGCGATGAGAATACTTCGCCTGCCGTTTTCTCAGATGAGAATTCACAACCCCGAAAGTTGGCAGTATTCCAGGACGAGAATGCTCTCTCTCAGTCAGCAGCAAAGAGGGCGCTGTCAAGCGGGGTCGCTACACCAGCGAAGACACCACTGGCCCCTAAGACAACTCCTTTGGCTATAAAGACTATCGATCCCACCAGCGCAACCCCTCTCCGACCATACACAGAACCATCACAATTTACAACGCCCCGCACGGAAGGCGCTCAGCGGCGTCTTAATATTTTCGACGAAAATACTGAATCCACTTCCGTTGATTCTCGGCAAGGATATCCGCAGGAACAAGTATTTAACAATATACCAGAGGCTATCCAAGAGGAAGAAGAGCCAGAAGATGACTACGATGAGCATAATCCAAGACGGATTTTCAGCTGTGGTGCTGCTTTCAATACCATGACCCCGATCACCGAACGCACAGAGCAGTACACACAGAGCACACAAGGGTTCACCCTTCGTTCTTCCACTTCCAGTAATTTGGGAAAGGCACGGGAGTCCGACGATGACGAAGATCCCCTAGTGGAGTCAATAATGCCAGTCGATGAACGTCTGGAAACTGTGACGGAGTATAGCGAAAGAAGCAGTATAGCCGACCAATCGAAGGGAGTTTTCTCAGAACCCACAAGCCCACATACAACTTCTGGAAGACACAGCTCGCGAGCGACTCACGCTTACGGCGAACAAACATCGTTCCAGCTCTCTCCTGGCCACACGATAGCGAAGCCCGCCGATCCGAGGACCATTGGAGAAGAGGTAAATGTCGCCGGGACTCGACTGGCGGGCTCACCGGTCTCACCCGTTGAGAGCACTCTTGTATCGCCTAAAATCCTGGCTTCTGCGACTCCCGGCGCAGACACTTCTTCGGTTTTCGATCCACCCAATCCGTGTTGTCCAACAGATCTCGAGATCATTAACAGGCTTGTAACCACCCTTGATACACCTCTCACGCACATTTCTGGGTTCAACCTTTTGCGTAGCCAACAAAGTGGACAACTTCCTGAATTGCAGAAAGTGTTCAAGAGCGCCCTGAGACGATCCACATCCAACAGCAAGCGTGCACCATCTACCGAAACGTCGTATCTCTTGCAGATAGGTGACAAGCAATATGAGGTCGAAGACAAAATCGGCGAAGGGGGCTTCGGCGCTGTCTTTAGAGCGATAGACCTTGAAGCTCGACAAATCGCTGACAATGACAGTGACGGGGAGGACGACGAAATGGCTGCTGAAGCCGCTTACACAGTGGCAATCAAAGTCGAGCAACCTGCCAACCTCTGGGAGGCAGTAATTTTATACAGGTTATGGCAGAGGCTCCCTCAGGAATACCATCCTTCAATCGTAAAGTTCCGAGGTTTGAACATGTTCGAAGACGAAAGCATGCTTGTCCTCGACTTTTACTCTCAAGGCACCCTTCTCAATGCCGTCAACAATGCCTCTTCGTGGGGTATCGGCACAAGTTCTGGCCCGGGAATGGACGAGATTTTGGCTATCTTCTTCGCCATCGAGCTCATGAAGGTTGTGGAGGCGCTCCACCGAGCTGACTTCATTCACGGGGACCTCAAGATTGACAATTGTCTTGTCCGACTGAGTGAATCCAACTCCGGCTGGAAAAGCCAATACGAGATGACTGGCGAAAACGGCTGGAGCCAAAAGGGCATTCGACTAATCGACTTTGGGCGCGCCATAGACTTTCAAATGTGGCCTGCTGGCAATCAACAGACTTTCGTCGCAGACTGGAAGACGGACGAGAAGGACTGCCGAGAGATACGAGAAGGTAAACCTTGGAGCTATCAAGCGGATTATCATGGGCTCGCTAGCATCTGTTATTGCATGCTCTTCGGAAAGTATATGACAATCGAGGTTGCACCGTCGACCCCTGAAGATAATGGTGAGGAAAGATATAAAGCTCAAGGCGTCTTCAAGCGGGTGAGTGAAACAATGAACAGACTGTGATGATGCCTTCCATGCTAATTCCGCTTGGCATTCAGTACTGGCAAACCGATTTGTGGAATTCTCTATTCGATCTTCTCCTCAACCCGTGCTTGGTCCGCCCGGGAGGGGTTCTACCCATCAGCGATGAGCTAGCAAGCGTCAGAGCCGAATTCGAACTGTGGTTGGAGGAGAACTGCAACAAGGGAGGCAAAAACTTAAAAAATCTTCTTACCAAGATTGAGTTAGCAACGATGAGAAAGTAGATCTGGGCTTGGAGTCTGTTCTGGTACATGGACCGTATATCTCTTTCACTCGACTCCTTTTATCAACTTTTTGTAACATGGGTACCATATCTGATTTCATTGGAAAGTTGCTTTGAAGCTTTCACTGCATAGTCCCTCCTTAATGCGAAGAAAGCTTCAGCTGTGGCTCACCCACTTCGAGTCTTTAAGCCTATGTATGTCTACTCGGGCACCGGGTCTAATTGGGACTATATCGAGTGTAAGGCAAACGCCGGAGAATTTGCAAACTACAAGCGTGGGCAGATACGAGCTAGCCCTCTTGCAGCCTCTGTTCAATGCCGGGCTTTTGTTGCGCGTTTCGGGAATGCTGATGAGAATTCTATGCATATGATACAACGACTGTAATCCCTGTTATGTGCGGTCTGTCGTATTTCACTAGGCTGCTCCGAATATCAATCAGCTATATATTCTTAGCACCGAAAGTCATGCCAGGTTCTGGACTTACAAGCACCGACTTAGCAAATGCTATCTCGTTCATTTGGCTTCCTTCAAGTCGTTTTCCAGCCCTTGTAGGGTCCTGACCAGAGATCCTCCTGCGGCACTCTGCAAAGTGCCCACCAACTGGCTTCCCGATGATTCCAGCAATCCAACGAGTTGCGCGTGCAACGTGCTCATCTCTGGTAATTTGGCAATGTCCGCTACCTGTTGTGCAGATACAACGCTGTCTCCTTCGAAAATGCCGCCGAGAAGCATCATTCGCGAGTTGACAGGGAAGGAGCCCTGGGTAGAAACGGGTGGACGTTGGTGGAGTGCCTTGTTGATAGCTTGGAGAATCTTTCCGACGTGGGTCGGAGAAAAGTTGGGGCACGTAATAAGCGCAAGTGGTCCAGAAAGCAAAGAGGACAATGCCTTCGCAGATTTGGATTTTGCTCGCCTTTTGTTGACGACGGCGGAAAGAATGCCTGTTCGGACCGTGGTTAAAGTAGCGTTCGATTCGAAAGACGTTGAAGGGATCTTGGCAATGGCTCGACGAATGGCGCCCAATTCGGCCATTGTCAAGTTGTTGGGTTGGAAAAGGAGGACAGCTGGAGATTCATCGAGGATGTGATTGTATGATTGGTAGAGGACCGCTTTCCTGTCGCTGAAGACACGCGTGGGCTTTGCAGCGATAGTCGAAGCCTGTCTTTTACAAGACGCTCCAGTCGCAAGCGGTAATCGGAGGAAGCTCCCTATTGTGGATGATCGTTGGATCGTATTCATGGCGACGTTTATTGAGTCTGAACGCTTGGTGGTAGGGAAACAGGGGCGCTGCGTTTGACCGCTTGAGCTTCAAGTAAATGAACCCTTGTATGCAATTCAGTTTTCCCTAACTTGAAAGTGATCGGAGGAGGACGAAAAGGGAGAAGAGAGCTGAAAACTCAGCCAAAAATGCCAAGCGCAGATAATCCAGAAATTCAGGAATCTAGCAAACCTAGCTAACCTAGAACCTAGCGCCGTCGGAGCTGGCCGCTGCGATAGCTGATAGCAACTCCAGTTGGACTTCGTGCTTGTGGATCTCGGGAACGTACTTATAAGTATTAAGCACCCATTTAGTTGCCCTGGTTGCCCCTGTTGCCTTTGAGTCTCACTGACTGAAACCTGATTTTTATATTCCTATGATGGATCCGGAAAAGTCCCCTCTACTGGACCAAGATCGGCTCGACGTCGTTGTCCGAAATCTGGAAGCCGATTCTCCTGGTGCTGAAGAGCATGCGCAGGCTGCTCCGCGCTCGGCTTCTCGGATCTTTTACCTTGTCGTATTTCTGCTCCTGATCAAGACATCAATCCTAGTTGGGATAGCGGGTCAGCGTTACTGGAACTACAGTGATGTGTCGTCCCCGAAAGACATCTGTCCTCAACCTGCACCTCAAGGCACCCCCTCTCAATGGTCGAATATCTATAATCACAGCGGATTTGCTAAAGAGAGTGCGGAGAGACTTGCGGGAGCAGTGAAGATACCCACACAGTAAGAAACTGAAGGCTGGCGCCTGGAACGGGCAGCTTACAATGTTTAACAAACTCAGGTCTTTCGATGATATGGGTGAACCAGGAGAGGATGACCGGTGGAAGCCATTCGACGACTTGAAGGCCTACATGAAGAAGACCTTTCCAACAGTGTGAGAAGTGCAAATTCAGCCTTTTATAGGAACTCTTAGGCTGAACGGCTTTCGGCCCTCCCGATTCTTTCCCATATAAGGCACGACGCAATGATCCTAGATCTTGTTAATTCACATTCGATGATATACACATTGGAGGGCAGTGACAAGGACCTTAAGCCTCTTATGCTTACGGGACACCTGGATGTTGTGCCTGCCACAACTTCCCTCGATCGATGGACATACCCGCCTTTCGAAGGTGTCATTGAAGAAGAGTGGATTTATGGACGAGGCACTTCCGATTGCAAAGTAAGCAAGGGATTGCAACCGCTTCGCTATTCCCTCTCTGACGTGGCTCCTACAGAACAATGTTATAGGAATTTTGACCGCTCTAGAGTATATGCTCAGGAACGGCTGGAACCCCACGCGAACGATAATTGCAGCCTTTGGTATGGACGAGGAAGTTGGCGGAGAACGGGGCGCCACAACGATCAATGATTTCCTTGGGAAACATTACGGACCGCAGGGCATAGCCATGATTGTGGACGAAGGCGGAATGGGCATTGAAACGCTCTACGGAACCCAATTTGCCTTGCCTGGCATGGCAGAAAAGGGCTACGGGAATTTTGTGATTCAGGTCGACATGGCTGGCGGGCATTCTTCCGTGCCGTCCAAACATACGTCCATCGGTATCTTGTCGAAGATAATTGCAGAGATCGAGGATGAGGATCTTTTTGAGCCGGATATGCGACAAACAAGCCCGATGTGGGGATACATGCAATGCGTGGCGACCCACGGTAAAGACAAGGTGCCTCGCTGGATTACAGACGCTGTGCGCACTAAGCGACCAGATCTTGCCAAAGTCGGAAACAAATTCGCAAGCGTCTCCTCTGCCAACAGATACCTGATTCAGACATCCAAAGCCGCCACTGTGATTACCGGTGGAAACAAGGTAAGGGCTGCCTTAAGATGATCCGCAAGGGAGAATGATCTGAGAGAGGTTTGCGTAAAGGTGAACGCTCTGCCCGAATCCGCGGTCGTCACGATTAACAGTCGCATCGATCTCTACTCTGATGGTGCGTACTTATGTCCTTCCTTTCTTGCTCTACCAGTGCTCATGCTGTTTACTCTTCCTTTTCAGTTGCCGAGGTGTCTCAGGCATATTTGGCGATCATGCGAAAAGTTGCCAACGCTCACAATCTATCCATTCAAGGTGAAAGCAACAAGGATGGCGATGGTTACTCTATCGGAAACATTAGTCTTACAGTGAACCAGCCGGGCCCGCCGAGCCCTATCACACCTACCGACTCATCCGCGTTTGTAGTGTTTGCAAAGGCGGTTCAGGCAGCATTCGGAGGAGATGTTATCACTGCTCCCAGCTCAATGACGGGTAATACTGATACGAGACACTACGTAAGTATTGAATGACAGAAGGCGGAAAATGCTCTTTAGACTGACAATGTAGACCTACCTTTACAGGTCAATCTGTGAGTCTACGACCTGCATGTTGAACTTCTTGCTTGCGCCGGGAACATTATTGGTAATCGTCACAAACCTCATGTCACAACAGTACTAAGCATATCTATCGCTGGAGTCCAAGTCGAATCGGCACGAGGCTTTATGCTCACACGGTTGACGAAAAGATCAGTGAGTCCAACTATATCTTTCTAAACCTCGTTTTTTTCTGAACCGTCAGGTCACCTCGTCCAGAAATTCAAACTCACGTTGACGCCATCAGATTCTATACCGGTAAGCTGATATTCATGAACCGAACGCGCGAACTTCAACTGATAAGACTCGCATCCCTTTTAGAACTTATTGTACAGGCAGACTCGATTGGCAACGAGCTGTAGCCCGCGTATGATGCGATTACTGAAGACTTGTATACATATAAAATCAAGTAGATTACAACCAATTGTAGAGAGATACAAATATCAGACATGAATCTATCGCTCATCATTCCCCTGATGCTCAATTCTTCCTACGACAGCTGCCAAGACCTGCACCGCAGAACTGTGCCACAAAGAGATACAGCAACAATACGCAGACTACGCCACTGAGCATCATTATGCGCGTGTTCTTCCACCACATCTGACGCCTCATGTTCCGTGCACCTCTACGGAAAGCGTGCGCCTGACCGGCCATGCTATCTGTCTTGTCCACTAGCAGCTCGATCCGTTCCCCACGAGCAAGTACTGCGTCGATGTTCTGGACCATGATGTCCTTTCTGCAAGGCATCAATGGTGATCGTGAATCAAAATTAGCTCCTAGACCTCATCAGCATTACGTTACGGGACATACACGTTGTTCAGGTCAGACTGGGCTTGCTTTAGCGGATCATTTGGCGGATTCGTGCTATACTGATGCATCAAAGCCTCTAATTCATCCTCGAAAGCATCCTGCAGTTCAAGATGGGAGACGGTAGAGGCCTCAAGATCTTGCGGCGAGAAGCGGGTCTTGAACTAGAAAAGAGCACACGATATGGTTCAAGTACAAAGTTGAGGTGGAATGCAACTCGATCGGGAAACGAACGTACACGCCTTTCCACCTCTGCAAGGAATGCGAAAGGCGTCCTGCGGCCGACTGTATCATCTGCTACGACCAGGTATACGATTCCTTCCGACGACACATAATGGATTAGCTTGTCCTGCCATACGTCTAGGGAAACGCGAGTATTCAGAAGGACCAGGAAGGATGAGCACACTTCTTTGCACCGGCGCTGAATGATGACGGGCACACTGACAAGTCAATTTGCAGTCGTTCGGAGGAATCTTCGAAAGGATCGTGATTTGTGCCGCTGGAAACGAGAACCGGGGGAATCAGTCATGCTTGCAGGGTTGAACGGAAGGACTCGCTGTGACTGACTTACACTGCTTGAATGCGCCGTGGCTGGTCGAATGCTCGGCCAGAACGGTTGTGCCTTTGGCGATCAAGGTATGGATCAACGACATCTTGAGGCTGGCCAGAGGAAACGCTAAGCTCGAGGATACGGGCGAGGGCTGTCATAGACATACTATCATTACTTCTGTCGTCACTTGTGCAGCTGTGCGGTCGGAGACGCCGAGCCAGGGTAATGATTTGATTCCGCTGTGCGGACATTAGAGCTGGTGTCCGTGATTGCGTGTAACAACATGATCAGTATATCAGGCGAGGCCGTCTGCTATCCACGTTGACAGTGCTTGCTTCCAACGATCATCACTATGTTCTTCAAGTCTGCTTCCCCCTTCAAGCTTCTTACCGCACTTGTGGTGGCGCTCGTCGCCATCATTGCCCTCTCTGCTTCGTCGACGGAAGCTGTCAAGGGTCCCGTGATCACCAACAAGGTCTACTTTGACATCGAGCATGGCGGAAAACCCATGGGCAGGATTGTGATGGGATTGTACGGTAAAACCGTGCCCAAGACCGCCGAAGTGAGTTGGAATTTCCCAGGACCAATCGTGGCATCAGCGTCAATGCTGACGTCGCTTGCGATAACCAGAATTTCCGGGCTCTCTGTACTGGCAAGGTGAGTGCCGGATACTCGTAACATCTCGGACTCTACCTGACGTACATTATCTCTTTAAGACTGCTGACGGCGAAGCACTCGGCTTCGGCTACAAGGGGTCGTCTTTCCACCGAGTCATCAAGAACTTTATGATTCAGTGCGTTCATCCACGTCTCATCAGTACCGAGTCATGCCATGGTATCCGATGTGTCTGACTTCTCGTCCCATCTACGTAGAGGCGGTGATTTCACCCGAGGTGACGGAACTGGTGGAAAGTCCATCTATGGCGCCAAATTCCCTGACGAAAACTTCAAGCTCAAGCACACCACGTAAGCTGCTTCTAACCTTCTGCTCAAAAGTGAACGAATTCTCATGACTCTGTCTTTCAAAGTCCTTATAAACTCAGCATGGCCAACTCTGGTAAGGACACCAACGGATCCCAGTTCTTTATTACTACCGTCGTTACTTCGTGGTTGGATGGTCGACACGCAAGTTAACGCTCCACATGTTCGTCGCGGAACCAAAGCTGATTCAATTGTTCCTTACCCAACAGGTTGTCTTCGGTGAAGTCTTGGAAGGCAAGGAGATTGTCAACGCTATCGAAGACGTGCCCAAAGCGCGAGGTGATGCACCAGCGGAGAAAGTCACTATCGTCGACGCCGGAGAAGTACGTTTCGCTTTCGATGCTGTGTCGTGGCATCTCCACTAACACAATGCTCTCTCTTAGTTGCCCCTCGAGCCCGTGTACGATGAGGAAGGCAACCAGGTACCTTTGCGTCTCGAACTTTAAAAGTCTGTTCGTACATATGTGAGATTTGTGCTGCACCAATGGCAAGACGGCGCAAATGGCTGTCAAGGAGAGCGTCGGAGTGAAATTGCCTCGCGATCATTTCACCAGCCTAGATGCCAGCTGCCCCATCGAGATGCCAGCTGCCCCATCGAGATGCCAATCCTGGCGCTGAAGCTGACCCAATATTCGTTTTCATAGGAGGACGACGATGAATCGATAGTCGGCAACGTCATTATACCAGTGATTGACGAGACCGAAGAAATAACCGAAACGTCCGTCAACGCCTATACTTCATTGACATCCCTTTCTACCTACCTTGTACTTGGCTTCGTGTTTTTGCTCTGTCCTATTGCCCTTGCGATGTACTTTGGAAAATTGCCTGCGGGAAGAACATGGGTCGCAAAGGCGTTCGGACGAGCAGGCGAGAAAGATCGCGAACGCGGAAAGTACGAGACGGTGAACAAGGCTCAGGTGTAAATTAAATAAAGAGAGATCGATTTGCATAGAGGCGAATTGTCCGCAACGGGATTGATTCCACTATACATGATGTCATGAGTCTACCTTGTTTTGACCCAAGTTTAACGACCGGTAATGGTCCAGCGAACATCCTCCAACATTGAAACTTGAGGGAAGTCGGTACCTGATGGGCAGTGAGCAGCCCGAGATGGAGCATATGTTTGTCCTCTTTTCTGGCTCATCTCGTGGACGAGAATGATACTGCGACTCCTCAAACTGCAACACCTGATCCTTTCCATCGGGCGCACTAACAGACATTTCAAAGGTCCCCGATTTTATGCTGGAGACGAATCGCAACATGCCAGGAACCAGGGGGGCGAATGCCGATCCGCCTGTCGCGGTGCCGTTTACCGTCTCGTCGCCATCCAGCCCAGGTATAGGGGTTCCTTCCGCTTGAGCCGCATTACGCCGTGTTTTCCCCGTCTGGGCTTTCAATAGTCTGTTGATCACGTCGTTCTACCGGGGGAAGAAGGGCTGAGCGATATGTTCCGTGAAGCGAAAAAGACACGGGCCATCGAGCTTACCCTGTCATTCTCCATCTTCTGATCTTGCTGTAATTTCCGTCGTCGGGCGTTCTCCTCCTTTTTCCGCTGTTTCTCAAGATCAGACAAGATGATCTTCTTCCCCGAATCTATAGGGATGCACAGGGATATCATTATAATGTAAGCGACAGGCCTCCATTGTTGCACATAGGATATGAGAGGATATCGAGCCTTACCTTCGGGCAACATCATCAGATGCTCCCCCAATCCTCCCGCTCCTTGTCGAGCCCGCTGCCGAGCGGTCAGTCGCGAGGGATCCATGCCACCCATCGCTTCCTCGCCATCAGATGCTTCTTTGTCTATAACGAAAATCAATAATCACGATAAGCCAAAGGCAGAGGAGTATAGACGGATTTGTGGTAAATCTTCGCCTTACCTGATATGTCCAACTTCACCTTTTTCGACGGCTTGGATGACTTTCCTTTGTTGGTACCGACGCTAGCCTGACTCGTATCGTCCTCGAACGCTGCATCTGCTTTTGCTTGAGCTGCTGTTCGCTTGCTTCTGGTGCCTGTGCGCACATTTGATGGTCCAGCTTCGATGTTTGTGGCGGTGGAAGATGACGACGATGCCTCTTTGTTCTTGTTGTTGAGTGTCAGTTTAATTTTGATGCCTGATGTTGATGGCGCGACTGGCGTAGTAGAAGTAGGGGTTTCTGCAGGTGTGACGGAAGGTTCTGCTTCCACACGATATTCCTCGTCAATGTCCATATCTTCGCCTTTCAACAACGCTCGAAAGAGAGTAAGAGCAAGTTCGTAACATGACATGTTGGGAGAACCCCTACCTTCTTCATCTTCGTCAATGTCAATCTCTCCTTCTGCGTCGACGTCGCCATTCCCATCTCCGTCATTGTCCTCGATAGGATCTGCTGCTTCCGGCTCGACATCAGGGGATTCTGATTCAACCACACGCTTGGACCGTCGGGTCATACCCGAGGAGGCGATGACAGGAGCAGCCGGTGGTGGCGGGGCCGACTGGATTGTTGTTGCGGCCGCTGCGGCCTTGCGTGCTGATGTACGGGCTGTCATGATCGTGGGCGACACTGGTACACTATGGGACAGCGGAGACGAGATGCATGAACGACTATGAATGTACACGGCGCACCTCCTATCGTGCGTCGAAGCGCGGCAACAGGATCCTTTCCGCAGCGTTGCCGGGCGACCGCCGCTCCGGTTGGTTCCTTTTCCACGTTTCCAGCATGTTTCCTGGTAACGAGGTTCCCCTTCGGAAGCTAATATTCACTGCAACCACCTCGTTTCGCTTGCATTTCCACTTCAGCTGGGTTTGACGCGCATCCGATCGGGACATGTTGCGCGACAAAGGAGCGACGAGCGAGTTTCCTGGCACGATGATCCGCTATAACGTCTTGGTCGTCGTGCTCTCACCACCCTACACCTCCAATCGCTACTCCCCGGTATAGCAAGCATGTCCGAAAACGCACCAGCACCGCCTCCAACCGAAACCGCCGGTTCTCCCGCCGAGTTCCTGAAGAATGTCGTTGGCAAGGAAGTCAAGGTCAGAATAGGGCATGGAATCGACTACCAGGGTATGTTTCTGATTCATTCCGGCGACTGACAAGTCGTTTGCCTTTGAAGGACACATGTAAACATTCTGTTCTCCACAGGAAACCTCTCATGTCTTGACGGTTACATGAACGTTGCGATGGAAAACACAAAAGAGATGGTTGACGGAAAGGTGACCGCATCCTTCGGGGACGCATTCATTCGGGGAAACAACGGCAAGTACTCTAAACTTGCTTTCTGTCCTTTCTCCAACAGCTGACTTACCTCTTCACCTCCAGTTCTGTATATCTCAGCCATGGAGGACATCTGAGTGATCCTCGAATAACTAGATCTATCTATCAACGCCCACATAATGTACGAGTATTTACAAATCGACAAGACCATGTATAACAGGAAACAGGAGCTCGTCATACACTCCGTGGCTATTAGAGTAATAATGAGTTCAAGGCAAACGAGAGGCCTATTCGGTTGCCAATCATGCAGCAGGATCCGCATGACGTCG
The DNA here is from genome assembly GCA_030039265.1 of Naganishia cerealis. NCBI lineage: Eukaryota > Fungi > Basidiomycota > Tremellomycetes > Filobasidiales > Filobasidiaceae > Naganishia > Naganishia cerealis. The sequence goes on from JASBWR010000008.1 coordinate 150,741, forward strand.
TTGAAATGCCCATGGAGAACGCCCAAAGTCTCTCGATGTCGATGGAACCGATACTGTGAAAATTAACCAGGTCTACGATACGCAACAAATAAATAGCGAAAACTCCTATTGACATGGCATATATTGGTACAACCTTACTCTACAAGTTGATACCCTACAAATTGGTTTGCTGTTCACCAGTCGCCGGCCAAGCAACACTGTTACGGGATGTCATCTAAATAATAGCCTGGCCCGATTGTTCCCCTTAGTGGCCATTCTCTGTCCATACCCTCTCTAATCTCTGCCGGGTCTTCGAGGGCAACTTTTCGAGGCCCCTCCTTTTCTTGCTCCCGGATGGCCTGTTCCGGATCTCGGGTCATGATCAATAATGATTTTGCGTCGTCCCGTCTCGATAGTTCGGACAAGTTGCACCATGGCGTCACGAGCTTTTCATGATCCCTCTTTGGAACGAGTTCCATCTTTACCGGCAGCCGCCTCCAGCTTCTGTGACTCGCGGGATGCCGGGGTGTGCATAGCGTGTATTCTGGAACGGGATTGAAGACACTACGTGTATCCGATGGTGTGCCCTGCGCGTACATATTGTACGTAGGGATAGGTGCGCCATCCATCGCAGGCTCCGAATGAGAGACTGGCACAAAACCGAAAGCCGTTCGGAACGTCATATCCGCCTGAGAATCCCACAAGTCCTGAGTCTCTGCCAATGCTTGTATCATCGCTTGTACTGGCGCCTTTGGTCCATTGCGCACGGGCGGGCATGTGATAAGACACGTGGGCACCTCTTTGTCGGGTAATGGGACCAAAATCGAAGTCGGAGCAGTGGCTCTCATATCTTGGGCGTATTGTATATCAGCCAAGACCGCAGGAGGATGCCTTCGTATATGCGTGTGCGATTGCGCGATCGTATTAAAGGCTTCACTGAAATTGTACGGACAGTCTGATATGCATATCGATAATGACCTTGAGGAAAGCCATCGTTTGATTGAGCAAGATACTACTCACCCTTTACCACGCAACAAGGAAAGCCCTTATTCCCGTTAACATCCAGATGATGTGCAGCAAAGTGCCCCCGGAGTTTCTGGGTGTTTGCAAAAGCAACATTCGCAGCTTGCATGAAAACACAATCTCCATAGCGGCAAATGAAAGGCAACCAAATCTTTTCCGGCTAAGAAAGAGATGGTCAGCTTGTCTCAGATTCAATTGGAACGGTCGACGTACCTGCTGATATTCTTGCGGCTCTCGATTCTCCACCCCGTTGTTTCTAGAACCGGGAGGATTGAGTATTAGTCTTCGATGTGACCTCGTTCGGTTTGTTCCCGGGTTCAGAGCAATGGGATCTTCATCTTCATCCATTCTCGATCGCTGATCATTGAATCGACTTGCTACAGTATTGGGTTTCACCGATAGAGGTTGGCCGTTATCGACTTGAGTTTGATCAGAAGGAGACAATACGGCAGACGATGATGATTCAGCAGATGACTTTTGACTTCCCGGTATGGGACGGGGGCGTTGAAGGGTAATGTGGGCCAAGACGATATGCTGCCAGAAGAGGAAAAAGTCATAATCACAATTTCAGTATAGGTACGCAAGGTAATCGGAGAAAGAAAGGACCTTCTCCAGTGATTCCCAATCATTGAGAATTGCACCACACCCGGCCCACTCGCAAAAACAAGCTCGCCAGACTTTCCTTTGCCATTGAGTGAGTTCTTTCGACGTAATTCCAGTAGACATCACGCGGGTAACGCGAGGAGCGGGCACTGGCGAGCGGGGTGGGACCGAAGCTTCTCTATCTATGATAGTCGCGGTGACTGGTGAGCCAGGTGTCGCACTTGAAGCGTCCGCGGCCTGAGGCTCTGCAGATATAGGGTCTGGCGAGTCCGTCGCCCCTCTCGGCGAGGAGGAAGTCGATATAAAATCTCTTTGCTCTTTACAAATTCCATTAACTGTCGGTATGTTAGGCGCGTTAGGTGGTAATGTATCAGGGATTGAGGACTCCCTTGGAGCTGGAAGAACAGTTGCGATAGCTTGCATGCTGGAGCCCGCCACCACAGTTGATGTTCCGTTCGAATCTCTTTCCATCAGACCCTGCAATCCCAGTTGATTTGATTTCGTCCGCACCGTCACAGTTTTGCACCATTCTGGTTCCGGAGCATAGACCCGCCGTCGCTTGTTGGCGTATGGCACATCAGGAGCAGTATGCTCGGGGCCCTGCGCCCATTCAGGAAGAGGAGGGACTCTGCTTCCGCGATGTCGTTCTTGAGGTTGTGCCTTGAGCCATCGAGGGAGAGGTGGAACTGACGTAGAAGCGTCGTATTCAGATGGTAGTGATAACGGGAAATCACGCACTTTACTGATGTTTTGAGCTGGAACATCTGGGGGGAGTGTTTTAGCTGAGTCGGTCGTACTGTTGAGCAGGGATTCCGGCTCTTCGAGTATAGCTTGCTGTATGTGTGAAGGAGCTGCATCTACGGTCTGAGTATGGCTGCCAGAAGCGAAATCCGATGCATTCAATTTTGACGGCCGTTTTCTGGCCATGTTATGAGCGGGATGCGAGGAACCGGAGGCTCGACTAATAACCTGGCCATTCACGCCGACGGTAACCTTTCTGTTGGCTTTTGTTCCTAATCGTGAATGTCTATATGTCGTAGAAATCGGCGGCATAGCTGATCCAGATGCACCTGGTGAGTCAAGCGTCAAAGATATCAGTGGGGATGGTGGCGTTGTTTCTCGGAGGATGACGGATAGCGTTTGTCTTTGAGGCCGGGTCAATAAGTATCGATCCAACCCCGGAGTTACCGGACCTATCGTGTTAGAGGGCAGTTTTTGTTTCAATTCATCACGTCGTCGATCAGTATCGAGCGGTTGCATTGCTATCTGCGGAGAAGCAACGTGGCCATCGCTACTTGGCGAACCCAGTTCTTTACGAATAAACGGCTGCGAAAACCGTTGATTTGCATTCCTACTCGACGCTGGTTGACCTTTATTCTCCGTGTGATTCTCAATTGCGATTGTCGCCTTCGGTAATACAGACGATCCTATAGCGGGAAGTATACCGTTATCAAGATGTTGTTCCACGCCGTTCTGTATTTCAGATCCCCTCGTAAATGTTGTTGCGACTGAGGTTGTTAAGAGCTGCCGCAGGCCTCGTAGCGATGAAGTCGAGCTGCTGGATGTAACGAGATTTTGGCTGCTTGAGGGAAAACTGTCTATAATGGTCTGGTTCGTCCCATTGGCGCGATCAGTGGGATTCTCATTCTCCAAGACAGCTGGTTCCGAATTTATAGTTATTGTGGATGTTTGCGCCAGCTCTTCCTCCAACGACTTACTTCCGTGTCTTGACGATTCTGCCATGTCCGGCTCAATTCCCTCATCCACATGTCTTGTGCTTAATTGTGCTGTCAGACTCGTCACAAGGGCAGACTGCAATTCCCTTGCTGTGTCCACTTCGCCCGTTTCTCCGCTGTTCGTTGACAAGTGCTCATCCAGACGTCGAACGATCTGTCGGATTTGGCGTTCTGTGATGTCGAAAGCCGGAGCAAACTGCAATACGCTGAGAAATGTGGAGCCAATGATTCTAATCTGCTCCACATGCAACGGCGAGAGCTGAAAGCGAGACGGAAGCACGTCTACAGTTTCAGGAAGCGCGTGAAATAGAGTCAAAGATTCTCCTTATCCTACTATTAGCTCAAACTCACCGGCATTTTGCCGTCGAGCTTGCTCCTGAGCCTCATCTCTCACCAGATTCACTTCGCGGACGGCTCTAAGATAGGAACGCGCTATCAAGTCGACGTAATCCGATCGTGCGATGTGCAATGCGGGGGTTGCGGGACTGGCTTGTCCGTTACCGTTCATTGAGTATTCGCATCTGTCCGATGTCGCTTCTTACGCCAGGAGTAATTCAGTGTCGTGTGAGTAGCTGTGGAGCATGCGGATAGTGCCCGTACCTTGCGCACTTTGCTCTCTTCTGAATCGTGAACGGACAGGGACGAAACACGAAACCCGATCACTACAGTATCTCCTCGACGTACTTCTCGTTCGAAGGGGCGCACCCTGATGATGATGCCCAGACAGCAATCCACCACACTTCATTGGGCAACTCGGAGATATCGTGTAAAGACACTCAAATGCGTCATTAGTTCCTCGCATCTAAGATTGGATGAATACATAGACGATATTATGGAAGTATACAAAACAGGTCCTGGTATATGGACGGCCGGTTATTTCCCTAGTCCCGCTTATGAGGACCTCCAATGCTGAGCGTCAAGGTAGACGGCAGTTTCTCACCGCCTATCCCGCTGAGAAGGCCGACTGATGCAAGCAACACGGTGACCAGAAGTAATGGTGTGAAGATCAGGAGGATAGTTTGGCTGGAAGTTCCATGCAAAACGGATGCGTTATTAGCGACATGCCGACAGAGAAGATTATAAGCACAAGCTTGGGAACTTGACTTACAAGACATAGTCACCCTTCTGGCATTGAGCACCAAGGTAGCCACTGGCACACTTGCAAGCCCAGCATTCACCTGTTCTGCTTTCCTTCGTAGAGTTCCTGACCTGAACACAAGATCCATGACCAGAACACGATGAGCTGGCGTAATCGCACGTTCGATTCGAGGGATAGCACATGGGGTTTGCATCAGCTGGAATTGACGTGTTGGCGTAAGATACAGCGGTTGTCGTTTCAGAAACTTGCGCATCTACGTTTTCGAGATCAAAGTCGACATCCTCCTCCAGTATGGTTTCCGCGTCGAAGGCACGTTTGGATTGCCGAACAGACAGAGAGCCACTCGGCGGCATGATGACCAAGATGAGAGGAGGCTGATCTTCTGAAGAAGTCATCTGGTAGGCACAATACACGTTAATGGCGTCCCAGCTAACTCACACGCTTGGACTCACCTCTGCCAAAGCTCCTTTGATACCGAGACAGCCTGCTTGCTTCACCTCGGCCTGGAGTTGAGGATCTTCAACCTCTGCAGAGTCGGAAGATCCCCCAAACGCATTAATGATGATTGACTCCCATGTAGCATCATCAGATTTAGACTTGTCGTTCCATGACATGCGAGATGCGAGAGCTGAAAGGGCTTCCAGTTGATCATGTAAGAGCTTCGATGTTTCTGCGTTTCTCGAGAATACCAATCAGCGACTCGCACCGCTTTCCCGGAAAAAGTTGTGGCGTCTTACCAGAAGAAGTTAGCGTGAATACATCACCGAGCCATTGTACGACTCGGCTGTCCTTGATATCCAGGGAATCCAAGATGTGATCAACAACCAGCTCAGCGCGGTTGATGTATGGCTGGAGAAAGGCCTTGACGCTAGACGAGGTTGACGAAAGGTAGAAAGTCGGGTTCGACGAGATCGTGCTGGGGAGGATATCTGATAGATCGGCGATGGCGTTAGAGAATTGCTTTGAAAACCATAGGATCATGCATTCTGAGTTGTATGCCAGACTGACCTTCAGCTTCGACATCTCCTTGGACGATGATTACCCTCCCCTTGTCGGCGTCCTTGATTCTATTCTCCCCTGGGCTTCCTAACAGATGAACCCATCCTTCATGTCCTCCGGGTAGCTTCTCGTACTCGTCAACACCGCCATGAGGACCCAGAGCGCCTAGATGATGAGAGAAGATAGCCTGTGCTTGATCTGCAGTCAAGACTGGGGTACGGTCGTGCGTGGCTTGATATGACTGTACGGTCGAAGGAGAAGGGTGAAGGTAGATTTGAATCGGTTTTTGCTGTTGAGTCGAGGCTGAAGCGACGGCGAGCAATGAGGCAGCCAGAGCCGTCAGACTCGATGGCAGACGCATGTTGAATTTGGAGTAGACTGAGCTGGACAGATCTATGCAGGGAGCTCACTGGTATCTCTCTGATGGGTGAGGCAGGATATGAGCACTGTGCAAACTCCAACTCCAAGCTCAGGAGAAAGGAGCCACCGACCCACATCGTCACAGGGCGTGCTTGGGGGCACCAAAGTTGTCTTGCGTAATTGCCTGCCGACGGTGCATATCATTTCCTGCATGTCCAGTACGATAGCTATTACGATACCTCTTCATGCTCTCTAGCTCGTGACCTCCTGATCACACAGCCCAGGATAAGCAGTAGGCGTCTGCCATTGTTCCCATGTCAGCTCCGGCAGCGCAATCATTCCGCTCTCAGCTATCCTCCTTCCGATGGGCCAATTCCGTGCAGGATGATTCCGCACCCGCTTCGACTGCTCCCAGCAACCCTTTAAGTCGGGCATACAGTAGCATAACCAACTCGGTGTCAGACTATGTGCCGCTCAGATCGTCCGCTAGAAGCGACGAGGAGGAAGCGTATTTCGCATTGTCCGTGAGTCAGAGTACGTTGCTGCGCATCATCAACAGGCACTGATGTTGTATTTTCGATATCATTAACAGAGATGGGAGAGGTACGTCGTTCCCCGCTCCTTGCACAATATCGGCATGAACATAGACGCTGATCTGCTGCCTCTCGAAACAGGTTTCTTGGGTTTCTTGCCTGTGTAGCTGGAGGCGTAGTGTGCTTCTTTGTAGCATTCCTCACTCTACCGCTGCGTCAGTATCTCAACCCCGTTACAGCTGTATATGGCTTGCTGATTCGCACATCTTTGTATCGATTAAGTCGCTTTCAAGCCGAGAAAGTTCGTCATGGCATTTACGTTGGGTTCACTTCTGTTCATGGCAGGGTTCGCAGTACTGCAAGGCCCATTGAACCGTGAGTCTTGCATTCCGTCGAGGCGACAGTCTGATCGCTACGTTGTCGAGCTAATCCTTTTCGCCAAACAGATCTTAAGCATATCATGTCAAAAGAGAGGTTACCATTCTCGATAGCATATTTCGGCAGTCTAGCTTTAACGCTTTACTTTTCCCTAGGGGTGAGTCCAGCGAAGTTCGCCTCCCTTTGTTCGCGCTAACCTGGTAACCTTGCCCGTGACCCTGCATCTGGATGAACGATCAGCTGAAATCTGTGATTGGAACGTTGATAGCCGCTATCGCTCAAGTAAGTTGCTGTTGCTTTGTGGCGGTCTAGGTTGTACACCTAACGAGTGCGTTTGATCCTGGCAGGTCGCGGCGTTACTGACCTACTTGGCAGCTTACTTCCCTGGAGGTGTTACGACGTTGCGTTATGGCGGTCAAATGGGTAAGCGTTTCCACCGACTCCTGCACCGAGTGGTCAGAGCCGATTGATGATGAATAACTTTTCCGTACTGCCCTTTTCAAAACGTTGATTGTCGCTGGACGATGTATTCAGCTTTACGGGGAGCCGGGACCGTGTTACCATTCTAGTGTATAGGATTACACAACCATATAATGCATTTCCAAGAAACCTGACTTCTGTGGGAACGACTGGCAGCTCGCGCAGGCATATCGCTACTTCCAGAGCCAAACCAGGACCTTGCGTTGTTGAAATAATATGGCCTGTGCGTTTTGACTCGGAATCTGTAATTATGGGCGAATACCTCGGTGCTTTAGGGGGGTCTAGGGCGCTCGATGCATCCCATTAAGTTGCCATTGACCACCAACCATATGTAGCTTTTAGTGATTGAGGCACAGCACCTGGGCGGCTGCAGAACAAAAGTTTGCAATGTCTAGATGAAATCACATGTATCGAGCTATTTATCGACAGGGACAGAATATCGGATAGAGTGATGAATGGATTGTTCTCTCCAACGGGATTCGCCTAAAGTCACAACCGCCCTTGGCAAGCCTGAATGACAGGTTTTGCAAGCTATTTTGCAAGCTGTTTTGCAACGGAACAGCAGATAACGGAACTCGCAAACGAACAGCTAATCATGTAAGAACAAAAAGATGGCCGGTCCTAGAAGCTCTCCGAGAGCAACTGCTGGAACGGCCATCAGCCTACACCATGATACCCGAGAATGCCCGACTTGTATACAGTTTTGCTATTGGATCAGGCTATCAGCTAATAACCTTCGAAGTTCAGCCGGCTGTTCAGCTGCTTCCGAAGTGACAACTCATAGGCTAATAACTAGCTGGCTAATTAGCTGGCAAAGGCATGTATTCCTGCTATCTACAGCACTGCACATCTGAGGAGTTGTGCAACGTGGTCAGCAATATCGTAATTTGGGGCGATCCTGGCTTTCGTAAGGTATAGAGCACCGTTGTATTGGCACGCAGATTTGGCGAGAAGTAGTTAAAAGGTGGTACGATACTCTTTTATCTTTTGCCCCTGTCAGGTTGTCAGCAAACCCGCTTGGACTGCTGTTAGTTCCTGGTTACCCCAGCGATCGAAGCCCCGGCCTTCTTTTTATCCGAAACTTTCTCAGCCAGCGCACGCAGCACAGCTGAGGGCAATGATGCGCCCGAGTTCGCAACCTGTATTCTAGCCGATCAACCACACGAAGTGCGAGTTGCTAGGTGTTGGGTGATGTGCGGTCTTGACAAGTGTCATCTGCAAGCACAAAGGAGGTCGATCAGACCAACTCCAGCGTTGTGACCCCAACACGAAACTATCAGACTCTATTTGCCTATTGCAGAAACCCGCTGCGGTACGGAACCATCTTATAGAGCTTCGCTAAGCACCGAAGACATCGTGCATAACCTCAATCGGAATTCATCGACAAGGAGTAACATTGTGATCTACTAGACATGGCCCAGGAAGCGGTACGTTGCCCATTTTGGTGTTTTGATATACCACCATCGTTAGCTAATATACATAATGAATACCCTTTGTCCTCACATCCGGCAATTCACAGATCCGTAGGAAGTTGGTAGGTATCACCGCACGTTCCAGTTTCAAGGGGATGGCTGATTTAACCCAATCACCTTCCAGGTCATTGTTGGTGATGGTGCTTGCGGTAAAACAAGTTTGGTAAGTATTCAGCTTGAAGTAGAATCATTGCATAATGCTAAGCTCGAGAATCTTATCCAGTTGACGGTGTTCAGCTGTAAGTCTCCCGAAGAATGGAAGGATTCCCTTTGAGCCGCCGATTCAGAGATGGCTGAACCGTTCTCATGATAATGTTATTCGATTCATCGCTTCAGTGGGACAATTCCCGGATTCCTATGTAAGCAACTTTTGGGTGATATTTGTATCCCTCGATCTCGTCCTCACCTGGGAGTTATATCGCAGTCACCAACAGTGTTCGACAACTTCGTGGCTGATATTCAATTAGACGGGAAACCTGTCCAGTTGGCATTATGGGATACGGCAGGGCAGGAGGAATACGAGCGATTGAGGCCAATGAGTTACGCCAAAGCCCATGTCATCCTTATCGCATTTGCAGTGGACACCCCGGACAGCTTGGATAACGTTGCGAACAAGGTTTGTCGGAGATATTGTTGAGACAGAAAGTTCAGGATATACTAACGATTCCTGCTTTGTTCTCGATAGTGGATCGAAGAAGTCAGATCGATATGCGGTCCGCATGTTCCAGTGCTGCTTGTAGGATGCAAGACAGATATCAGGGAAAAGGCAAGACAAGGCGGACCCTATATCCCGGAGAACTTTGTGGAAACCGCCGAGGTATGTTTTAGCTTTTCAAACGCAATACAAGAGGACAGTGCTAAGATCGCTTCCTAATATTGCATCCTTGTAGGGACAGCGTATATCAGCAGCGATAGGTGCAAAATCATACTGGGAATGTTCATCATTGTTGAACCAGGGCGTGGACGACATCTTTGAAGCTGCTACCCGCGCGGCAATGCTGGTTCGAGAGGGAGCACATGGGATGACTGTTGCCTCAGGAGCGGCTGGAACGCATGGCAGGAACGGGTCTCACGGAGGCAAGAGGCGAGGCGAGGCGGAAAAAGGACATGGGAAAGGCTGTTGCGTTATTTGTTAGATATGCGCCTGTTCGTGAGCCGCAATGCAGAGCAAGTCGAAGTTTCTTTCTTCCCATCGGACTTGACATCAACTGATGCTCGCGAACTCCTCCAGTGTGTACCATCATCTGCTTGCGGGTCACGCTACGCAGTCCTTACCGCTCACCACCAAAACCACGGAACGATTTCCAGCTCTATGCGTCGGAAACATAACCTTGCACGGCCAATACATGACATCATCCCTTGAACGACCCTTCCAACGACCTCTTATACGTTACTGCTGCATGACTGTTTCTTTCTTACTATCAAAATTAGATAGCGCGTCTACGTGATGTGCTATTGCATATGATGGCAGGCTTGCGTGGTGCCAGTTTGTGTGATTTGTAAACTACACTAGGAGCTTCATGACGCATATGTACCTTCCGCTTTGTCCAAAATAATCACATGATAGTTATATTCTCTAGAGGAGCAACTAAAGGAACACGACACCTATGTGGAGAAGGGCTGAACTGTGTATACCGCTACTAATCTACCTGGAGCTGACACTGATCTTTCATGCGCTTACTGCCGCATCCGTCCTGTAAGGTACACATTGAGTAACACGACATCATGCAGACAACATGGTAGAAAGTCAATGAACTCTGCAGAGCCCCCTGCAGCTGAAATTCCTGTCATAACGCTTGACATATTGGCAATGCATCTTCCGGACGGCCAAGCCCATCTACAATCTTCCTCCGTGATTCTCCGTCGACCCGGCCCTATGACGTCATTGAGGTTTTTGTTAGCCGAGCAAACAGATGACCTTACCTTGCGTGACTGCCGCGCGTTCTGTCGTTATTCGCTGACATTCACATTCTCGTTATTGTCCGAGGCTAGCGCCATGCCTCTATGACGTAGTGAGCTTCTGCCTTCCCTCTTCCGCGTCGGCGCCGACGGGAAATAGCCGGAGGCAGCAGTGCTTCGTTGTAGCCTGCGCTCGAGACCCGCTCATAACATGTATATAAGGAATGCAATCCCCATCACACTCTCCCCCAGTCACTCTTCCCTCACACACAATCCACCCCACTTTCACCACTTACCACCACCACCAATACAAACAATCACAATGTCTGACATCGGCCGACAATCTTTGGGTGACAAGGTAAGCGGGCATCGACTTATCCAACTGTCGTCTGTCTTATCATGCTGACATCCCTTGCCCTTCTCCTCTCCTAGGCTGCCTCCGCCGTTAAGCCGGATTCTCAGAAATCCGTTCTAGAATCCGCTACTGACTACGTCAAGGGTACCCTCGACTCTGTCGCTTCCGCCGTTCAGCCCCAACAGGAGAAGTCCACCACTCGTACGTACACGTCGCGTCTGACTGATCGTACCCGCTCGCTCCGTATCTGACTTTCCACATGTTCTAAACCTTACAGAGAAGATTGGTGACGCTATTACCGGCGACAACACCAACCGAAACCTTGCTTAAACGTTGTTCCGTCTCTCGCTTGACCGTCTACTAGCTTTGGCCGTGGCGTCCTGCTTCAGCAATACGTTGTATGAACTAGCAATTGAACAGCATCAACATGAATAAGAAACATGAATATGAATGAATCAGCATTTCGTTTTACTCGATTAGATCTGAAAGTCGAAGTGACACTTGAAGGGCTTACAGACGGAGTCGTTGGATTGCGGAGATGGAAGAGTCGAACGTCAAAACATTGATCTGAGTCGACCTGGTTTCGCCGCAACCTCAGCCTGCAGAATGAGAGACTCGAGTCAGTCCCAGTCTGGGAACGAGAAGCTGAACCAGATCTCATCGCTGAAGCTGTTGTCAACAGCGAGCGAGAAGCCTCGGTGCCGTTGTGCTTGGAATACTCTCGCTGTTAATCCGTTGTTCCACGCTGCTCCGGTGAAAGAGATACAATAGACAAAATAGTTGTAAATAACGACAGCTGCAGTTGTGATGCGCGGATGTCCTGGGATCTAGCGGGAGTGCTAGGATGCGTTTGCCCTGTTTTCCCATCGAGATCGACGTAGTCGTTCGGTCCGCTGTGTAGGCCTCTTTGGGAGAAGCAGTATCACCACACGTGTAGCCTATCTCCGAGCCGTCGTGACAGCCCATGTTCCGTCAACTGGTCGAAGCCGTGCACCTAGCACTGCCCAAGCTCGATCTGAAACAGCCTGGCACGCGTTCGGCCCCGGAACGAATGTCTTCTGGCGATTTTGCCTTGCGCGGGGAGATCGGACTAACAAAGTCGAACGATTGAAACAGGCGTGGTGTTTTGCGTGATTTCCTTACATATCAGCATCGCGAACCAGCCCCAGTTCTCCGTTCTGCAGTGCTTTAGTCGTCGCAGTATCCGGTCACTTCTAGTTCATCAACAGCGCACCTGCGCAAACAACGTATCGCACAACAAACTCATGATAGACTCTCCGCCAAACTCTGCTTCATCCTATCCTGGGTCGGGGACTTCGCTGAAGGGAGAGAGGACTGATTCGATGCTGGACGTCAGTGGTCAGCAGGCTGAACAGATTGAGGTCAGTAGCCAGCGTGATGGTAGCTTTGCGTTCCACTTGATTCTCAACCCGAACCTCCCTTTCTACATGCTCAGCAAAAAACCCATTCTACATCGTCCCCAGAAATCATCATCATTGGCGCAGGCATAGCTGGCTGTGCATTAGCCTATAGCCTATCTCACACCGGTCGTCGCATATTGCTTATTGAACGCGACCTCGCTATGCCGGATCGAATCGTCGGTGAATTGCTACAACCCGGTGGAGTCAACGCATTACAGCAACTTGGAATGGAGGAATGTCTGGAAGGGATAGACGCCACGCCAGTGGAGGGGTACTGTGTTGTCATGGGCGAGAGAACCGTGCCCATTCCATATCCGGAATTGGAGGCTATGGCTGGCGAGAACAGGGAATCGATCGAAAAGCGACTGCATTCGACCCGACTTGATTCACGGAAAACAGCAGACTTGATCTCGAAGAGCGGGAAACAAGAAGGGCGATCGTTCCATCATGGTAGATTCATCGACGCTTTACGACGGAAAGTCATTCGGGATGCTCCAGGGGTGCAGGTTGTGGAAGGCTCAGCAAGGAATCTGATCACTTGCGATCATACACGTCGAATCATTGGAGTGCAAGTGGCTGTGAAGAACAAGAATTCCAAAAGAGCAGGAACCAGCGCAAACGAGGCCCTTGACGAAGCATCGATATCTACATCCGATGATACGGTAGTCCGCAATTTCTACGCACCATTAACGATCATTGCCGACGGATGCTTCTCAAAGTTCCGAAACGCCGCTACAGGATCACCATCAGATACGGTTGAAAAGAAAGTGATGCCGCCTGTCAAGCCTATCAAGACGCGGTCGCATTTCGTCGGCGCGGTGCTCAAGGACGTGCCTCTACCGCAGCCTCGACATGGAACAGTATGCTTGACTCCCAATGGACCAGTTCTTCTTTACCAGATTGCGGACAAGGCTGGAGAAACGAGGATGTTGGTTGATGTCAAGGGAAAGCTGCCGTCAGTTGGAGATGGGAGTCTAAGAGTCAGTACAATCGTTTGGCAATATGGCAGTGGATCCTACCAAGCTCTTTTTCTGACCCTCGAGTTTCCTCTTTGCGCAGAGTCACATAGAAACGCATTACCTTCCTCATCTACCTCAACAGTTCCACCCTTCGATCAAGCAAGCGTTAGATAACGATCGTCTTCGCACTATGCCCAATTCATTCTTGCCGCCAAAGATGCAAGGCCGTCGAGGCGCTCGAGAGGGAGTCATTATGGTCGGAGATTCTTGGAACATGCGACATCCGCTAACGGGCGGAGGAATGACAGTCGCACTCCACGATGCGGTCTTATTAACAGAGTATCTGAAACCGTCGGATGAGCTTTTCGATCTGCATGACTGGGATACCATCAGATACAAGCTTCAGGATTGGTACTGGAAGAGGAAACATCTGGCGGGAGTGGTGAATGTGTTGAGCATTGCCTTGTATGATCTGTTCGGCGCGGATGGTCAGTCATCTTTTTTTTGTTCAGGGCTGCCAACCGTCGACACTAAATGTGCTGTTTTCTCTCGAGTTAGACCCGAATTTGTCGGTACTAAGAGAAGGGTGCTTTGGCTACTTTGAGCGTGGCGGAAACTGTATTGCTGGTCCGGTTGGGCTCTTGTCTGCGTACGTACATCTCAAAGGCCACATTCGATGTCTAGCGGGGCTAACCGTGCATCTGAAATAGTTTAACGCCAAAGCCTTTATTACTGTTCTACCACTTCTTTGCTGTTGCTTTCTACTCGTTATGGTTACTCTTCACGAGGCCATTCGGCGACAGAAAACACGCACCGTTCGTGTCCGAGTACCCGGGCCTGATGGTGCAAAGCGTACAAGTGGTAGGTCCCATCAGGCAAAAGGTTGATGGTCGTATATGCAGCCGCTAATAGAGGGTCTTGCGTGTTGTGAATACAGTTCTGGGCAGCCTGTGTTGTCCTCCTACCCGTTATCTGGTCCGAGATCACCGTCTAAACCTTGTGGTATACGATCTCTCGTTTACGTTTTCAGTCATTACGATTATTATTCTTCGTTTGTTCGTGACATATAGCCGCCCATACTGCGTAGATTGATTATGGGACTTTGCATTGCATTTATCATTGTATGATCGATTATTATAATAACTGGACCGTTGCTATACTCTGTTCTGCTACTTTTCCACTGGCTATCACGTCAAGCATGACGCGGTTGGCAGTGATGAATTGCTCAACTAGGCAAAGTGAGGCAAATATCTCTTGTTAAAAAGAGCCGACATCATGCTGTGTCGGTGATCATTGGCTCAACCGTAAGGGATACAAGTTGGGTATATACATAAAACAAGACTATTGCGAGAGGCATACCGGAACCCTCACAGGCTGGGTTGTCAAGGAATGCGTTGTTATGTCGTCTTCGGTCGGTTCTTCGTTGCGGTAGGGTAGATACATAGGGTAGGATTTAGCGAGACTCGCGGGTATATGCGGATAGTGGTACGGTAGAACGTCGCAACGGACACGAAGTTGGATAGTGCGATCAAGAGCGGATACTAGGCAGACTTCAAGTATGTCGTCTCTGGCGAGTCGAATGGGCAGTGCCCGTCAGAGGCTGTTACACGAAAGCAGTCGAGAGTGGTCAGAGCTCTTTCCTCACGTTTTCAGGAGAAACAAGCGCTTCAGCTTTGCTCACCTCCATCTCCTCCGCGTCATCATCCTCGGACATTCTCGTATATCTCGAAGTCCCCTCTCCAGGTTCCGGTGCAATCCGTGGGGAAATCAACGGTGTCTTGTTGCCGTTCCATTCGATCGTCAGAACGTTGCTGAGCCTTGATTTGCCAACCTGATTAGCAGAAGGCGTACCGTGCAGGTTAGAAGAATACACCATGGATGGTATCAGCATAGCCAAGAAGGACGCCACTCACGTCTGTTTGCATCATCTTCTTCAGTTTTCCCTTGAAACTGCCCATCGTGGTGAATTGCTTGATAGTCACGCACTCTCGAGAGGTTTAGGATCAAGGTTTACGATCAAGTTGGTACTGTCAAGGGATACGTCAAGCTCTGCTTCCGCACGCGCCTATTAGTCAGCGCTGTCTGCTCTCCTCCGATGTTCCCAAGACCAGGGTGCACAAGAGCCAACGTCCAGGGCGGGCCGAGGAACGGACTGCCAGTGCTGTCGGGCCATCTGGGAAATCTGAGAAAGCACCCGTTTGACAGGACTCCAGAAGACGTCTAAGGTGCCCCCGAATACACTTCGCAGGACGTTGCATGTGCTTGTGCGAGTATATCACTCTGCTGTGGAATTCACTATCTTATAGCAAGACACCGTCACCTCCCCTGACCTAGTAAAGCGAGGCTTTGATCTGGCTGCAACGCTCAGCACGACTTCACCCCGTCCAACCAGCCTTCGGGCAGCCGGAGAAAGCTAGCGGCGGTAAACAAGGGAAACTGAAGCACAATGGCTCAACCTCAATCATCCAACAAAACGGACACAGGGATGGAGAAGCTCTTCTCACGTCTGCCGACTTTGATCGAGCAGGCCAGAAAGGGTACCATGCAGCCGCAGGCGACGGTACAAGTTGGTGGCCTTTTTTCCGCTACTCTGACGTGCAGATACTGATGAGCTTTTCTTGCATATGCGGATATGGTAGCTTCGACAACTGCTGCGGGATCGACGTCCTGCCATCGAAACCTGGTTCAAAGCCAACAGCATGGCCAGTCCCTTTGCGAACCTTCCTTCAGTGATCGATCCAGCAGTACCGATATCAGCCGATACTGCATCCACCTCGCCTCGACCGAGTCCGGGTCCGTCAGCACAAACAGGCCCAGGGAGCACCGAAGCAAAGCCGTCAAGCCAGAATTCACCGTCAGCTGCACCTTCTGTTGGCCCGCAGAGCGACCAAAGCAGTGTCAAACCACCTGCTTCACGATCTGCAGCTACGCAAGCACGTCCGCCTCCTTCGGGCCAAGCCACACCCCAGGTTCGACCCAATCTTCAGCCCACTGCATCTTCACTCGCGAAACCAGCTACTCCTGTCCCCAGTGGAACTCCTGTTAGGCCACCTGCTGCCGTGAGGCCACCATCTGGTGCCAGACCTCCAGCTACTGGAGCCCCTGTGACTTCAGCAGCAAATACGCCAGGTTCAAGCACCGGTGCATCAACTTCACGTGCCGGTACACCTTCGACAACGGGTACAGCAACCAATGTGCCCAAAGTCACGAGTTGGACCGATGTTTTCAACATGACGGCAGAGCAGCGACGGGCGTGGTTTGACGCAGTTCCTGGTAGCGAGGCTACGTACAACAAAATCCTGGAGGATGCGAGAAAGAAACACTTGGCGATGAAGACGGGCGATGGAACGGGTTCAAGACAAGGCAGCCCCGCACCGTCTGTGCCAGGCTCAAGAGGCAGTAGTCCGGCGCCCACCGGTGGACCTGGTTCGCCAGCACAAGTAGGAACGACTGGTAATGCGGCGGGCGCAGGGGCCGGCGTAAATAAACCCATCAATGGCCAATCAGGAACGAATCAAGTTCGACCAGGAATGACCCAGGCACAATCCGCAGCAGCAGCAGCAGCAGCAGCAGCAGTGGCGGCGGCCAACAACGCTTCAGCTACCCGTGCGATCCGTCCTGTCAATCAGAATATGCCTCTGCCCAATCTCGCTATACCTCCTGGTGCACGACGAGGATCGGCGAATGTCGGTACGGATGGTCAAAACACGACCGCGACAGCCACCGCCGCGCCGGAGAATCGCCCTCCCGCCGGCATCCATAGTCTTTCTCAGGACAAGATACGTTTCTACATGAGCTTGAGCGACGCTCAGGGACAAGTCTTGCCCCCGGAGCAAAAGCAGTTGTGGCTCTGGCTGAAAAAATTGATTGCGGAGACGAAACAACAGTCGGCGAACAAACAGGCGGCACAGACGCAACAGCAAAGAGCGGGCGGTCCTGGTGTCCGCCCAGGAGGAGGAGGAGGGCAAATGAGCTCCGCCGGTCAATATAGCGGTTTCCGTATCCCCGGGGCACCAGGAGGGCTTTCCATGGCCAATCTGAACGAGGAGATTCTCAAGCTTTATACGGGCGGCAGGGCACCGACGATGCAGCAGCTGCGGGAGCTGTGTACACGCGGTGGGATGAACTGGTCTGTGCAGATGGAGAACCTGATGGCGCCTTATGCTAGTGATCGGCCCAAGCAAGGGAGCGGGATGAAGCTTGATCCGATAGAGATTCCTTCGACGCCTGGTGCGGGGACGTGGATGGCGCCGAGGACGACCAAGGAGCATATTCATGAGAATGTGCGCAAGGTGGTAGAGCAGGAAACGGGCAATGCGATCGATGATGATCTTGTTTCGGTGGGTGGACATTATCGTGGCTCTGAACACCTGCACAGCGATATTGACCGTCGTATTCCAATCAGTTGTTTGAGGATCTTGCTGGAGATTTGTTTCAGGAGGTTTTATCGGGGGGAGTGGTGTTGGCGAGTCACCGAAGCCGACAAGAGCACACATTGGACGTCCGGGATGTAGCTCATATCTCACGTAAGTCGAGCCCCGATGACGGACCATACTACCAGGGTCTCATGCTAATCCATTCATGGTGCTGGAACTTTTGCAATGATTAACGACGAAGGCCAAGCCATCGGCATCACAATCCCAGGATTCGGTCTCGAGCAGGCAATGATCGGGAAGAGAAAAGCCTTGCCGTCCAAGATGGGCGAGAGGCATCTGAAGAAGTTGAGAGCGGTGCAGCGGGCCAAGGACCGGGATGCTGGTCGTATCCATTGAGCTGAGGATGAGTGCTAGAACGTCGGCGATGTATGTAAGGCATGGAATGGAATGAGCATCGCTGTACCTGGGTGTCAGCTGGAGTGGAGTGTCTTGATAATATGACATAATGGCAGAATAAACGCGCATCATCGGTACCCCGCGCCGGGGAACGATTCAGCCCACTTATGGCTGTTCTCGTCCCTACCTGCACGTCCACACGGCAGTTCGCCCCTCACTCTACTGTTGTATAGTGGTTCCAGTGAGTGGATACCGACCCGCCTCGCTCCCTCCAGCGTCGCCACTGACCGTCCCGCACCTGTCCGTCAGCTGGTTCCCCCCAAAACTAGACCCATTCATCGGCTTCCACGGCCGTCTTTTCCCACAACGTCCACAGCTGCCTCTTCGTACACTATATCGATAATAACATGACTCCTACAGGTGACACGACTAGGATATCCTTTCCGTCTCCTCCCTCACCTACAACGAGCGGCATCGGCTCTCGACAGCAGCCTCAAACGGGTTTCGCTGCCAACTCAGCAACATTACCGAGGAGAAGCACCAATTTGGCTCGTCCCTCTCCTCTATCACGATTACATACCTCTCCAGATCCGAGCACACGAGAGCCACGTCAGATGGCACCGAGCACACCAGAGGCACCCCAGCGACAAACGAGCATGTATAAACCACTGCCTAGTCCGTGCTATGTGCACAGCGGCCTTGAAAAATATGGTCATCTACCACCCGGTCCGCCGTACGGCCACTTCCCCTGGAATTCAAGCGGTCAGGACACGGCGGCAAGTCTTCAGCTGCATGAAGAGGAAGGGAGGGCCGTAGAGGGGAAGCACAGGATAAGGACGCAAAAGGTGGATCTTTCTTTCAGCGGAGGTGGGGATAGAGCCAACTCGACCGCGCAAGGGGGTTCTCAAAGAGTAATCGATCAATGCGAAACAGCAGATATCTCTCCCGGACTCTCGGCCGTCTCCACGTTCAGCTCGAGCGATCCAGATGGAACGAATGCGAAACACCGGCTTCAGGTCTCGGCTCCTGCCTGGGAAGACCTGGATGATGCAGAAGATGGCGGTAGTATTACCCGACAACTCGCGGAAACAGCGACAGGCGTTCGGGAAATGAGCAAGCAACTTGGACGAACCAAGGTTAAGAGCAATATCCAGCATGTTCTCATTGTGACCAAGGCCAGGGATAATGGCTTGATCAAGTTGACGAGGGACGTCGCAGCGTATTTGATGAGTAAGAAGACGGGCTCCAATGGACGTTCCAACGGTAACGATAGGGGCATGGTCGTCTACGTTGATTCTCAATTACGAACGTCCAAGAGGTTCAACGCCGCCGGACTCGAAAAGGAGCATCCGGAATTCTTCAAGCCTTATTCTCGTCGTCGAACATCCTCTTCAGCGTCCGTCAACACGCTATCTGCATCCATGTCGGATGTCAGCCTACTCAGCAGAGCCAACAGTGCTAACGGGGCCAAGAGGAGGTCTGATCCGGGCAGGGATGCGGAGAATGATCAGGGCCAGCTTCGCTATTGGACCGCTGAAATGTGCTCGAGTACCCCGAGTTTGTTCGATTTCGTCGTGACAGTACGTCAGCGGGAATCACTTGCGCGCAATCGCTCTACAGCTCGTTCTTACTAAAACGGTCTTGTTTGTCTACAGCTGGGCGGCGATGGAACGGTGCTCTTCACATCTTGGCTATTCCAGCGAATCGTTCCCCCCGTCTTGCCATTCGCCCTCGGATCGCTTGGATTCTTGACTAATTTCGACTATGCCAATTTCCGAAAGACGATTGATCAGGTCGTGGATGATGGGATCCGTGTGAATCTCCGAATGCGTTTCACCTGCGTGGTCTACCGAGCAATCGCACCGGAAGAGGACAAGCATAAAGGCCCAAGCCGAAAGGCCATTAAATCCACGGGTGGCGATATTTTGATAAGTCGGATAGGGAGGGATGGCTGGGAGTCGGTGGAGGGCTCGAATGTCGGTGCTCTGCCTTGTAAGCAGAAAAAGGACAAGGAAATCATGTGTTATTCCACCCGTCCAGTGGAAACCTTCGAGGTTCTGAACGACTTGGTGGTCGATCGAGGGCCAAGTCCTTATGTCAGTTTACTGGAGCTTTTCGGTGAGTAGCATTGTCCTTTGGACGGTTTGGACTCAGCGCTAATTCAGTATTTTGTAGGTGATGATCATCATCTGACGACTGTTCAAGCGGATGGGCTTTGCATTGCCACCCCAACGGGATCCACTGCCTACTCACTCTCCGCCGGCGGTTCACTTGTGCATCCCGGCATTCCGGCGATCCTCATCTCGCCAATCTGTCCGCATACGTTATCATTCCGGCCAATGTTGTTGCCAGACTCTATGGAGGTGCGGGTTTGCGTTCCTTATAACTCTAGGAGTACAGCATGGGCAAGTTTCGATGGTCGAGGGCGAATTGAGCTCAAACGTGAGGTTTATTTGTTTACTCTGTATCGGTACCGTTCGCGCTTACTGATCCCGATTGTATTGTACCCGACGCAGAGGGCGACTACATCAAAATCACCGCCTCCAAATATCCTTTCCCCACAGTATGCGATGAAGAGCGATCTGTCGATTGGTTCCATTCCATATCTCGTACGTTACGCTGGAACGAGCGAGAAAAGCAGAAATCATTCGTGGTGGTCGAGGAAGACCGTGCAAAGCCCGTCAAGGCCAAGGTTCCGAAAAATGTTGGAAATCAGGGGATTGCCAAGGCTCCAGAGGGCGCTCGAGACGATAAAGCGAGAATCAAATTGAGCAAGCAGGAGGTGCAGGCTGGCCAAGACTCGCTAGTGGGGAAGACACAGGAGGAATCCACAAGACAGGCAAAGCAGAGAGGAGAAAAGATAGAGCCTCAGGAAGCTAGCTCAGAGGAAGAGGAAGAAGAGGAGGAGGAAGGCTTCGACATTGACGAGTGAGTGATTTCACTGATACGTGATTTTGACCGTCGACTGACACTCACTTCACATGGTAGGATATCAACACCGACTCAAGGATCAACATCTCCTAAAGAGTCGAAAGACGAGCCCTTGACACGTCCGAAATACTCATCGAAACGACCTTCCCAACTGTCTGCTTTGCTTGGGCAGGATGGAATGAAGTCGGGAGTGGATACGCCAGAACGCTTCCTCTTCCCACACAAGCAAGACCTGGGCGGGCCTTTCAATCCAAAGGCATTTGCTCATGCCCTTGACAAAGGCCTGACGAAACTCTCAGGATTACATGATTCCGGTAACAAAATGAAGCCAGGTGGACGCAGTCGATTGCTCGACAAGGGTCTGTCAGAGCCGCTGCACGATGAAGGAATTGGTCATAGGGATCATATCGGTAATCCTGGTACGCTTCTGCACAATGCTGGTCATAGTATAAATCTAATTCATGAACGATTCCCAGAAGGATCAGACATCAAGACTCCAAAGACGAGTGACGCGTCGGAGGCCAAGCATTTTGACGACAGCCCTCCGTCCACTGGTGCAGAGGGAGATGATAGGGAAGGCAGCGATTCCGGTCATCGCAGGACAAAGGCTTTTGCCTTTTACGGCCAGGCAGGTTCCTTTCCCTCGTTCTTTGTGTGGACAAGCGCTTATTTTCTTTTGCTCGAATGTTTAGGATGAATCTGATTCATCGGGAGACGAGGTTGCATTCTAATCACCATGATTGAGTATAATAGGCAAGCGTGGGTATAGGGTATACTGAGATCTCATGTAACAACTCGATGTACTTTTACAGTCGCAACGTATTTGATTCCACAATAATGAGAATTCAATAACCTTTCTAGCGTCGTTAGGGATGTTACTTTCTGCCAATCGAATACGACCCGTGGAAAGTCTGAGTGACAAGAAAGGCATTTCGCAGCTTCTGTGATGGCTAGAAACAGGAGCTACGGTTGTTACGAGTAAGGGCTTACATTAATGTCGCTTCACTCCTTCCAGAGTATCAAAGTAGTACATGATTTGGTGAATTTGCTCTAGCAGTTTCTCCTTGCTTCTGGAGGCTTTTTGTCGCGCGAAGATATATAATCTAGTGTCTAGGAAGTTCGGACACCTGGAAAAGTCCGCCGTGAACGAGGTGCTGAAGGTGGAATGAGAGAGATGCCATTATTACCACTACGGCAGGGACCTGCAACAGCAGCAATTTAACCACTGGTAGTATTCTGGGCAGCTCGCGGTTACTGTAACCGCGTTGAATTTGAGTAGTATACGGCGAGAGCGAGAACTCGTCCGGTAGACACGCATAGCTATGCGCAAACTCAGTAAACAGGGGTGTGAAGTAAGGGATAGGTGGAGCTATAGGCAAGGAATCCGTCGCTTGGCGCGCTTGAGCACGGCAGCAAACCACGTGGAGAATGTGAGACACGGTATCGTGCGTTTCATCCCCGAACCTCAAAAAATGTTCGCAACCATAAGAGTGATTAACATCCAGCATTGGCGTATCCAAGTCAAGTGGCATCTTCTGGGTTTCGATCTTGATCTTTCAGTATATAAACACCTGTCTCTCCTTCATCGCCTCGGACCTGCCATAGGATTCCGTTGCCTTCTCGTCGAATTCGTAACCCAACTCAGCCGCACCATCCCTCTCGGTCATCGACCTATTCGTCTGTCTTTACAGGGGGCTATACACCTCGGAGATCTTGTCCTAGCTATTCGAAAGAACAACGACAAACGTTCGACGACAGCATGTCTCTCAATATGACTGGACCAGTACGGCCAAGGGGTTTGATATATGAAAAGGAATATACAGCAAAACCGAATTCTATCTCAGTCTACCGGACTTCGGATTTCAACATGTACATTCGACCTCCCAATCCGGAAAACCAGAACGAGCCTCGTGACGATTTCATCATCAGTGGAGTGGTGATCGTTCATCTTACAAAACCTAGGAAAGTCAAGGCGCTGAGAGTAAAGTTTTTGGCAGAAGCGACGTTGGCATATCCGGGTATGTTGTTTCTGCAGGATCTGTAAAATTCCTAATGCTCATTCCCTTTTATGCCCTATAGACAGGCCATGGGAGGCTGACGTTATCTTCGAGAGAAACTTGACAATTGATGATGGCAAGAACGGAGTTGAAGGAGTATACATGGAAGCTGGCCCACAACGGTATGTCACGAACACCGCAAGAGGGTTAAGGTGTCAGAAGGAGATATCAAATGCTGAATCTCATGGATCTGCTTCAGGTTCGAATTCTCCTTTATTTTGCCCGCTACCTTGGCTGGATTTGATCGTACACCATTCGGGCATATTAGTCACCGAGTCGACGTGACTCTTGAAGGTGTCCCGCAACGTTCGAATTCCCGATTCGGTGGGTTATTTGGTGGCCACTCGTCGCGATCGCCATCTCGAACTCGGTCACCTTCCCCTGTGGCATCGGGACACAATTCGGCATCAATGTCACGCAGGTCATCGCAAGATCCGTACCATGGCTTTTCGTCTGCCAGACCATCAACCTCGGGCTCATCGACTCCAGCTGTAGGCTATTCACAATCGATCATGTCGCCTCCGATATCAGAGGAGCCGAGTTCTGTTATCAATTCGTTTCCGCCGGAAATAGAAGCAGAGAAGTTGCGGAATGTAAAGTGGTTGACGGGAAACATGACGGCCAGCAAGGAAATGTGGATCGTACCGTTACCATCCGAGGATCGAGAGGCTATTCATTTGGATTACCAAACGAGAAGTGTGGTCAATGGATTAGGCATCGTGCCCTGGTCGCTTCAAACGGACGCTATCACAGTTGGCGGGTACATTCTTCTCCGAATGAGCCTTACGGATCCGAACCCATTAGCTACGGTGTGGGCCGTCCGACTATACATCAATCAGAAAATTGCATTGAAATCGCCACGTAGACCTGATGAGCCGGAAACACTGTTCCCTGCAGCTCATCTGCTTATTTACGACCGGGGCAAGTTGCCAAATCCGAAGGATCTCAAGGAACGCCATCCACATGAGCCGCTATGGGATGGAGAGATGGTACCGGACGGTAACCACACCAGTGAAGCAGCTTTAAACACGAATGAGGTAATACGCATGCCAGATGAGAATAGGCTGAGGCCATCGACGTGTCCTGGGTGAGTGGGGGATCCATGAAATGCGAGCAAACCGTGTGGCTTAATGTTATGCTTGATTCATCAGTACGATAACACCGATAAAAGTCAGCCACGAGTTCAGTCTACAGATATACTTTTCAATATGGGGGGAGGATGCAGCTGGAAACCCTTTGCCCAAACCTGGTCCAGGACACCTACGAAAAGCTATTCTGACTCAGGGTGTTCTGATCACTTCGGTAAGAATAGCCTCTTCGCCATATCAATGTCTCGAACTAACAGCCGTTCTAATCTAGTGCGCGTGTACGAAGAAGAACCTCGCTCTGCCTACATATGAGGATTCGCAGATTCATG
This sequence comes from Naganishia cerealis, assembly GCA_030039265.1. NCBI lineage: Eukaryota > Fungi > Basidiomycota > Tremellomycetes > Filobasidiales > Filobasidiaceae > Naganishia > Naganishia cerealis. The sequence goes on from JASBWR010000008.1 coordinate 175,214, forward strand.
AAACGTTTGCGCCTAGACAAGAAATAGAGGCCGACAAGTGTGCATGTGGTGATCCCCTTTCAGAACTCGCAGACCGAGAACTGGCGAGAGAAAGAAATGAGACGGAAGACCCGGTGGGAGCATTACGGCGAGCCGAAAGTGATTTCGATCGCGGAAGGAGAAGAAAAGCAGAATATTCGCCTGATGAGCGCTATAGATCGGATTACATGCCTTGAAGTGGAAGATTGTCGTGTTAGTCCTTGTTGAGAGATATACAAGTCGCTATAATATTCAGTCGTTGCTTGTACCGGATACAACTGTGGATAGATATGCATTCTACTCTATTCTGAGAAACACGCTCAATGACCAGGACACCGGGTCCTATCTGTATTAATCCTTTTTGCCTGTGCTCAGCGACCGGAAGAACTCATTATACGCATTCTCAATATCGAAAAGCATCTGGAAAGGATACAGATATTAGGCATGAGGGAAAGGCCACAGGAGTTGTAAGCGAATCAGACTTGCCTGTCGTGACTGTTCCTCGGAGATCTCGTCTGAAGCTTTCATGCCGTTAAGCTCGATCAACCTAAGCAACTTCGGTCAACAATCCTGTCTGCAGGTGGTGCATCATAGCAATCGGCTTACCAATGTAATATTTTGCCTCGACCTTCCCATTCCTGACTGCCCTTAAACCGTGAGTAAGATGACATGAGTTCAGTTAAGAACGGATGTAGTTGATCTTTTGCTTTTAGATTCAGTTTGAGTGCGTCCATGAAGGTAATGAATGACTGTAGCGTTCGGCAGATTGTAAAAGTCAATTCTTCAACTATGTGCGTTGCGAGAAACGGCAAGACCACATCTAATGATTAACTCACCTGGGTGGTCTCCGCAACCCATTTGCCCAATTCTTCTCCGCCCTCCCCTGCCTCTGCACTATGCTCAACAGTCGCCGGTACTCCTACTATCAATCGATGCAATGCTGCCGGATAATCCATTCTATACCGTTGCATGAATCCCTCCAATCCCTTCATGCTGTTTGCTGTTTTATACGGCGGATTGTCGAGATCATCATGGAGAAGCTTGATGAGTGATTTATATTGGGCCAGGAGTTTGATGCAGGCGGGTGCATATCTTAGGGTCATCACAAATACCTATGTATAAGTCCGGTTGATGGTCTCTCGGTCAGGTCATTTAAACGACTCACTCTTTGCTGGACACCGAGTCCCGGACATAAGCCCTCTCCAGGTATTCTAAGCTGACAATCAACCCATATAAAGTAGCGAAGTTCTCCTGTCTCTCGCGCTCCGAGTTGTTAGACCACAGGCGGACCTCTTCATCCAGGTTGAGAGGCGGTCGCGATGATGTCGACGCCTCAGCCATTCTGCTTGGAATGGATAGCGATTCACGCGTCTAGCGAGCAGATACCGGTTGTTCGAATGGACGGGTTGGGGTCATCGAGGATTGACCCTTGAGCGAGTGGAGTTATGCTGAGGAACGATCATGATCGTCCTGGCTGGTGTAGAGCTCCCAGATGGCAGATGGAACTCGCTTGCGGATCCCTTCGTTCCCTCGTCAGGTACGGTATCGCGTCATCCTCACAGTGCGCGATCGACGACTCAGCGGAGCAAAGCAAAGGAGACGACTTTTAACAGCTCTGTAGTCTGTTCCTCTAAATGAGTTCAACCGACACCCCCATCTGTTGGACCTATACACCAATTGCTTCGGATCGATAGATTCATCCTCTCCTATCGCTGTTATCTATGCGATTTCGAGATGGGCATACAAGCCCAGAACGGAGTCTCGCTGATGCAAGATAATACTGTCGTCATGACAGCGTAGCCCTCGCATAATAGGCAGGACTGCAGATGGTGGTAAGCGATCAGCCTAGCGGGGCACATCTGATATGTGAACAGCTGTTTGAACCAGGCCAAGTTGACTGGAACAGACAGCTGAATATTCTACAGGCCGATGGAACATTTCCACAAATACTTTCAACTTGAACACTCCCTCAAGAACTCGTCTGAAACGCAGTTGGTCTCTTCGTGTCGCTTTTGCCCAAACCCAGGCAGTCCCTCACACATTTCACATTGGCAATATAGTGAAACTAAAAAAAGTTCCTCCAACGAGTTACTCCAATTGAGACAACTGATGGCGTGTGTGAAGCTAGCCGTCAAGGATCCTCATAAACTCGTCATTGTGGGTACAACGCGCAGACACTGTTTAGAGGGCTTCCACAACAACGTTGCCCTTTTCGGCAGTGTAGATACCGTCCAAGAACTTTCGGATCTGCATCATGAAAAAAGACGAACGGTCAGCAAATGTGTGCAAGGGTGCCCATAAATCACGGCCTGTCACGTACATCCTTGTCCTTCACTCGGCACTTGTCGGTGATGGATGCAGCGGATTGCGAGACGTTCTCGATGTCGTTACCCTCCAAAACGAGCTCATCCTTACCACCTTCCTTGATGGTGACACCAGCCAACATGGGGCACTTTCGGACAACCTTCTCACCCACTGTGTACCACAAGAGCACCATTCAATCAGTTTCCATCTCTCATTTACCTCACACGGCGCCCTTCCCACTCACAGAAGTTTCGGATCTCAACAGCCTTTCCATCACCAGCAATAACCGGGTTGATGGGGAAATGGGCGTATACGAGCTTCATCTTGTATTGGTAACCCTTGGTGACACCGGTGATCATGTTGGCGACCATGGACTTGACGGTTCGCAAACAAGCGACGTGCTTTCGGTTACCGTGCCAAACGGTGAATCGAGCCTCGAGACCCTTGGCGGTCTTGACCTGGATGGAAGAAAGAAATGGAGCGAGCGTCAGGATCCTGGTTTTGCAACTGCCAACGCATTCTTTTGGACAGATGACGGGTCGACAAGCTGCGATGGTAATGTGTTGTGATGAGCTGATAGACAAGGTCATTGCCACATCACCAGTTTGTCGGTATCCGCTTCTTTATTCTGCTTTTGCTTCTCGCGTTGACAACAGCCCGGTTGTTTCGATTCTGCCTTCCCCTACTACGTCTCCTTCGTGTTCCACCCTGCTCGCTCTCCAATTCCTTTATATCCTACGTTGCCGAAGTGCTGCTGTTGATGTTTCGCACGAGCTTGTCGACTCTGTCTTCCTTCAATTCTTCCCTTACGGCCTCCCTTCGACACTTACAGTCTGGATGTCCATCTGGATGTGCCTGACAGCCTTGGTCAAAGTACCTCGGGGACCGGTAACGGTGACAACCCGGGACTTGATCTTGATGTCGACACCCTCGGGGATGGACAAGGATTCATTGGAGGTGATGTCCTTCATCTTGACGGTCTAGGGTTCTGACTTGCTGAGTGGATGTCGGAAGTCGAGCGGTCGTCTCAAAAGGGTCAGACGCTTGCACGAGCGTTTCACTGCTGCCACCCTTTGCGATCAAGGCACTCGCTGGCACCACCACCGCAACCTCCGGAAACAACGCCCTGCCACGGCCGACGGCGATACTGAGTCTCAGCGGCAGAGCTCCCCAGTGCCGGGAGCACTCACGCGCGCTTCTTTTAGCTGACTTTAGGTTCGCGCTTCTCAAAAAGTAGAAATGTTTGCTCGAATCTTGTCTGTCGCAAACATTTTGCTGTTGCGCTTCACTGCTTTGCCTTTCCGATCGCTTCAGTTATTCAGCTATTGTCGAGTCGCGGTGTCGTCAAGATGTGCTGTGGAATTGCAGTCAGCCGCACGGGTGGCGCAGATAATGCTTCGTCAGTCGCTCTGGAGACGACCAATGGGAGTCTTGGTAACGAGTTGCCCATCATGTCAGTCCGCTATCCTTGTGCACCGAAACAACCGAGAGTTCAAGGCGGTTTTCCGACGTCGAATTCAGGCTTGTAGATGTTACAGCATGACGATCTAACGTCATAAGCTATGGTATACCTCATTTCTTGTTCACACTGGTATATTCTATAGCCACTCTACAACTGTGCCACTGCCCTGAGCTGGACCTTGCACAGAGTGATCGATTACTCAGCGGCTGACCCCTTGTTAAAGCCCATTGACCGTTGATCAACCAGCTCGATCAGCGAGATTGTTACGGCGTTGCCCACATAAACTGCTATAACTTCAGTGCATCCTGGAATGTTGGCTTCTATCATAGTCACCTGATCCTACGTGGCCCAGCTCTCAGCTCCTGCAGTTCCGAGCCATGCCATGCTATCGCCTCTTATCCACTACAAATAGCTGTGCAGTCCAAATAAAGCAACTTCGGCCTCTTTCCCGGGAAGAACACGGTTCACAGAGACGCGTGCGATGGGAACGCGAAGAAGGGAAACGTGACTACCCCGATGATGATGATGGCAATTGTTATCATTGTTGGAGCGCCAGGCAAATCAGGAAAGGTAATGGACTGCTTGTGATATAGGCCATTATAGACAGGAGCTATAGCTGGCCGTAGATTCCCTTTCCTGTCGCGTGTTCGTCATTGCCCGTCAATACCCAATACTGCCTCTGTCGTCCTTCGCCTCAGGCTCGCCCAGTTACAAGCACTGTCATTCCAAATTGTTTTCGACAAAACGGACCGTTGATATCTTTCAAGGCATTATTTCCACGCTTTCTGGACGAAGTTGATCGCTTGCCAGACAGGATTCTGGCAATAAGGCATCAAGGGATAAATCCGTGGTATCGAGGAATTCAAGTTCAACACAATAGACGATAGACAGGACCCCTCAGCATAGACAAATTCCTAGAACGCATCATAGACGTCATTCCTCGACGATAGATAGCTCCACGGCTGGCTCGCAGTTATTTGAAAAGTTTGGAACGGATAAAAACAGTGTGAAAGTGCTTGGCAAAGCAGGGAAGTGGACAAAGGAACTCGAAAGGAGTGATACTTAGAGTCTGAAACGCATAAGGAACGGCACTCATCTGAAAAGCAGGAAGTATTTGGTAAGTCCTTCCTTGTTGTTTTCAGCCCACTTTCTCTCGTGTCTCAATACCTTATCCCGATAGAGAGCTCACAATAGGCACTCCACTGGCAAACATAGTCGCACTACCGGTTCCCGCCTCATTACTCAGATATTCGCCTCTACGACCTTGATATATCCCACCGCTCGCATCTATACCACCATATTCGTCTCAAAAGGGCTCGCAAACAGAATCATGCTCGGGAAAATGCTCTTGACAACGCTCACTGCGCTCACAGTGGCGACTCCGATTCTAGCATCCAACCTAGTTTGGTACACTGAACCCGGTTCGAACAAGCCCGCGTTCACGGACGGCGAGAAAGTTCGAGGTGTCAACCTAGGGAATTGGTTCATCTTGGTTCGTGAAGTTGTTTCCGTATGACGGCTATTGTGCATGTCGCGCTAAAGTTGGCGACGGGGTTTTGGCATGTACAGGAAAACTGGATGGAACCTTCCTTGTTTGGCACCTCTGGTCTTCCAGGTACAGATAATGATACCCAGGTGATGGATGAATGGACATTCTGTTCCATCCTTGGAAGAACGCGGTGTGCGGAGGTTAGCGGGCCTTCCTGGGACGCATGTTCTGACGCTCATTCTGACTGTTCCCGTTTCGTTACATACAGGTTCTTGAGGAACATTGGGATACCTGGATCACAGAGGACGACTTTAAGCGAATGGCCGATTACGGGCTGAACACCGTTCGAATCCCCATCCCGTATTGGGTCTACAATGTTACCGAAGACGAGCCATACATTACGCAAAAGCAGATTCCGTATATTCAAAAAGCGCTCAACTGGAGTTCGATGTATGGACTGGATGTGATGATGGACTTGCACGCCCTACCAGGTACGATATATTTGACCATTGATATCGCTGTTCATCGTGTCTGATGTCCGTCTCTGGCCTGCTTCTCAGGTTCGCAATCGAGCTACCAAGTTCATACCGGACACTATACCCAGGAAGCCTTCCATACTGATAGCGTCAACATTGATCGCGCTTTGGACGCTCTGGCCAAATTTGTGGATGAATTTACGCAGGATAAGTACGAGGGTGTCGTCAAGGCGTAAGTATGCTATCCGGGTGCTGCCAACTGTGTATCAAATACTGAGCCAACGTTTCGCAGATGGGAACTCGTCAACGAACCCTGGATTGAAGCTTATCAAGCCGACAACATCCCTTGGGAGTTTCTTGCAGATTTCATGGATAGAGCTTACACCACAGTGCGAAAACATGAAAACGTGATTGCAGGCAACAACGTCAGCATGGTCATCGTACATGATGCTTTTCAGGCTTTGGACAACTGGAAATACTGGTTCACCGAGTCATTTGGCTCCGTTTGGACGAATTACGGGATTGATACTCATCTCTACCGCGCTTGGGAGTCCTCCCGGACTAATTACGAGCATATCGCCTCTGCTTGTGCAATGAAAGACACGTTGGCAGCCGCACAAGAGTGGATTCCGACTGTAAGTAGGTTTTTTCTCAAAGCTGCTTCATCTGCTAAATCGGTATCTGGCAAACTTTTAGTTCGTCGGGGAAATGTCGCTTGGTGTCGGTACCTTTTGCGTGGATTACAAGGAATGCTTCAACTTGACTTCGCAAGATCTCATGGCAAACGTTAGTGCGGGAAGCTCGGATTCGGACTATAACGGCTTTTATCGTGGATTGTGGGAATCTCAGTATCATGCATATAATCACGGAGCAGGCTTCATTTTTTGGAACTGGTTCGTCCACATCAACACTGGAGTGCAGACGCTTTCATTGACGATTTCTTCCGTGAATGTATCAGGAAAGCGATCTCTCCCGTGTGGTCGTACGAACAGTCCGTTACACAGCGATGGATTCCTGTAGATCTAAATGATACCTTGTAAGTTCCAAGCCCTCGCAATCTCAGACCTGTCTTGCCATCCCAACCTAATCCAAAAGCTAATTCTCGCTTCTATAGATGGCAATATGATTCGTCGCAGGAGTATTGTTTGCAAAACTACAACTGGAACAATGTTCCAAGCTACCCTACTACCGCTGCTTCTATCGCCTCCGGAACGAGTCTTCCAACCGGAAAAGCGCTGAACATTAACGCTACCGCTTCCTCGGCAATGACAACCGCTATAGCAACGGGACAGTCGGTTGCCATTCCTACAGGAATGACCGCTGTTTCCATTTCAGGCGCGAGTTCGATGCTGAACCTAAGATCGACTCATGCTGCGACTGGCACTGTGTCGTCCACCAGTGCGTCAAGCACTACCCTTATCTCGACTTCGGCCACAACGAGTTCAAGCAATATGATGCGAGTGAACAGCTACGGCGTGGCTGCAGTGACTTGCCTCGGGATATTCTTGGTATTACAATGAAGCTAGAAACCATAGATTCGCCAGATATACAAATACAGCGCATATAGATTAGGTCAATAGGCAGCAGGTTTTCCGATAAGCCTTTATCGTATAGATACATAGATATACATTACAAGGTGTGATAGATAACTACAACCAGGGTAAACGCGCATACAAAGTTAAATGCTTGCTAAAATTGCTGACAACGACATGCAGAAGATCAGGGGATCCCTTGAGCGGTAGATAATTCTGGGTAATCAAGCAAGGATGCCCAACGAACGTGTTTGCCTCGGCGGCGAGGACAACTTCATACCTTCGAAACTCGAGCTGATTTGCTGAGCGGAACGAAGTTCGTCCGCTGGCAGACGACGTCCTGAAGCTGTTCGAAGGCCGCCTTGACCTGAAGGCATGGTCAGACGCTGTGAGCGCTGCGCAACGCTAGCATCGCTCGAGTTCCCATCGTCTTCCTCGTCGTCTTCCTCGTCGTCATCCTCGTCGTCTTCCTCGTCTTCATCCTCCCCCTTCATTTCCGGTAGCGCGACCTCATCCCAGTGTCTGTATAGTTTTTCGACATAGACCTTGGATCTGGGCAAATCGTAGGGATCGAACGGAAAGAACTGATCAAGATCCGTCTCGACCAGCGTTTTTCGGCCTATAAGCGGGAACTCGCTCATATGCGGGATACCATTATGGTGGGCGTCTTTCCTCCCGCCATTTCCAGCAGCGGCAGAGGCGGAGGAAGCGTTCGTCAGTCGAACGTGCGGTCGTGAGCTCGCGCTGTTCTCGAGCGCGTTCCTGTTGGCGGACATTATCGAATAGCAAAACATGAATTTGGTCAAGTCGGCGACTTTGGCAAACATGTCCACTACGCCGGGAAAGCATGCCTTGGGGAGAAAAGCAACAAGCCGCATAAGCACCCAACTAAATGTGTCGAAGGACAGATGGAGGTAGATTGGAGCTCACCATCAGTGGGTTCAACTGCGAATGGATGGCCTTTTGCAGGATTTTTAAATCGGGGATCCATTCTGGCTCATCATTACCCCTCGCCACCGATCCGTGATCGTCCGCATCTTCATCATCCTCCGCGTCGTCCATCTCCATATCATCCGCGAAGCTCGGTAAGGATTCCGCACCGTGTGCAGCCGCTGCTGCTCCGCCACCACCAACACCGCTGCTAGCCGCTTCATATCGACTCGACTCTGAGCGAAGAGCTTTCCAGCGGAAACAAAAGATCATCATCAGTGCCTGACAGACGGTGTAAAACACGGCGAGACCGTTTGAGGAAACGACCGCTTGCGGATCCACCCGAACTTCGTTGAGGATCCCGTCAATGTACGCTGTGAGATACCCGACTACCGTCCTCGTCTGCTGATCATCAATGTACTTTGCCCGACTGACAAAACTGGCGATATAGCTCGCAGCGGCGATACGGGAGACGGCGGCGGGTGTTTGTTCGAACAGGGCGCGGGAAACGATCAGTCCGAGGAAAAGGTCAGTGTACTCTGGCGACAGCGAGCAGCACCAAAAGACGATGAATTGGGCTCGACGACAGTGGAGCGTGAGCAATATGAGCCGATCGAAAAGCGACAGGAGCGTTTGAAAATGTTGAAGCCTAGATTCTGGCGTGGTAAATGATCGATGGATGGGCGGCAATGATGGCAAGGCGAACGGAAGGCTGAGCGCAAACGTTACTGTTGGTTGAGATTTGTTGGGAGACTCTGGACGACTGGGAGCTGGGGAACCATACGCTGCGATCTGTTTTCTCCGTGCATTCTTTTCCGAGCCACCCACGAACACACGTTCGAGGTGACGCAGGAAATGTAGGGACAATGCATCGACTTTGGCACGAAGCATTTGCAAGCGCTTGTACCGTGCCTCGTCGAGTTCCTTTTCCGACCCACCACCGACGGAATCCCCATCAATGGATCCTTCCTCGGATTCGATGTCCTCGATATCGAGCTCTTCCTCTTCTGCTGCATGCATCGCAGCGTCCAGCTCGTCGTGCCCAAGATCCAGAGACTCGCTGACGAGCTTGGAGAGAGGATCATCGTTGAACGTGGATGCCTGGAAGGACTTGGCGAGTTCATCATCTTCGTCCATATCCTCGAGCTCGATTTGGATTTCCACCTAAAGGTCCCCAAGGAAGTGAAGGGGTTAGCACGAGGGACGTGCCAGCATGTCATGTACGAGGGGAAAGAGCACTTGCATCGATCCGGATCATCCTATCAATCACGACCTCCCACACCTTGACGGCCACCTCGGGACAAACTTCGACGAGATCCAACACGTTGCGCACATACACGCTCATCGCTACCTCGCTCTCCCTCTTGTGCGGGAAATTCTTGACGAGCACGGGCGTGAGCACTGTTGGGAGCGTGGGGATCAGGGAAAGGAGGTGAGTGAGGAGGAGTTGATGCCGGATGTGATACAGGGCGCGGGAGATGGTGGGCGTATCCGATGAGACGGGGAGTCGTTGTTCTGCCGTATTGATCGAGAAATTAGCAAGGCCGCTAATGAAAGGAAGGGACAGGTACTCACGCCACCGTAAGCCCTTGACGCCCATCACCACTACTTCGCTGACCCATTCTGCGCGGGAACTGCAAAGGACGCCACACCATGCCGTGTAGGCTTTTACGAAGCGCTCGTCCGGTGATATCGCCCAGGGGATGGAGAGCAACGCACGGACGAGAGAAGCATGGTAGGCTGGTGAGAGGAGGGAGATGGATGAGGTGATTGCTTGCAAGATTGGAAGGAGGGAGGGGAAGTCCGGTGCGGGCATGGAGGGTGAGGTGGAGAAGTGGGAGAGCAGCTCTTGATACGGTGCGTCTTCTCCCTAGAGAAAGAGGGACACATGCAGCGTGATATCAGAGAAGCACATAGGGGATGAAATGGCAGAGACGCAGGAACAAGGAGAGGAGCTCACCTGTGTCGCCTGTTCCAAGGCATTCCGCACAAACTGTCGCATGATCGTCCGCTTATAGCTCCCATTCACAAACGCGGCATTCGAATCCACCGTCGGTAGCGCGGCATGCTGGATGTACGACAGCGGCGGCGTCTCCGCCCCTGACTCGCTGCCCTCTGGCGTACTTTTTAGATCAACCCCGGCAGTAACAGCGGCAGCACGCAACCGCGTCGCATCGCTCGTACTCTTTGTTCTCCGTGGCGGAATGGATGGCGGTGTTCCGAAGGAGGAGCTCTCTAGTTCTCCTCGTGTGCGTTTTCGCCCGACAAGCGAAGTTGTCCGGAGCGTCGGGATTGGCACCGGCACTGCAGGAGTCATCGTCGTCGTTGGCCTTGACGTTGACGGGTTTGCCCTGGGGTCGTGACGTGATTACGCAGGAGCTCGCGCACGCACTTTCTCGAGCTGCGATTCGAGTCGCTTTTTTTTATGAGGATAGCCGGGGATCTGTGGCTTGTCCTGGAGCGGTTAGGGGGAGGCGCACCGGAGAGCTGAGGAACTGTGCGACCTGCTCTCTTTCATGTCCAGGGGCACGTCAGAACGATACGCTCGCCTCCGCCAACTTTCTGGAGGTCACGTGCCGGGGCGTCCGACTCTGGGAAAACTCGGTCGCGCGTACGAGCTATCAATACATCGACTCCCTCAGATGGCCCCATTATCTCGGGCCTTCCCCTAGCAGCTCGTTCCACAGGCACTCCATCAGGATTGTTTCGCGGGCTAGCAATCGGTCCCTTCCGTTTGGCAGGTCTCGCCGCAAAGCAGACACATAAATGCCCTTATCCAGTCCAGCTTGGCTAGCTGCTTGACCGTTGACCTGCTGCCGTGCCCTGTTTCTGGCTGGTATTCCTTGGGCAACCTGTCCTCCTTTGCTGCCTCTCGACCTGCCACATGGCATGGACCACCATGGAGCTGGGAAAAGCGCCGAGCGCTGCTCCGACGATGTTCCGGCGCCGTCATCGGCGATGGGAGTCGGAGATGCACGAGGTGGAGGCCTCTATTTCTGGAATCCGCCCAATCAAGGCGCCCGTCAGTAGCGGGAATCAAGTTAGCACTATATAAACAGCCCGTCCTCCCCTGTTGTCTTCCCTCCCATCCCCTGCCACTCAGCTTGATCGCTTTCATCCACACAAAACTAACACAATGTCTCTTGAACACGGCTTGCAAAAGGAAAACATGTTGTGCGTGTCCCCCTTGTTCAGCCCATGGGCGACCATCTGCTGACGTCATCCGATGACCCACCTCCAGCGACCCCAAGAACATGATCTTCCGAAACTTGGGAAACAGCGGGTTGAGGGTACCCGTCTTCTCCCTCGGTGGATGGTTGACCCTCGGCGGTACCCAGCGCGGGGACACCGTCAAGGAGATCATGCAGTTGGCTTATGATAATGGTGAGTTGAGCGCACTTGCGGGTCGTTTGAGGGTAGAGTTGGTACTGATACCGTCCTCACCCCTAAGGTATCAACATGTTCGATTCCGCCGAGGGCTACGCCGAAGGCAACTCAGAGGTCGAGATGGGCCGCGTAATCCGGGAATGCGGATGGCAACGATCAGACTTGATCGTCACCACCAAGATCTTCTTCGGAACCGGCCGAAAAGACTTTAACTCTCGCGGGTTGTCGAGGAAGCATCTCATCGAGGGGCTAAACCACTCATTGGCACGTTTGGGCATGGACTACGTTGATGTAGTATTCGCGCATAGACCAGATTCTACGGTTCCTATGTGAGTTTGCGAGCTTTCTCCTTGTTAAGGCGCCTTTTGCTAACCCTGAACTGCTCCGCATCCGCCCCGCGTCGACAGGGAGGAAATCGTTCGAGGATTCGACTGGCTGATCAACGCCGGCAAAGCCTTCTACTGGGGAACCTCTGAATGGTCCGCTCAGCAACTGCAAGAAGCGCATGAAGTCGCCGCGAAGCACAACTTGATCCCCCCGACTTGTGAACAACCTCATGTGAGTCCCCTTCCCTGCGAGCCCGCTTGGACCCTTGAGGTACCCTCAGTGAACAGCGAGTTGACCACATGATTTGCGCGCGTTTCATAGTACTCGATGATGCACCGAGAACGATTTGAAGTCGAATACGAACCCTGTAAGCCCCCACCCCCGTTCACTTCCACTTCGGTGCCTTTTCTCATGCTGACCCTCCTTCTCGCCCTTTGCGCCCGCAGTGTTCAAAAAGTACAAGATGGGCACCACCACCTGGTCCCCGCTTGACTCGGGCATGTTGACGGGCAAGTACAACAATGGCGTCCCGCAAGACTCACGATATGCGACCAACAAGGAGTTCTTCGCCGAGACGGTGAAGAAGCTGGAGTCGCCCGAGGGCAAGGCCAAGATTGCGCAGGTGCAGAAGTTGACCGAGTTAGCGGAGAAGGAGCTCGGGTGCAGTATGACCCATTTGGCGTTGGCGTGGGTCATCAAGAATGAGAACGTATCGACTTGTATTTTGGGTGCGTTGTTCACGCCTAGGCTTGGCTGTCTGTTTGCACAGCGTTCTAACCGGATTCTTTTTCCCATCAGGTGCCTCTCGTCCCGAACAGATAACCGACAACTTGAAAGCGTTGGACGTCTTGCCCAAGTTGACGCCCGAGGTCATGAAGAAGATTGACGAGATTCTGGACAACGTCCCTGCTTACCCGGTAAGTGGTTCGAACTAATGTGCATACCCCGCAGACACTTGCGCTTACAAACAAACCTATTTGATTACCCTCAGCCCACCTTTGGTCGAGAAAAGTACAGGCTCTAGGGCTCTATGTTTTGAATCAGTTGCCTATGAAGCGGTGACCAACAACAAATGAGTCGGATGTCGATGTACAGAAAGAAAGTTGTACAAGAATAAAACAGTTATCCCATCATTGAACCCGGTGAAGCGGAACATGCTAAGGTAGCAGAGCAAGGATTGGTGTGGAACAAGGGCTATTTATCACATGGCCTGAACCCGATCCCGCGGCCTTAACATTGGGTGCGCAATTGACGATATTCGCGCCCCCTTTGTTTGCACCGGCTTGACACCTGGATATCTCGCTGGCAGCACGATGAAGAACAAACGAAACTAATATGCGATATATGAAAACCATGAGCATGGTGACTACCCTGATTACAAGGCGCCAAAAAAGGCTACGAGAAACCTAGAAGGCTCCACCAAGAGCGCATCAGACCGATCAAAGCAACCTCTGCTGTGATTGCTGGGTTTGACTCTGCTGATTTTGCGTGTGGTGAAGGGATTGCTGTTGTAGTTGCGGTGTTTGACCGGGTGGACCGAATGGGTTACTGCTGTTCGGCAGCGACGTGTTGTGGTGAGACTGCATAGGAGAGAAGAACGCAGAGGAAGAAGTCGGTGGCTCAGCAATAGCGCCACCGCCACCCGACATTACCGGATTGAATCCTCGGGTAAGAGTGGATTGCGGAGGGTTGGGCGCTGTCATCTTGCTTTTACCAAACGGTGAGCTGCTGGCGTTGGCACCGGTCGGCCAGTGAGGAGTATCGACCTGAGATGTTGTAGTCGATCCGCCCCAGATCCCAGCTCCAGGGGCCATAGCAAAAGGTGAAGGGCCCCATGAAGTCGACGCAGAGAGGGACGGAGGTGCCCATGTGCCACCCAAGCCAGCCGTATTGGAAACACGGCGAGGCGCAGGAATATCCTTGACTTCTTCTGCGCCGGCGGAAAGCGCAGCGGACCCTAGAGCCTGTCCAGAAATAGCAAGCGGGCCCGGTTTTCGGCTCGTCGTTTCCGAAGCTGTGGACTCCTCGATAGTGTCAAAGCCATTGACCACGCGAGGTCGTCCAATAGGCTCGATCGGACCAATCGGATCGGGACGCGCAAAACTGCTCCTGAAGTCTGGCGTGGAGGCCGTCAGGAGAGGAGTCGTTTGACCAGAGCTTTGTGTTCGCAATGGAACTGATTGGCCAATAGATGTCGGAGGAGAGAATACATCTTCCGCAGATTTGCCGCCGAGTTTTCCAGGATGCCCAAGGCCGAGAGTCCGCATGCCGCCCACAACGTTTGAATCGAACGGACTAGGGGCTCCTTGTTCGGTAGCGTTTCGACTTTCAGGTGATAGAGCTTGGGACGACATATTTTGACCAGGCGCTACGGCAGGACTGAAGGAATTCACCGGATTCATGCCGACTTGGCCGAAAGGCAAATTGTACCCCGGTGCCGCAGCTGGACTGTTCATCGAGATGTTGTGCCTCGGCGCTCCGAACCCTGGGACTTGCTGCGGGAAAGGATTCTGCACACCCTGAGTGGGCGCGCCCTTGAGATGCATCGCATGCGGGTTGAACACGTTCTGCCTAGCATTTCCCTCTCTAAGATGAGGCATGTTTCCATTGACGTATAGAGGCGGCATGTTGTGCATGTGTGGCGCGGAACCCGTTGGCGAGAACATAGGAGGCATCATATGAGGCGGGGGAGCCTGTGATTGATGCTGCTGTTGTTGCTGCTGCTGTTGCTGTTGCTGTTGCTGTGGCGGCGGCATTTGATGGTTCGGGGCCATATTCTGTGAGTTAATGACCTGTTGGCCTTGCATGGCGAGCGGAAGAGCGGAAGAGCGCATCGCATTGTTCGAGGACGAGGAACGGATACTTGAAGCGCTACCAGAAGCGTTCACCTTGGAGGAGGAAGGTGCCGATATCGCGCTTTGAGTTTGCGTAGCTCCAGATGTAGAAGACTGAGATACGCTGGTAGACGGAGTGGATGTACGGGTTGAATTAGATTTCTGCCGAGTGGCGGTTGCACGGGTAGCCTTGGAACCTTTGGCTTGTTGCTGCTGTAGCTGCTGCTGTTGCTGTTGTTGTTGCTGCTGCTGTTGCTGCTGCTGTTGCTGCTGCTGTGACGCAATAGCAGCGCTCTTCTTTGCGGCAGCCTGTTGCTGCGCTGCTAGACGAGCGGCAGCCTGAGCCTGAGCAGCAGCTTGAGCTTCCTTTTCGCGAGCTTCCCGTTCTTCCTTGTCCTTGCGGATTTTTTCCTTTCGTGCTTCTTCCTCCGCCGCCTTTCTCGCCTTTTCTTCTTTAACCTGCTTCTCCTTGGCCTCCTTGGCGAGTCGTTCCTTTTCCTCCTTTTCCTGTCAGAATCAATTCACATGTTAGGGCCAGAGTTTCCCCTAATCCGGTATCAGTCAAACTAACCTTGCGCTCCTTTTCCTTGGCCTCCCTCTCTACACGCGCACGCTCCTCCTTTTCTTTTTGCTTCTTGGCCCGTTCAGCTTCACGCTCACGTTCTTCGGCAAGCCGCTTCCTCTTTTCCTCCTCCTTGCGCATGACCTCCTCCATTCGAGCCTTCTTCTCAGCCTCCCTGCGAGCGCGCTCTTCCTCCCGCTTCTTGGAGGCCTCGCGTTCCGCCGCTTCTTTGGCGGCTTTGGCAGCGGCTGCTTCAGCAGCAGCTTCGGCTTCACGTTGTCGCTTGTCGGCTTCTTGACGCTCCTTCTGGGCCCTAGTAATGGGTAGCGTGTGTTGCATCATCAGCGACCGTTATAAGTAGCGCCAAGGCTGACAACTCACTTCTTCTTGTCCTTCTTCTTTTGAGCGTCCTTAGCCTTTCGCGCCTGCGCCTCTGCCTCTTGCTTTTGCTCGTTCTCTAGCTCCCGGAGGAAAGCCTCGGCCTGCTCGCGATGAACCTTTTCCTTCCATGCCTGATGAACCCTTTGCTCAAACAGCCTGGCGGCGAAGATCTGGAACATGCGGCGACCTTCTTCCATGCGCTGTTCGTCGGTCAGAATCTGCTGAGCAGGAAGGGTCAGCATTGGCTTGGATTGTGTTTGGGAAAAGAAACGCCACGTACATCGTCGTCATCCTCATCATCACTATTGGCAAAGACATTTAGCGCACTGACCCAACGAATGTCACGCGATGCAAACTCACTCGTCCTCGCCATCCTCATCATCAAGATCGTCCTCGTCCTCGTCGTCTTCATCATCCTCGACCCTCTGCGCACCACCATCACGCCCGTCCTCCATCATCTGGATT
Organism: Naganishia cerealis; assembly: GCA_030039265.1. Classification (NCBI taxonomy): domain Eukaryota; kingdom Fungi; phylum Basidiomycota; class Tremellomycetes; order Filobasidiales; family Filobasidiaceae; genus Naganishia; species Naganishia cerealis. The sequence goes on from JASBWR010000008.1 coordinate 191,381, forward strand.
GCAGCTTCCTCGCGCATCATTCGGCGCTCAGCCAGCTGCTCCATCATTTCAAGGAACCGGGTCGAGTCGTTCCTGAGAAGATCGTCGGCGACGGTGAGGACACCTCCTGGGCGGGAAAGATGTGAGCGGTGGGGCGAGGGGTTGGAGGGGGAGATGAGGAACGAGGATCATACACAGGGAAAAGCAAAGAAGAGAGGGTTTGAGCTCAGCGCGCATGATCGGACGAAGCGATACCAGGATACTGCAGAACCGACGATACGTACCTTTGATGGTTGTCAATCCATCTCCAAAGGTATAAAAGTCGCTCTCTTCTCCCACCGCACGTGTACCATCACCGTTGGCAACGACACCTGGCCTCTGTACCCCACCAGCTGTGACCCGATGCCTGGCGGCCATCTGGGGTGGGTGTTTCCTTGGGTCTCCCTGACCAGAATGGACGTGTGGGTGATGATGCTGGTGAAGATGGGAATGGTGAGAATGGTGGTGATGATGCCGAGGACCGTCGTCGTATTCGTCCTCGCCGTCTTCGCCTTCTGTTGGCGGCTCATCAATCTCGTCATCCACTAAATCCTCCTCCTCATCCTCGTCTTCATAATCATCTTCGTCGTCCACCTCGTCATCATCTTCGTCATCCTCATCATCCTCGTCCTCGTCGTCCTCGTCATCATCGTATTCGTCCTCATCATCCCCTAGATCTACACCGCCTGCGCCGCCTCTGGAAGGATGGACATGGTCCAGGCGCCGGGCACGACATGGCGCAAGCTCGTCGGGATGAATAACATGTCCTTCCCTATCCAGCTCAACACTGCCGAGAAACGGCCCGCCAGGCGTCTGACCTTGTTGTTGCTGTTGCTGTTGATGCTGCTGCTGCTGTTGTTGTTGCTGGCTGTACGCCTCCTTCTGCTCTCTCTGCCGTTTCGCAAACCGCTCCAAACTCTCCTCGTACGCACGATAGAGCCTCTCCACTTCTTCTTCAATCGCCCCACGTTTCCGACCACACACGGCACACGCACAGGAATGCCGCGATTGTTCTTTGATCTTTTTCAAAACGACCTCCTTGTCGATCCGAAGCAAATCGCCGCGTTCGGCCGTCGTCAGGGAAAGCCAGAATTGTTTAATCTGATGACGTTCTTCCGCCGTACTAGTCTGCCAAACACGGGCAGGAGAACTAGTGCCTCCGGCGCCAGAAGCATTCGCGGACGTACTGCCGCCCTGTGCGACCGAGGACGAGGATGCGCCTGCTTTACCCTTGCCGCCGACCAGGCCGGCTTGACCGGATGCAACGCCGCCCTGGACAGGCTGTTTGCTCGACGCACCGCCCGGATGGACATGTGCGTTGTGGTGCGATTGCTGCTGTTGCTGTGGAGCGCCAGGATGTGATGGCGGGAGAGGTGGAGCCGGAGCGGATGTCACGGGCGCTTTACCTGCCGATCGTGCAGACCTCACAGGTTGCTGTAAAGGCTGCTGCGCGTTTGGCGGAGGCTGAGCATGGTTCGAGGTGGGCTGAGCAGCCGGGTGCGGCGGAAGGTACGGCATGGGTTGTTTCCCCGCGGCTCGAGAGCTGGCCACCGGAACCGGTTGCTGATGCTGGTGTTGATGCGGATGTTGTTGCTGTGGTGGCGGTTGCTGATGTTGATGTGGGTGCTGATGCAGGTGCTGATGTGGGTGTTGATGCGGATGTTGATGCGAATGCTGATGCGGACGTGACGGGGGCGGCGAACCGGCATGCTGAACCTGTCGTTGCTGTACATGTTGCGACGGGTGCATGACCTGCTGCCCAGGTTGCACTTGCGACGGCACGGGTTGTGAAACTGGAAGAGGATACGGCGATGCCGCTGAGCGAGGACCATTTGCGGAATGTTGACTCGGCTCGTGTTCCTGCAGCGTTCCACCCTTCTTATTCTTCTTCTTCTTTTTCTTCTTCCCGGCTCCGCTTTCCCCTGCACCGACGTTACCTTGCGCCTGGGCAGCTGCAGCGGCACTGATCGTCAAACCGTCCATCGGGAGCTGACTAACCGAGTCTTCAGAGAGGTCGCTGGAGGAAGAGATAAAAGGTGAGCTGTCGAGCGGACTGCAAGTGTTTCCACGCGAGCGACCACGTTCATCGTCTCCCGCTTGAGGTCCCCCGTATTGGACCCCCGGTTTCCTCTACCAGTGTAGCGAATAGGGCGATCATCGCTCCCAAAGGCGTGAACCACGGGGAAAGTAGCCATCACACGGCTCTTCCGCATGTCGAAAGTTGTCTCCATCCGTCACCATCCCTGCTTCCTTTGCTTTTGTTGCAGACCAGCACGACATGCCCGCCTGCGCTGGCGCGCGCCCTTACGTGACGAAATGCTGAGCGTTGCCATCTTCTCCTGCCGCCGGACACGGATCCCGCCAACCGGTTTCCGCGTCAAAACTTGCCGTCCTTCCTTGATTTCCTCTGTCTCTTTGCCCGAACCAGCCTTGCCTTTCCACCTGAGGCCGGATCCCCCCCGCTTCTTGACCAACAGACGCAGATACGGAGAAACACTCACTCATCATCCGCTCTCACAAACCCACCCGGCATTCTCCCGCGCCTAGCGTTACCCCAACTATCGATCCCATCCTGCGCAGTGGTACCGTCGTGCTGCCGCCGGTGATCGGGATGCGGATGAAACCCGTACCCCTTTCCCACATCGTCCTCGTCCCCATCGTCTCCCTGAACGGTGGTGGAGGTGGTGCGCGGGCGCGGGTAAAGCACAGCATCAGGGGGCATACTCGCGATATCGTCCAGTGACATTTGTTGTGTCTGCTGCGGCGGGGGCGGAGGGGCGGCGGCGGCGGCGGCGACGAGGCGAGGTGTGGTCGTTGGTGGCGGAGGCGGAGGTGGGGGTTGCGTCTGTGCGATCCCGATTGCGTATCCCGCGTTTCCGTACCCAGCTGCTGCTGCGGCACTAACACCTGCGCCCATTCCCGTGTTGGCCGCACTGACGATCTGTTGGGCAAGAGCGTACATTGCTCTCTGCCCTCCCGCTTTTCCAACACCACCAGGCAAGACTCCATCCCCCGTACTAACGTTCCCGGCGAGCGGGAGCGCATTGCGGATAAAGTTGCGTAGATGAACGGGGAGGGACGTCCAGTACGCATCGTCCTGCGCGAACCCGGGGTCCTCCATGCGGCGATACAGCTCGTTGGCGGTATTGAGCAGGTCTTGGTGGGTGAGTGTGAGCGCTGGCGGCGGAGCAGCGGGGTCGTCCGCGTGGGTGTCGCCGTATGCTGTCGAGGACATTTCAGTGATGGCTGGACGGGAGGAGGCGCCGGGGGATCAGGGAACAGCGGGGACGATCATATCCCTGCAGCATACACGGAAGCGCGTGCCGGCGCGCGCGCAGGGGATTCCCACGGTGGCGCGCGCGGGCGGGAGGGGATGCAGCGTCGCCGACGCAGCGTGCTGCTGCTGCTGCGTTCTCTTCAAGCGGGCGGCCCACAAGGGCGCCGTCCACGTTGCCCCTCGCACCAGAGCATCCATACATGATCATACGCTGTCAATGCCGCTCGCGGAAGGGAAGGGCGGGACGGAGGACAGGCGCAGGCGAGGCGACGCCGCGGGCACTGCCACGGTGTGGGCCAGCACGAGCCGTCGCTACGAGACACCATGAGAACCTGTCCGCGTCGGGGCACGCTGCGGCACATCTTCTATCGCTGGCCCTATCCCTGGCAGGGGGTGGCAAACGCTCGGCGGCCGGACGCGGAAGCAGATGCCGGCGCGGGAGGCACGATGAAACGGATCGCCCGAGGAGATGAAACACGGGCCAGCGAGCCAGGGGCATGATGAAGCGCCCCGACAGCGCGTGCACGGCATGGGCCCGGGCCGTGCTCCCGGGCCCGCGCGCAGCAGCAGCAGGGGCAAAGGACAACCTCCTTTGGCGGGCGGCGGCGACGACCGAATGCGACTCGCAGATCCTCGCGGGCTTCCGTGCGCCCCTGTCCGCCACCGCGCTCGTCCGCCTCGAGCGCCACGGGTGGACGGTCCGCGGCAAGACCCGGATGGACGAGTTCGGGATGGGCAGCATGACCGTCCACACCCGCGCGGGCCCCGTCGTCAACCCCTGGAACACGCGCGAGCAGCGGAGCGCCGGCGGGAGTTCCGGAGGGAGTGCCGTCGTCGTGGCCGCCGGTCACGTGGAATGGTGGGTCGCGCAGACCACAAGCGCCGGCCTGCAAACTTACCCCCTCCCCCGCTTACAGCGCCCTGGGAACAGATACGGGCGGCTCCATCCGTCTCCCAGCCTCATACTGTGGGATCGTCGGGCTTAAGCCAGGTTACGGGATGGTCAGTCGGTGAGTCTCTGGAACGAGCGTCTGGGCGACAAGAAACTCGGCTTCCTCGGGGGTTAGGGTGTGTACTGATACCCCCCCCTGTGACCGACAGGCATGGACTGGTTTCCTACGCAGACTCGCTCGATTGCGTCGGTGTGCTCGGGAACAGCGTGACAGATACGCAGCGCATGTTTCGTACGTTGCCGTGTTCCTCCGATACCTCCTCCGGGATGATTCCCAACAAAGCGCTGACTCCCCGCCCGCCGCGCGCAGAGGCCATCTCCCACCCGGATCCCAAGGACGCGACGTGTGCTTCTGCCCCGGCTCGTCGGCGGGCAGAGGAGGTACAGGCGCAGGCGAGGCGTAGGGTTCCCGGGTTGTTGAATGGCAGGCTGGATGGACTTCGGATCGGGTTGCCGATCGTGCGTGTCGTTCTTTCCTTCCCCGTCACGTGATTCGGCCCAAGGACGCTGTGTTGACCCATCAATGAGCAAGTGCAGGAGACTCACCTACCGCCAGAACATACTCCGCTCCCACTTGGACCACTACTTGCCCACCTGCGCTCACTCGGGGCAACCCTCGTCCCTATCTCGATCCCCACTATCCCCTTGTGTTTGCCCGCTTACTATGTGCTGGCGTGTGCGGAAGCGAGCAGCACGCTCGCCCGGTTCGGCGGCGGATGGTATGGCTTCGAGTCGGCCAAGGGGTCACCGAGGCAGGATATCAGGAGGGAAGGGTTCGGGCGAGAGGTGAGGAAGCGGATCGTGGCGGGTACGTGGGCGCTCACTGCCGGGTATGTTCACACGCGTCGGTCATCACTTGTTCCGCTCCGCCCGTGGCTTACCCTCACACTTCTCCCCGTCGTGCATGGTAACAGCGCTTTCGACAATTCGTACTTGAAGGCCCTACAGCTCCGTCATACATTGCGAGCAGACTTCCAAGCCGTCTTCCGTGCTCCACATCCGCTCACGACCGAGCTTGAACAAGGGAAAACGCCGCCGCCGCCAGACGAGCGCGGCGTGGACGTGATTCTCCACCCTACCGCGATTCGCACAGCGCCTCCCCTTCCTACCACAAGCAACGACGACGACGACGACGACGACGTCTCACCATCAGCAGCAGCTCCATCAATCGCGTCCTCGGAATACGTACAAGACATCCTCACCGTCCCCGCCTCACTCGCGGGCTTACCGTCCCTTTCAGTCCCATACGGCGTGAGCACGACCGACGGTTGGCCGGTCGGCGTGAGTCTTACCGCGCAGTGGGGGATGGAGGACGTCGCGCTCGATGTGGCCAAGATCGGGGTGGAGAGTTTTTATCAGGCAGGACAGGCGGTGCGCCGGGCGTGCTTGATCTCGGAACCCCAGGGTAGCGAGTAGGTCGGCGGCGTCGTTTGACGTGGGTTCCTAGAGATGCACTATATGATCATTCTTGTTGAGCTTTTTCCCGCGATGCGATGAATTCTGTTCTGTAGCTGCTTGGACATGTAGGATAGCGGTGGACAGAGTCGCATAGCCGGGTCAAAATGTACCTATCGTCGCCGTTGCACACGACGTCGGACGGCGGATGGAAAGGCTCAGACAGGCATTCATTCCTTCCTGGCCACGACTCCTCCCGGCTGGAGGTCACATTTATGTGGTGGAAGAACGCCTACCCTGTTTAACTGATCCAGACGTTGTATACCTCTGCGCACCGAAGGCTTCGAGTGTCCAAGTGACGGAATCCCATGCAACTGAGACTCTACATATGGCTGATTACCTTAACAACTGGTAACGACTAGTCCCCACGACTCCACTGATACTTAGTATGACGAGAGAGTCGCGGCAGCCTTGATCCTTGCCCTGGCCCTGTGATCCTATTTACTTCGTGGTTCACACATCCTGAAAAGGGGATTAGCACGTTAGTCGGTAATCGGGTAGGTTAGGGAGGGCGCAGGGTGGTTGAGCGCGATCAACTCGGCGGGACACCTGCGTGGCAGCTTCCTCGAGGATTTTGGCCTGGCAGTCCAGTGAAATCCCTCCTGTGTTGTGATATAATAGCAAGACAGGAAGTCTGAGATCATAATTTCGAAATTACGCTAAGCTACTCATCGTGGTGAATACCTACAGGCTGAATGTGCCTGTGAAATGGTGAGGGTCATGTGCCTGCATTGAAAAGGAGAGCATGCCCTTCCAAACAGCTTGGCCTTTGAATCCGCCAAAGTATTGGCCAAGTGAAGCCCCACATTCATGTCCCTTGACTCGTTCAACACTGTGTAGCGACTAGCCCGAATAGTAACGGCGCGATAGCGACTCGTTCCACAGGGCAGGTAATATATGCCAAACATCTTATGGCTATGACTGCCAATCTTGACGCTACAGAAGCTGTCTATCCCTATTATGCCTGGATGCGCCTGTCTACATCTGGTAACGTACCGGTGACATTTCATAGGATTCTTAGCCAGCACTTCAAACATAATGGTTCGCGGAATCCTATAAAACAATAAAAGCTGGAGTAACGGGATTTGGGGTTAGTTGTCAGTAATATCTGGTTGGTGCAGTATTCTTTGTCAACTCACACTGCCTGAACTTGTAACTGTGGAGGTTGAGAAAATCAACCAAGGGAAACAGGTTCAGTCAACAAAGCCAAATAGTTTGAAACAGTATAATCGGAAAAAGATTTCTGAACAGTGGACATAGAGTTGCGAGATGGAATGGGTGGTAGAAATGAGATCAGCGTCCTTGCACGACAGTATTAGGCAGCTCCGGACTCACGTTGTGTCATTATAGTAACCGAACAGTCCCGCCGCAGATTACTGTACTTCCCCCTGGCAGCCGAGCAATTAACTTGCATCTTCTCTCTTCATATTACGACGGCGTTACACCTATCGTCAACTCTTTGCCGGTGTGTTTATGAATGAATGAGGCTTCTCTATTTGCTGTCTTTCCTAGACTGCTCTTCTATCTTCTGACAACTTACCGCATTAAATTACCCTTACAGTCACGCTTAGTCACGTCTCCATATCCCACGAAAGTATGTTCCCTTCGCAGCAGCCTTTGCACAAACCAGTACTAACCATCTATCGCAAACCGTGGGCAGCCTCATCCTCTGGTCCCGGTCCTTCAACCCTACCTTGATCAACCTCGCTTCTACATCGAGACCCCCCGTAAACTCACTCTTAATATAAGGGATTTCATCGTAGAGAACGAGGCTATTGTTGCCAGGGCGAAGAGCAGGGCGTAGATTCGGTAGTGGTCCTATGAGGCTAGGGCAGAAACAGTACCCAGGAGATACCTTCTGAAGCATTGCTACTTCAACGAGAACAGCAGCAAACCTGGACACATAGATACGACCCGACTACCAGCGGGCTTGTAAATGCTGTGCAATATATCAGATGGTGTTTGTAAATGATGGTATTATCAGACACCCTGAGCAAGCGCCGAATGTCGATTTGGTTCCCAAAGTTCTGGCATACGCTGATGTTCACGAACGGGCTACGCTTACCCGTCCTCCCTTTTACGGGTTTCATCCTTCCTGCTTTTCTTCATCTTGTCACACTTGCGTCTGGCCGCCTTCCTATCAACCAATCCTCTCACCTGCTCTTCTACTCATCCCATGTTGAAGTGAAGAACATATTTTGCCCTGTTGAGCACATGAGCTCATGGAGCTAGTAAATGCATATATATTACGTCGCGTGATCCGATGCTTCGAGCCATGATACAAATTCTGATGGATACAACATTCCTCTGGAGATAAAACTAACAGGCGTTCCCACTAGAAACATATCCACTAGTACTCGTCATTGCCCCCCCCGCCTCTATTTCCTTTGGACGCCAACGCTTGTGCTTCGTAGAATTCGGCAATCTGGAAAGCGATCCATGCAACCATCAACATTCGAACCTAGAGTGTGAGATGGTACTACGAAATATTTACCTGCTCCGAGGTGGTAGCATCGTCGGCATCCTTGTCTTCTCTGATCCTGATGAATCGCGGGAAACGTAAAGAAATGCCTCTCTCGTCAACCTTTAGGCGAAAGCAGTAAAGCCATCAGTGAAACGGATATAATGTATATCCTGGAGGTGAACAACCGAACGGAGCGGACATACCAAACCTTGTGCCGCCATATAGATGGGACTTAGCGTCAAGTCGGCCGTGAGCACTTCGAAAACCACTTTTGGCTCAAACCACACATCGGGTGGTTTCGACATGTCCGCCTGAATATCGCTCCGTTTCCCCGATGCCAGTTCCAGCGGAGAAAGAAGGTTATAGAGGTCTTGCAACATCTGGTCTGAGAAACCGGTCCCAATCTTGCATGCAGTCTGGAATTGCTCGGCATCGGCATCGTAACATGCCAACAGGAAGGCACCATAAGTGTTGGTTCTCTTCCCCTTTCCATAATAGCCCCCAACGACAACCAGGTCGCATGAATCGCCGACTCCGGCCAAATAGTCTTTTTTCAACTAGACACAAGCAACGGCGTCAATTTGAGTTTAAAGTTCTCTTGGTGTCTTCGCGACTTACCTTGAGCCAATTGATTGACCGTCGGCTCGGTTCATAAGTTGAATCAGCAGACGTCAATCGTTTAACCATAAGGCCTTCGCAGCCGTCTTTAATACTCTCGTCCAGAAATTCGGCAATCTGTTCGCTGCTGGATCCGTCGGAGCTCTCTGCAAAGGCAAACTCGCCTTCAACAGGGTGAAAGCTTTCCTGGAGTAATCGTCTTCGTTCAACGAGTTCTTTCTGCAGTAATGACTGAACATTACGAAGGGGGGTTAGCGAGATAATTCCTCGAAACTGGAGGCCCGTGCTTACCTCTCCGTTCAGATATAGCAGATCAAAGGCGAAGATGTGTACCCTGACTGTGATATCTTCTGTTCGGACGTCTTTTCTCTTACGCGTAGTCAGCTGTTGGAAAGGTAACAGCTTCTTCTCTTGAATGTCATATGCAACAGCCTCGGTATCGATAACGAATGTTTTGACACTTTTATCGACACACTATTATAGTGCGGGATCAGCCCTTGCTATAGCCAAGATATTCAATCAACATTCGGCGGGGACTCACCCTCGGTATCGACTCGACCAAATCGGGATATTTCGCGCTCATGTTTTCCGAGTTCCGACTGAACACCACAATCTGACCATCCTCCAGCATATGTATCTGATTCCCAAAATGTGAGAAAGAGTAGAGTGAGCTACTGTCCAAGCTCAAAGAGAGCCACGGAAAAAGGTTACCTGAGCTCGCTCCCCGTCATATTTGTATTCGCAAGTAAACTCCTTTCCTTCGAATCGATCTAGCACTTCTCCGATAGCTTTTGTGGGTTTAGCCAACATGGGCTTCAACGGAACCCCTGTCAGCAGTGAACACATTCAGCGACTGTTCCTCTGAAACGCGCTTTTAAGGTGACATACCTGGCGTGAGTTTGCATGCTTCTTTCAATCCTTCGATGCCACCTTTCAATAGCGCTGGTACAATCAGGTCGTAGTTCGGCAATTCACTGCGAAAGTTTACATGAGTCCGAGTACCGGTTATGTATAATATTTGACAATTGAACTTGCCTGTAGACTGCTTTGACGGCTTCCGCGCCTTTTGCAAGTATATCAGCCAATTTTCCTTCGGGCAGCTTCTTCGAGCCTATCAGGACAGCAAAAGTTTAGGTCAAGACTTCAAGGGCTGCACACATGCGACACTCACCAACTTCCTTCAACACGATAGCGTGCGCCAACGCCGTAACCAATGTTTTCTCCGCAAGACCGATTCGAAGCTTTCCTTCCAGACTCCGCACGATAAACTTCGTTTCCGAACCGGTGCAGGGGGTCAGGAGTTTCTGAATAATACCGACTTTTCTGGCCTGTGACTGCGAGTTTGATTAAATTGCATTCAGTATACCAGTATTCCCTGACAGACAAGACAGCGTGCTTACGGCATTGCCGGATGCTTTTGCAATATCCGTTAGACACTTGAAAACAAATGGCACCGTCAATGGAGCCGACTTGAATAGCGTCTTTTGTTTCCCTCTTGATTGCTTTATCGCATGATTTGCGCTCAGATCGATTGGTTGGTGTCACAGTATACAAGAGGGGGAACTTACTTCCGCCACCAAACCAAGGTCTCCGACTGTCCGGAGATCGGTTTTGATCTGTTGAACACTCCTCCCTGTACATTGCGCTATAGCCTTGATGATGAGCGATTCACCGATACCCAACTCAATACCCATGTAGTCAGGGCAGAGCTAGAAGACAGATTATTACCCGTCAGCCTCGCCGCCTACAGGTATCTTTCAAGTCCGTAGAACCAAGTTGACATACTCGGTTAATACACAGATACACCACACGTAACAAGTCTCCTCCGTCCTTTCCAGGGTTCAGCGCGACTTTCAAAAGGAAACTTGTCAGATAGGACGAAATCAAGGTTCGCTTCGTGGTCTTGTCGATCTGTTCGAAACAATCCGTCAAAGCCGAGTATGGGACGCTGGAGATATGAAACGTCAGCGGGCCAAAGACACTCAATTACCATATTGAACGTACGGATCGCCCTTTTTCCATTCTGATTTTCCTGTCGAATTTGCGCTTGACGAAAGGGCTAAAGTCGCGGCCCTGATAAAACAAACGAGAATATTGTTCCGTGAGCATGGACACTTTGATAAGAGGCAAACAGACAACCCACAATTTTGACGCTGCAGCTTTAGCACTCTTTTCCTCCTCCTCGTCATCTACTGCCTCCTCCTCCTCCTCCTCCTCATCTGAATCTGAACCTTTCGTCCGCATTTTTCCGTCGTCATCATCGCTGGCATGTGCGGCTGACCCATCTACGGGACTGTAGTTTTCATCATTTGGCAATTCATTCTCATCGTTGTCATCGTCAGGATCAAGTTTGCCTTTGCTCTTGCCTTTCTTGATGGCGCCTGCTGCCTGCTTTCTTGTTTTATCTGATACGGTCTTTATGCTGGCTGTCCCGGCCCTGGCGAGACTGAATGGATTCGTCGCTGAGGACTTTGTGCTTGCCAATTTTTGATCTATTATCGGGGCTTTCTGGAATGCAGATCGAGTCGATGTTGTTGCTGTTTCCGATACGGCGTCGGGATTACTCTCGGGCGCTTCCTTGATTTGGTCTATTTGTGCTTTGGCTGTCTCCTCGACTTTCTCCCGAATCTGCTCGACTGCGGTTTCTCTCATAGGTTCCTTCTCATCTGCTTGCACTTGTGTCTTGACCCTTTTTTTGGGTGGCTCTTGATCATCCGCTCCATCTGTCTCAGCCAAGGGCTCGATTTCCTGATCTAACGACGTTGAACGCATTGCAATGTCCCTAGATGCATCGATCGGTATCTCTTCCTCGTCGTCCGATTCTACCACTCTACGCTTTTTTCTGGAGCTTTCTGCTTTAGTTGCGATTGACTTGGCTTCGGAATCTGCTATTTCAAGTATTCAAGCGCTTGAGCGCAAGAGACATTTTCTGCAGTCATATATCGCAACTTACATTTGCCCGTCTCGGAGATATTCGATTGAATTATGGCAGAGCTAGGAGCTGCCGAGTCCTGAGGTTGATTTTGAGTATCGCTTGGAACTTCACTGCCCCCAGTTCCTTGCACCTCTTCTGTTTCATGCGTCTTCTTGACTTCGTCCGTCTTGGTGGTCTGCCCGTTAGCTGCCGGCTTCCCCCAGAATTTGCCAAGCGTTGATTGTTTGCCCATCATGCAGCCCGGTACAAGCGCCTGTGTCAGAAGCCGTCGGAGGATTCTCTGGGAATTCAGACACTACAATTGCAGGGGAGAACTCAAGGGAATGTTCAAGTATTCATGAAGCTTGGACTGAAGAAGAGATCCACCCATTTGACCGTGCTCGATTGATCGTCGAATATCGCGCGTCTCACCGCGTTGAATGAAATTCACATGAGGGAAAAAGCGGCTGTTTTCCGGAGCCGAGAAGGGGCTTAATAAGCAGGATGAGCTGAAGAAGCCTCACTCGAGCATGATGATGATACTCGAGTCTAGATAATTACTTTGGACGCGCTGCACTCGGTCTGCTAGTTCGCCGGACGACCCATCTGTGTCACCCACTTTAACTACCCGAACAAAATGTCAACGTCTCTCGCTGGAGGAAGCTACAAGCCTCTTACAGGCCCCTACTCTCCAGCATCAACTGATCTCGTCCTTTCTCTCCTTCCAGAGTCGTCTTCCTTGCCGTCGACGAGCCCACCGGAAGTACATGTCACCACGTATCTTCGAGCAGCTCTCCGTGCGGCGCAGACAAACTTGAATGAAGAGTGTGCAAAAACGGCAGACGTCAAGCTTGGATTGGAGAAGACGGATTTGGAATATTCGAGATTACAGCTTGAAAGAAGGAGCTTGAAGGGTGCCGTCGCGGCATTACAAGTAGAGTAAGCGTTCTCGAGTGACCACAAGGTTCGTAGCTTATCCATTGTGTAATTCAATCTGGCTAGCGACAACAAGTTTTCCTCGCCCGACCTGCCACACACTGACGAATTCCTAGCGTATTGCAACAATCGCGCAGAGCCACTCCGTAAGTGTTTGTGCTGCGTGGACGAGGGATCTTCTCACTGATACCATATGCGAAAACGGTTGTGGCAATCCGACCCATAGCTACCACGGAAGATGTTTATTACGGACAAGCAGTAGCAAAGGCACGGTATGAATGGGAGTTGGAGCAGATAGCAGAGTAAGCCGATTGTCCATTGACGCATTCCCAGTATTCTTATCGAAACATATGACAACGCCATCGACAGGCGTGAAGAGCTAGCCACGGCGTTACAGACAAGATTGGAACTCGTGCGAAAGGACGCTACCACGCTGAAGAGAAAGGCCATATTAGCCGATTCGACGCTGGATGAACTACAAGAGGTACGCTAAGCAAGGTTACGCATCTGATATATGTGTACTTCTACGACCTTAACCCAAACGTTTCCGTTATAGTTGATGGTAAAGGCAAAGCAAGCCCTAGCAGAAGTCGTCTTGCCCGTGGAGGTAGGAACTAGTGATGATGAAGACGTCGAGATGGAGTCAACGCCAGACGTTACCGCTCCGTCGTCGCCGTTGACGGAGATTGATAAGATGTAGATTGTACCTTTGTTATTGGATAGCTCCATGGATATACCCAGATTCGTGGCTTGCAATTGGGACTCTTCCATACTTCCGTCTCTTGACATTGCCGTTAAGCCTGAATGTCGCCGGCGGTCAAAGGCGCAAATAGTCGGCGGTCCAGCCAATTCTTACCATCAGACAAACCTGTACGAATAACTTACATGTATCCGTGTAGTGTCTGGACAGTCGTAACCATGGGAGCTCCTGCAGGTCCGAAGCGCGCCAAGCGAGCTGCCAAGCGGTGAACAGCGTTCGGGTCAATATTCGGCGCGAAATCCGATTTTTGAAGGATATTGCCTCGAGTGACAGCTCGTGTTACTAACCAGTGGCGGAGAGGATCCGGTGTTTAACGTTGATAATCCAATCTCGTCCCCTTCAGTCAACTGATCTTCAACGCATCACATCATCTGGAACGTGCAGCCATGGCCAGCTCGATCATCGGCCACATCACGATTCCGACCCTGTCTAGATTCGAACCTGCTGCCTCTTCCTCTGCAGCGGCGACGCGGCCTGCAGAAGACATCGCTATGAAGGACATCAAGCGACCTGATATCACCGCTGCCGCTGTCGAGGCTCAAGAAGATCCGGCGTTTAGTACATCCAGAGAAGCTGTTGGTCGTGATCCTTTGGAGTTGAGGGGAAAGATCCTGAATGATGGCGAATTAAATGAACTTCGACAGTAAGCGTGATTGTCCGCGCGCCCCTGGGCGCAACGAGCTGAAAGTCCAGTGCGTGTTAGACGAAAGAAGTCAGGAAAGATCACCCAATTTTATGAAGACCAGAATGATGTACATCCCTTCGTGAGGTTATGCAATCGTGTACCCTAAGCTGACGAACATTCCCTTCTCAGCATATCGAAAGGCTTTTGAAGCCCATGCACGTTCTCACATCTGAAGCGCAAGCTGAAGAGCAAGATGCAGCAGGTGCCGTTAAGCTTGCTATCCGGCTTAGTTTTATCGCCAATATCCTGCTTGCGGGCTTACAAGTGAGCAGATTGATAACCCTATCAAAAGAATTCAAGCTGAAAGGTGGGCTGTACACAGCTTTATGCGGCGATCTCGTCGCTATCGCTCTCGCTATTCGCTACTTGCATAGACGCAGGTCAGTCGGGCTAAGCTGTCGCCGTGAATATCGCCCAGAGCATAACTTCTGGTTGAACTTAGTATTCGACCCGTTCGCCAACGTCCTCCTCAATATCTTGCACAAACGTTCAAAGAATGTGGACGAGAAGAAATGGCCCATCGGTGGTTCCCGTTTTGAAAGCAGTGAGTCTGGTAGATTATGGAATGTAATGGTCGTCACCTTTATTGACGCTTATTCTGATCTATGGTTCCAGTGTAAGTTGGCTTTTTCTCTTGCAGCCTCTCGTCACATTAGAGTAAAGTCGTGAATTGTCAGTGGGAACATCGTCTACGGCGCGCTTATGGGAATGGTCAACCTCATCTTGATCGTACGCGCTCTCGTATGGGAATATTTATAGAAGCTCATTTTTCAACCGCATTAGGTGGAATCCATTCGGAGCGTGGCAACGCACAAGGACGGTGACACTAATGACCTATTCATACCGGCTTTGGTCTCCGTTGGTGTTGCATTCTGTATGTTATACTGTGATTCGCTCGCAGAACACCCGGCTGATTCAGATTTGCTGCTTTGCTTGAATCAGTGACAAAATTCTCCTTGTTTTTGTTCTGTTACTCATTGCGTAAACGATCAAGTCAAGTTCAGGGTAGGTTCCGACTCCTTTGCTGTCTCCCCTTTTAGCAAAAGGCTGAAGATTCCTCGAGACTTCCTAACGCACTTCTCACTCCTCTGTTTACTGTTCGCATTAATCTTACATGTACGCGCTGCAGTGCTGTATGAAGATCACCGGTAAGTTTTAGGATTGAATTTGGCGTTCTTACCGGCGTTGAACAATTTGGCTGCTTCCCGGTCTATAGAAATGACTGTTTTGTGAACGCGTTCGGTATTGGCATGTCCGCAGCTGGTGCTAAGGTTGCTTGGTGGGTAAGTCACTGGCAGGGAGTAGCAGAGCCCGCCCTTGATGGTCCCTCTGATTTGCGAAACTCGCTTACCAGATCGATCCCATGGGAGCGATCATCATTGCCACATGCATTTCCTTTTCCTGGACTCGAACCATATATGGTCTGTACAGTTCCTGCATGTTCTAGATCTTTGCGAAATCTAAGAAACTCCGTCATACAGAGCAATTCCAATTCCTGGCCGGTATAGCGGCACCAGTGGATTTCCAGCAGCTTGTCATCTACAAAGTGCGTGGTTGAGCGTGTATTATTATGGACGGTGCTGAGCGACCTTCTTCTGAAATTCTTCAGGCGATGACCTTCAGTGCCGATATCAAGGCTATTGACAGTTGTCGTGTTTGCCACTCGGGACCAGAGTATCATGTCGAGCTCGACATAGTCCTTGATGGGGAATTGCCGCTTTGGAAGGCGCACGATATCGCCCAGGACTTGCAAGACCAACTTGAAGACTTGCCGAAAATCAATCGTTGCTTTGTCCACGTGGATCACGAAACCGAGCATAAACCTGTTAGTATTTCCACGATGAGCCTGGGTGGGAGTGCAGAATGCTTGGTGTCTCTGCTATAGACTCTTTTGAACTCATCTTTTCTTCGTTTATTCACAGGAACATCGAAAGCACGCCTAGATCCTGTGATTTCTCCATAGATGCCAGTCGCACTCCCTGTTGCGGAGAACCTTCCACCACTGAGTCAAGCTGGGCAAATGCAGCCTGTTTAGCATGTATCCCGTATCCTCTGCCTAGAATCCCTTGTCTTTGTATGATACCCGTCCATCTAAGCCATAGAGGAATCCTTGCGGAGTCAAGTTCGTATTCGTGAAGATTCAGCAATCGACCTTCCCTGTACTCGTACGGACAATATGATTGAACTGACAGGAGACAGCTCTCAAAGTGCTTTTGGAGCAGAACCCTGCTTTGTGTGCCGCTGAATCAAGACGCAATGAGAAACCAGTAAATGATGGTGCTGTGCAGTTACTGATAGTAACGGACAGCGCTTTGAGCGCACTACTTGTCAATCAGCTTCCAGGAGGGGGTGGTGACGCAGCCCGTGCATTCGTACAGTCTTCTGCGCTTATCTAAGGAAACCCTTAAGGCTAAAATCGTTCAGAAGTTAAGCGTATTGACCCGATAATTGACCAGGATCCTGGACAACTTTTGCCGCAACAGCAGGTATTCTCGAACAGCTGGCCAAACTGAACAACACGTCAATGAGCTGATCAATGAATAACCAAGCGATAGTCAAACGAGCTGCTCCACAAGCGAACGAGGCGCCCAGTGCCCAGCGCTCATCATGTAAATACAATGGAGGATCACCTAGAGTAAGAACGCCACGAGGTGTGGAAGTAGTGTTCCGAATGAATATGAATTAAGTGAATAGGGTGAATAGATTATTCACTTTGAATATGAATACAGAAATGAATAACGAAGTAGGTGGTGATAGTGAATATTGTTCCATGAATATGAATAAAATATTCACTTTATATGGTGTTTTCTGAATGAAATATCTAAATCTGAATAAACTGTAATTTACGTAGATATGAATGGAGGGACTGCCTTCCAGCTGAATATAAATATTCAGAGTGAATTATTCATTCGGAACACTAGGGTGAAGGGCCAAGGGAGTGTGAACTTCATAAGTTTCATCCACTACAGGCCAAGAAGATACACCTATAAGAAAAAGTCCCCTACATCCTGGGAAGGAACAATCATTCGGGCAACTCTGATCCACATGGAAGGGATATTGTTCGAGAGCTTTAATCGTAGTTTCTGTAGAACCCTGAGAAGTTCTGGTTGCATTTCAGCTTGAGCCTTCAAGAATGCAGTAAATGGGGGAACGGTAAATCGGGGCTCGGTTGAAGCCTATAGGGTGAGTCTTCAGCAGTGCACCATACGGGGTTCCGGCATTCAGTCTCACCAATTCCGTTCATCGTAAGTGTAGCCATCCTGGCCTTCAATCATGTGAAAGGTATAGATGAATCTGGTTTTATCCGAAAGGTTAGGTGGAGATTGATGTTGCACACCTCCTGCGAAGTCATGATGATGATGAGCCGCCTTGCACTTTATCTCGATCCATATACTTACCGTGGATTAGCACCAGATCGCCCGCGCCACAGCACTCCTGTTTCCATCCCGATTCCTCGTCCCATTTCGTTTCGGCTTCTTTCTGCGAGCCAGGCAGATCCACAAATCCAGTACCCCCTTCTGGCAGCTTCACGAAACGTTGAGTTACTGTTTCCCGCTTGTGAGATCCTGGCAAGAAGGACTGCGGAGAGGTCGGGGAAGCTGGTTAGTAGATTATAATAGTATATCCGCTTGGGATACACTTGCTAGAGCACCGTTTTCAGCGGTGCATGGCTCCAGTGCGATCCAAAATCCAACGGCTGATGGGGGATCGGTGTATAGGAATGTGGAATCGTTATGGATCGGCACTGCAAAGCAAGAGCTGTTTTGAGCACATTCAGTTGCTATCGAGTGCCTTGCCAACACACCTTTTCCGCCGATACGTGGTTGTTTGCAGATGATCATGGATTGCAGTACTGTAGATACAGTATGTTCGAGCGGATATTGCCATCTCTTACGAGGTTCACTTACCGAGGGGGTCCTTATGCACACCCAGCTCACGGGCCAAATCTTGAAGTCTTTGGTTCTCCAGAGTTTGAGAACGGAACACTGGATCCAACTGACACAATGCATGTCCTATCTTGTTGATACTCTGTTCTTTTGGCACAATCAGCTTGTGTGGGTCTGAGGGGTCCAAAGCTGAAGGCTCGAAAAACGCGCTGATTCGAGATGATGAATCGAGAAAGTACTGGTCCCCTGTTAGATTACAGAGATTCAGCATGTATCTACGTTCGAATAGGGGAATTGGGACGCTAACCGACGTGACAGCCTTGTTCGGCAGTGGTGAACGCAGTCTATCGAATATTAGAACTCTTAGTTGCGTTGATCAGACATCGCTTCTCAGATACTGGTATTTACCATTGGGTGTGTAGCTAAATCCACTTCTTCAATCAATTGTTTCGCTCTGGAAAGCATCTGCTGGACAGCATCCTGCTCAAAGAATTCCGGAAGTACGAGGTATCTGAAGGTTCCGGTCAAAGGAAGTCTGAGCATGATGCTACCGTGGCAATGCGATACTGCATAGCTTACCCATTCCGGTAGAAGGAGTCCCGCTGTTCAGGACTAAGCGCTGTAAGTGCCATCTGGGGTTGTCCTAGGATCGAGAAAAACTTCTCAATGTGGTTGTGGGATGCAGCCTCTTCGTGATCCTCCGGCAAATTAGCCAAGTTTGGTCTATAGTATAATACTGGCAGAGATGACTAGTTACGTCGAAACCTCAATGTGCGGACCGGTAAACGCCGAATCGGAAGCAAAGTCCCACCTCAGCCAGCTCCTAAAGCCACCCATCAGATAAGCTCTTTCACATACGATACAAGAATATAATAGTCCAGCGAACGAGTTGTGGGCCCGAACAGCTGTGCGAAAGGTACGCAAATCATACCATATCCATTATGCTATACTGATTGATACATTTGTCAAGGCGCTCCTTACAAGTTGGCCAACTGGCCAAGTCCGATGTGTGTGTTGAATGCGATCAGAAATCTATAGTCTATCGAAAACCGACATCCAAATGTGCAGGTCCTCCCTCATTCCGAATGTGGGCCCGCGTAGAAGTTGCCTGTTTATGCCATCTTTCTGGCCTGAAATGCCATCTCCATCTCTTCCCGACCGACGGGATCATCAGTGCCGAAAGGAGAGTCCTGTTGGATGATGCCAGTCGCCGGACGGCGGTGTGGTTGAAGGACAGGCGTATCAGGTTGATCTGTGTATGGAGAAACAGGTAAATTTGCCTTTTCTTTCTCGGCAGCTGCCAAAGCCGTCGCAGCTGGAGCAGGTGATTGGACCGTCTGAGTCAAAATAATCCCGATTAACATTTGGGGAGAAAGCAGACATACGATCTCCGATTCCAGCCCTGGTTCCCCATCCAGTCTCATGCAGGGTGAAGAGAGCATAGATTTTCATTACAGCACTGTTGTAAGCAAGGGCTCAGATGCTAGGGCCACAGAATGGAGATCCTCAGCCTGGACGTACAAATAATACCCGAACAAGATCCAGCAAGGCACGTATATTATATGTTGGGGGTGATACCAGAGATATGGCAGAAGTTTGGCGGTACGTGTAGCTGTCAACCATACGGCATACTAAGGATGATGGACCTGGAGGTTCAGTGTTTATCGTTCAGGAGGCAGTATTAAAGAAGGCTCACCGATACCAGGATATTCCTGCATCATGTCCAAATCAACATCCGCTCAATATCATATCATAGCTTCAATTACAAAAAGACAAGCGACTCACCATGCAGGCAAATGATACCCTCCGTTCGCTTCGGTTTTCGTGCTTTTGACTAAAAGATACGCGACCAGACAGGGTCCTACAAGCAATGTCAAGGGATTGATGAACTTGTCGATCATGGTGTACGCCACATAAGGGTGCCGATGCCAGATATGTCGTTCCATAAAGATGCTACGGAAATCAGATCTCCATGTATTTCGTGTCCACCGCAGCACTTGCTTCAAAAATCTCCAATTCGGCTTCATTGTCGATAACAGCTCCGCTTCTTTGCACACTTGAACATATGTGTTCCAGCCGTGAGAAACCATCCACCGCGTCAGGAACTTGTCATCTCCACTGTTCAAGTGATATTTCGGGTTGCCGAGCCACAGGTCATTCGTAAAGCCATGTAAGAATTCCGGATCTTTCAAGATGATCGTTCGATAAGCCGCCGTACGACCGGACAGGCAAGGGATACCTCCGTCTATATGAGTTGAGGATGCAATCTCTATGTTTCTGATTGTCAGCCGCATGGCAGCAAGCACCTCCCACATCGTAATCTTGTCACCACACGGCTGAACTCGTTGCGATGTACCCACTCCGCCGATTTTTTGATCCTCAAAACACGCCAAAACGTAAGGAAGCATTGTGGCCGGCCATATAGCATCGTCGTCTGCGAAAACGATGATATCGGTCGACGTATTCCGAATCCCATGTGCCATTTGCAGTCGCTTGTTAGCAAATGGTACTGTCAAAACGCGAATTTTCGAAGGGTCGACTGATCTGGCGAGCTCTTCCAGCGGTCCCTTCATTCTCTCTTCTGTGACGATAATGATTTCCTTTGGATTGCCCTGCAGCCAAGAGAAGGCAGCCTCTGACATGATTACGGATCAAGCATCGATTAGTCCAGAACTTTCTCGCTGAGGGGAAGGCTCGTACCTCTGAATTCCTCCCCAGCGTCAATAGTGGGCACGATAATGGTAACATCCTCGTGCGCATGATAGGTAGGGTATTCGGGAAGCGGGATCGGTCTATAAGTCGCACTAGCGAGCAGCCTGATCATGTACCAGAAATATCGCTGACGTATGACAAGATCCATCGAGAAGATCCGTCAGCCTCGGCTTTGCGCAACAGTTCGAGCTACAAGGAGTACGTACGTAGAAACCGATAACTCCGAACGGCACGACTGTTAAGAGTGAAGAAGTCAGTATAGAGTACGTTACGACGCCGAGAACAAAACGTAGAGCATTCCCCGTAGGAAGCTACGATGCTCTCAAGGAGCAGGTCACAGAACGGTGTCACAACTTCACTACTTACAGACCGGAAACTTGTCTGCTGTGAGATATCTAGATACAATGCGTATTGTCCGTCAGCCTTTACTTGGAGCAGATTGCATTAAGTAGTCATACGTACAACATGACAGCTCACACGTATATTCGTTCGGTGAGGTTGGTTTGCTGTATCCCAGCTCTCTCAGCTGCTGTCGATATCCTCAACCTCGACGACTCCCTTACTCAAGCTGTTCCAGTCTGCGTCTGCTGAGTAGTTTTTAAAGAAACAGAGCGTCCCGTGTATCACGCGACACTTTTGTCGATAAACTATCGAGCGATCCAACGAATCTATGCAGTACGTCGACACAGATGGACCGGACGAAAGACAGCTCCTCAAACGAAGTATGCATTTATCAAGAAAGGGAGCGGGGCAGTAATACTATCAATAAGGCAGTGTCCAGTGTCCAGTGTCCAGTGTCCAGTCTCCAGGGCGTCCAGGCCAACCACGGCCTGAATATTTGGTTGTGAAATCGACCGGAACCATTCATCACAAAACACGCCGGCGAACATTTTAGGCCAGAACGCGCGATGAAAAGAGGTACGCGGTCGATCCTGAGGTGACAAAAGGTAAGCCCTGAAGCCGCCTCAGATCGTGCTGAAGTACATCAAATGCACAGCCATACGTCACTGCCCGTTGGATATCAGACGTCGCAGCTCGCAGCTCAGCTCATCAAACAGTGTTGTCAGACGGAAACGAAGCCTTCTGGCCCACCATATGACAAGCTACGCGTCGAGCTGGAAGAAGTCGTCTGACGAACTGAACCATCCTCTAAAATGTTGTAATGTCCGGCAGTTCGCTGTACTTCAGACTTCAGGGCTAATGCTTATCTGGTCGACGGCTGATTACTGATTATTGATTATTAGCCTACGCAACAGCTACGGACTGTCCACTGCCCACGGTAGCTCCCACGATGTGACTGTGGGTCACCCACAAAAAGACAGGACAACTTCCGGTCGGCTTTCTGGTTACACAGCTGGCAGCTGGTCAGCTAGCTGTATACGAATTTCGGGTTTCAAGTTATAACTGGCTGCATAAATGATTTTATGGAATCGGGAAACTGTACTTGTTTCGTATTGACACAGCTGGTGAGTAGTTAACACCGGCTTTGCCACCTAAGCAGTGAGCTAAGATGTCAACCAGAGTGTCAACCTCGAAGCCACCTCGAATATTCGACAGTGACGTAGCAAACGGATCGTAACATGGCTTGTGGCTCGTGTCATCATGTCAGCCATGCTAACAGAGATCCAGATTCCAGACAAAATAGCTCAATAATACAGACTTTACCATGTCGTACGAGTTACTTCGTCAGGGGTTGACTGATTTCCTTGGCGGTGGAACGGTTGACCGCCTTATGTCAATCTAGGATGTATCCGTAAATCCCCTTCAGCCGATCCCTGTGCATTCTTTTGTCTGAATTGTTCAGCTGATTGTTCTGTCACGGCTCCGACAGCTCCAGGCTTATCGTCTGATGCATGCCAGCGTGAAGTAGCTAATCCCTCCAGATCAGTGTAATATTCAGATGTCATGCCTGCCGTCAGACGGTCTGCGGTGTTGAACGGTCCCTTGAGTTTCTATGGGAGACGTCAACACAGAGCACGTCAGTGGGAAGCAGAGAAACAAAAGTTGGTAAATTACCAGCTGAGCTACTTACACCACGGAAGTTCGCTCGAACCTCCTCGCGAAACTGCTCCACAGGATCCAAACCCATCCTCTCACAACTGCGAACTGGCGGTCAGCTTTGCTTTTCACGCAGAGTCAAATCCACCTACATCCAGGTAAACCATCGATGTCCCGTGGTAACATCTGTGAACGTTGAGATATATGAGTCAGAAGCACGGACAGTGACCAATAGCACATGACATACGAGTAATCTCGTCGGAATGAATAACCTCAAGTACCTTGACACTTTCAAAGTCTTTGTTCCTC
Organism: Naganishia cerealis; assembly: GCA_030039265.1. Classification (NCBI taxonomy): domain Eukaryota; kingdom Fungi; phylum Basidiomycota; class Tremellomycetes; order Filobasidiales; family Filobasidiaceae; genus Naganishia; species Naganishia cerealis. The sequence continues at coordinate 214,366 of JASBWR010000008.1, forward strand.
CTGAACTTTTCGATTGTCAATGGATTGACGTCTAGCCCTCTCGCTTCCGCAACCAGGTGGATGATTGCAAGTCGGGACAGCAATGAATGAGACGTCTCCAAGGCAGAGTCCCATAGTCCAGCGTGTACTTTTGAGCAAGGAATAAGTTGAACTCAGCATCAGGACTGTGCGAAAGGAGATAACATATTCACCTGAATGTGCACCAAAGTAGGATCCCAGTTCCTGGCGATACATGAGCTTCAGTAGTGCCGTTCAGACTCGTACTCGCAGAATAAATCAACGTACCTCGAGGCGCTTATTCAACAAGCTGAAGTGCTTGGCTTCATCCTCTGCTACCTGAGGGTGTTGTGTAAGATTCTTACGCTTTAGGATAATCATCATGTAACATATGAGTCGATACCCACTTTTGCCCAATCCAGGAAAAACTCGGCGGGTAAGCGTTCGCCGTTGATCTCGAAATCGGCGAAACGCGCCATGATATCCCATCTACATATATATATGAAAGTAAGTTCTGGTTCTATCCTCAATTGCACTGACTTACGCTAAATCAATGGCCCATTGTTCGATGTTTGCAAGTGCATCTGTATGGGCAGATCCGTTCAGCGTAGTCACACATGTTTCCTTACACGATTCACATACGCAACATGAGAATCCGACTCTTTTCATTCCCTCCTTTCCCACGATTCTTGACATTCCAAACATCGACCGTTTTGACATCGTCTCTGGGCGGCACAAAGCCCCCAGCCGTTCTGCCTTGCTTAACGTTTTCACGACGAGATATGCGCTCTCTTTCTTCCTCCGGTTCCAATGGACGGAACAGATTCCTTGCAGCTTCTACGTCTTTCCGACTGGGTTTTAAGCTTTTGAATTTACCGGTACGTAGAGCTTCCAACGTTTGTCTTGTTCTTCTTATCTTTTCGGTCGCAGAGGAGGTTTCGAGGATCAACAATGCCGACGACAGAAGCGATTTCGTGGGCAACTCGGATATGGGATTTATCGGGGTGGTAGATTGAGAGTCGCCTTTTAATGTTAAAGTTTCTTGAAGCGTTGTAGTAATCGATGATAACAGACCTGACGGATTCGCTGTTTCATTTGGACCTGGCGAAGTCGATGAAGCTATTGGTGGATCGGCAAAGTCTTCGCTGACTCCTCGTACCTCGACGACTTCCCACTTGTTCCCCTTCTGCTGATCTGCATCGGTTTCTCCTTCATGCTCGCCTTCTACTTCCGGTTCCTCGATGTAGACATCCCAATGTACTCCTTCGTTCTTAGCATCCAGCTTGGTGTCCTTTTTCCGCTTTCTCACTTCCACGGAATACACACAGACAGACATACCGGTCGAGCTGGACCCGTCTCTTAGGTCAAAGTCGTACAGATGCCAAGGACAGACAATCGTCCTACCAGGTTGGCCTACAACGTCTTCCATATCTCGCATCTCGGGCTCGAGGTCCCATCTTCCCTGTCCGTTTTCAGTTTCCTCGGCTTTCGTTTCACATTCTGACGAATCGGCATTCGATTCCGTCGGTTCTTCGACCTCTGGCTCGGCGAATTCGGCATGTGACAGCGGTGCGGATAGATGAGGGCAGGTCGCTTCCATACAATACAGTTCAACACCGTTGAACAACACCTCTTCCTCGTCCATTTGAGTAGCCCCATCTGTCGTATTTGATATAGTCTCGCGCGTTGTTGAATGCTTTTGCGATGTTTCAAGGTTTGCCATAGGCGAGAGACGAAAGAGAAGCAATTTGTGATATCGTTTCGGTGAAGAGACGGTACGCAAAGACAGAGAAAACCGAGTGTGACTAGATAGTTTGTCTAAAGAGCATATTCTAGAGCGCGCCCTGTGGGTCAGAGCTCTCCATCATCTATCATCCGCATCGCACAAACGTACCGGACGAAACGCTTTTGAGATCGAGGAGTGATGATAGACGGCATCTTGAATCGAGCTTGAGAGCGCTATCGGACGATTTTGTCGGGCAGCTGAGCTGAAAATAAGTCCTGTGTGAGAGAGCGAGGGCGGCAGTCGGTATGAAGGGAGAAGAATGAGTGCTATAGTGGAAGATAATAAGGTAGTTCAGCTAGCTGTTCAGCTTCAAGCAAATATAATTATTGTACCCTACGGTTCACCTCGGGTACATCTGTCGATCGTTCGCGTGGGGTATTTCGATCATATTCGGTTAACGGTTAACTTGCCGCCATATCACTCCAGAGAGCTTCCCAGATATATTGTGAACGACTTGACCGCAGCTACCGCTGTTCCGAGAGCCTACACAACGTCAACCTCTCCGCGCTTGGTGAGACATGTTCATTATCATTGGGACTCGGGTCATTGTCCTCAGCATCGAGACGAATCGAAGTGACACACCTTGCTGGCTGTCTGTCGAGGTCAGCCCTTGCTTCCATTTCAAACATGTTCAAGCATCAGGTATCTATGACTTCGCCCTGCAAACATGATTCGTGGTACTCGGACTGATTTCTGAACGGCCAACCAACCGAGGTGCTTACGCAACTGTTTAGGAGTCCAGAGGTCGTTGTGTTACAACGCAGATGCCAGTCCTCCTTTTCCAAACGCACAAGATAATCTCCATCAAATGATGTCTTGCATATAGTAACTCAGAGGCCAGGAATGCAGTTAACACTAGCTTAGATGGGATGACAATGGCACTACTATATTTGTACACTGTTTCGCCGCTATGATACCGCTTGAAGAAGCATAGAAAGCTGAGTGAGGACTGAAACTGGATGTTCAAGCATGGTTCTGTCTACAGGGGTAAAGCACAATGAATGACCAAATCACTGGTCAGGAGCGATAATTGGAGTTTGGCAAGCTGTTTGCGATTATATATTTTTGGTACGTAGAGGGTATACGGAGACAAGGTGTAATCTGCTGTATAGCAGGGGCTTTGTAGAAACCAGTCCGCGCATGACTGGTAAACTCTTCGAGCGGCACTACCACAGCGAGAGGACCAGAAAGTTCAGTGAGCCGCTTTGGGATATGCGGTTGGCATGGAGCAGAGGACAGCGGACCAGGTTGTGAGGTAGAGAGTGCCAGAGAAGCCGCAAGTTCAGAATGATAACGAGCACTTGTGCGCTCGAGTTGATGTAGTCTAGAAAACGACAAAAAGGGTTGAGGACAGCGAGACTTGATGGCAGCTTAGAATGACCCGCTAGTTTTGCGCTTGACAACGCGCTTCAATCTCTCGGGAGCCCGGCCTAGGTGGTCACTGTGTGCAGTGCGGTGAGCGTGGACGGCGGAACGGCCAGGAAGTCCGGACAGCCGGGAGAGCCGTCATCAAGTCTGGCTGTGACGGCGGCAACGGTAGTTGCAACGGCCGGTACCCTGGTTGCGGTAGGAAACTTTCACCCTCATCAAGCAGGCAGCCATCAAAAGGGATTCTCCCACCCAGCATTTTAGGAAAACCAGACACTTTCCTCAGCAAAGCACATCTCAATATGGCGGACTCTGTTAAGCTTCCTCAAGTCTTGGCTGCTCAGCCCGAAGACATCCAGCTCTTGTTGGCCGCTCAATGCCACATCGGTACCAAGAACTGCGACAAGTCTATGGAGAACTACGTTTGGAAGCGAAGGGCTGATGGTGAGTAATGAAGGGGACAATTGCGGGGATAAGGATTTGGCGAGATTGGAGCGATGGAACGGCACTGGCAGACCGGGATAGGGAAATGGAGAGGATAGGCTTGTTTAGGGAGAGAAGTGAACAAGTGCAGCGCAAAGGAGTGATCGAGGGATTGATGGAAAAGGGGTGGAAGACGCATTTGTTGGGTATCGTTAAGCTGGAGTCTGCAGGGACGCTCGGAGTATGAAGTCGCCATACGCTTCAATCTTGCAATTTCATATCACCACTGCCATGTTTTGTCACATAGCATGGCATTGACCTTTGTTTGCTTTGTTAGGTGTCAACATCATCAACGTCGGTAAGACCTACGAGAAGATCGTCTTGGCTGCCCGAATCCTCGCCTCCATCGAGAACCCCGCCGATGTCTGTGTCATCTCTGCCCGACCTTACGGTCACCGAGCTGTCTTGAAGTACGCTGGTTTCACCGGTGCCAACGCCATTGCTGGTCGATTGTATGTGTGATCTACATGGACGTGGTGAATTGGACAGGATGGAAAGGCTAAGACAGGCGACTTGCGTTTCTTACAGCACCCCCGGTAACTTCACCAACTACATCACTCGATCATTCAAGGAACCTCGTCTCATCATCGTCACTGACCCCCGAGTTGACCACCAGGCCATCCGAGAGGCCGCCTACGTTAACATCCCGTGAGTGATGTTACGAATCTATACCAGACGCTTCAGATTGCTCATACGTGATACTCATCTTTTAGCGTTATCGCCTTGTGTGACACCGATGCTTCTTTGAAGTTCGTTGATGTTGCCATCCCCACCAACAACAAGTCCCGACACGCCATCGGTCTTGTCTGGTACTTGCTCTGCCGAGAAGTCCTCCGACTGAGGGGATCCATTGGCCGAGGAGCCGACGCATGGGACGTTCTTCCCGATTTGTTCTTCTACCGAGACCCCGAGGAGATCGAACGTGAAGCCGCTGACAAGGCCGCCGCCCAGGCTGCCACTGAGATCCCTGCTGAAGCCGCTGTCGCTCAGCCGGAATGGGATGCCACGAACACTGATGCCCCTGCCGGTTTCGCCGCCGAGCCCACCGCTCAGAGTACGTCTTGTTCTGTTTTCAGTGTTCAAGATAAACGCCTAATTGCATCTTGCTCTCTCTCTTATCAGCTCTCGAATGGTCCGCTGATGCTGCTGCCGGTGACTGGTCCGCTGAGACCGCCCAGCCAACCACCTGGTAAAGTGCGCCAGCCTGCATGCGGGTTGAATAGGACGTTTGTTTCTTTTGGGCTCTTGGACAGAGATCTGTGGAAAAAGCCATATATTTTTCGCTGTATTTGATAAGGAGACGCAGATTTTGCCAAGATCTTGAATGAGATGGATGTTCACTCTTGCAAAATTATGGCAGAGACTGCAGCTCGACAGTCCTGGTGGCCCCTTGGTACAGTTTTCACCCCCCGTCCTTTCCCCGGCTCCTCTCAACTCCCTCGATGTTTCAGACATGTTCACATGCCCAAACGGCCTGTAGGCGGATGGTCGCATGGGTAGCCTCTATCTGGCCGGTGTTCGAGATCATGCTCGAACGGATATGTTGTACAAGGCCGACAGCCGTCCACTGTATGTGTTTATTTGTGACACTGTCTTTTCAGGAAAGCTTGTAATGGACATGCAAAGAGGATCGACTTGGCTATCGAACCACGACAGCACCGCAAGCTGCAACTAGCTCTGCAACGGCTTTTGACAGCTCCCTGGGCCTTTGAGCAGCTCTCGCAAAGAAATGATCGCCGTCTGCCATCCCGCTCAGCAGCGCGTCCGACTCTCGCATCCGCTCTCTCTTACCGCCGCCCAACAGCAGCTGCGCGCCCATCGCGCAGCTCAATCGGACGATCGCCCGGTTAGCTGCGGTAGTGTCTCAGAGGATGAAGCGGGCTTGGAGAAGAAAATTGATCCCGAGCGGTGACGGAACCGATAAAGACCCTTATACAGCTCCTCATACTGGTCACGCAGTTCCTCTGTATGGTTACATTTAGCTTATGAATTATCTCCCCTATTGCCATTCGCCCGACCTCCTGAACATCCGCCTCCTTGCCGCCGTGTATGTGCCATGGTGTGATAAATTCCATCAAAACCACAACTCAATTGGAACTGCCGCAGCTATTATCCCACACAACCTTTGCGGCACTGCCAAAGACATGGTCGACGGCAGTCTTGATCTGCTGGTCGCATATGCTCGCCTAATCTCAGTGCCGTCAGTCATCGTCGCTTTACCGTCATCGTGGAGTTCAAGTTCAGAAACCTCGCAAGTGCCTTTCACCAAGATTATCAGTGGACTCGAAGAGTGTGGCTTTTACTTCGAAAGCGACCAGCCAGATGAAGTTCACAAAGGCCGAAGGATTTGGGAGAAATGGAGTCCTGACGATAGAAACGAGCTCATCGATGCGATCGGCAGATGTTGGGGTTCAATTTTACATTCCTCCATCGAGAAAGTCGAGTATCTCAAGCAATCGGACCTCGTCCCAGGGAATCTTAGCGTCAGGACCGAAAGCTTGAGCATTCAGCAATCCGAAAGCCAGTACGTCACTGCGGCGGGGTCGTCAGAGCAAAACTTTTTGGCGGAAGAGCCACGTGTGCTCTGGCGTGTCAGTATCATGGCGACAACACGGGAATCCCCAGTCCGATTGGCAGCACAGGAATCTATTTCTCAAGATTGGGTTCTGGTTCTCCACAAGGAGACATCGGTTGGACCAGATCCTACTAATTTGCAGGGGAAAATTGCCGGCACACAACACGACGAAGCTAACGCATCGTATGATAGTGCGGGCAGACAGCTGCGTAGACCATCCATAGCAACGAATACTAGCAATTCATCAATCTCATCGAAAATGACGCACACATCCTTTAAGTCGTCGGCGTCCGGTGTCCACCAAAAAATAGAGATCAAAAGTGGTGTGCCACTGCCGATCCGTGCAGCCTCAGAGATCACCCAGTTTGCCTTGCCATCAGAAGGGTTCATCGCGAATAAGACGGTTATAACGCCTTCAATGGATCGTTCGCTTGGTTATCTGGGAGCAAATGCGACGGTTTCTTCTGGAGGCGATTTGCCAAGATCCGACGTAACGAGGGGAGCACCAGTCTTCGCTGACGAGACCTCGGATGAACCTGTGATATGGAACGATACAGCGGTGGCGCCCGTAAACCCGGAAGACTTGATGAAGCTCGTAATTAATTCACCAGTCGGCATGTTACTTGCAACCCCCGAGCTCCGCATATATTGGGTCAACGATCGCTGGTACGATATTGTTAAACTCGAACGTGGTCAGGACTTGAATACATGGATAGACGGGGTTCATCCAGACACTCTGCCCACGTTAATGGAGGTATTGCAGGGGCTTATGCAGGACAAAGCAAAACGGACTGGCGATATCAGGTGGAAGCACGGTTCTTGGAGTACTTTCACGGCCCAGGTACTACGGGATGCGGACGGGGCCGTTACAGCGATAACAGCTACACTTGACGATTGTACACAAAGAAAGACTCTGGAACTCGCGCAGCTGGAAACTTTGAAGGAACAGGAGGCCACAGCTAGAAGAATTGCAGAAGAGGCAAGCGCACGAGCAAAGGAGCTCGCAGAATGGCAGTCCCAAACCAGAATATTGGAAAAGCGGACGAAGGAATTTGCTCAGATGGCAGAAATATCAGCGATAGCTTTGACCTGCGCCAAACCAGATGGCGAACTTATTTGGGGTAAGCATTGATACGCCTGAGACTGAATAAACCACACTGATTGTGACTTGTCCCACTAATAGCGAATCAAGCATTTGTGCGTTTCCTGCGATCCCAAACATGTCGTCTTGAGGCATCTTCCTTACCTTCGGGCATATGTCATCTAATAGTGTGATCTTCACGACCTGCAACCGCATGAAATCAATCAATGGCCGTCTACTGTCCTTCCAGCAGATCTGGAAGCTCTAAATGAAAGGTGGCAAAAGTACGTTTCAGGAGTTAGCTGGTACAGCCAAATTTACTGAGAGAAATACATGTGTTTTCTTTTTGCTCAGCACCTTGAAGACCAAAGAGCCACTGTCTTCACGACATCGGTGCGAGATACTCCTTCCGTACTCAGCTCCACTCGTTTACTAACCAGAATCTGGCATTTATCCAGGTTAAAGAACGGACGTGTTTTGCAAGTGCAGACTGTTCCCTCTATAGCGGCAGACAATAAGGACAGTCTTACCTTTGTCAGCGCGATCATGGATGTCACTTCCGAAGTTCGGCACCATGAGGCCGTCGAACGTCTAAACGAAGAGCGGATCAAAGAACAGACTCGGTTAGCGGGAGAAGCGGAAGAAAGAAGAAAGGCTGCAGTGTTCCAGAAAGAGCAGCAGGAGCTGTTCATCGATGTGACTTCGTGAGTAGTTACAGACTTTTTAGAAATAGAATGGCGGACTACAGATTAATTGCAACCTATTCTTCCCGCTGGTTTTCTTGCTTGCTGCCTTGGTACTATTGCATTTCAAACCCAGTCATGAGCTCCGGAATTCTATCAACCCAATCTTACAGTCAGCCTTGCTTGTCAAAGCATCATTATTGGAAGCTAGAATGGGTTATTCGGGTAAAGATGACGGGAGGAACTTTGTCAATGGCATGAACATTCAAGAGGACCTGGAGGCCTGTGATGCTATAATAGACTCGGCAAATCAGATGGAGCGCGTGGCAAATGACGTCCTTGGTAAGTCGTTTTCTCCTCTTTCGATAACCTGACAAATGTAGCCGACCTCTCCGCCATTCTCATCTAGGCCTTGCGCAAATACAGGCAAATCAGCTTGCTGTTACACCTATCCCTTTTGACCTGACGGCCATTATGAGGTACTTTCCCGTTGCGCCTGCGTGACATTCCACTTCATATTGACTCTTCACTCTGCCTGAACAGATCTATACATCGCATGTTTCAAGCAGATTGTAGGGCTAAGGGCGTGCGAATGATGGTTGAGATGGGAGAAAGCTTTGCAGTTCTGGGAAACAAACGAGTTCTCAAAGGTAATAGACTTTCTCTGGGCAGAACCACGTATCAACAGCTTATAAACCTTTCTACCACAGCTGATCCAAGCCGTCTGAGTCAAACGACCGTCAATCTGATCTCAAACGCAATGAAGTTCATCGTCAAGAGCCAAAAGCGCGAAGTTCGCGTTTGCATTGATATATCGCTGGACAAGCCGGACGCCAGCAGTCCTATAGTACCACCTAGCCGACCATCTACGACGATTTTAGAGGAAAATACGCCCATATATCTGTATATAGCCGTGGTACGTCCATTAACAAGGCCTTATGAATCCTTTCATTGACTTCGATAAATCCAGCACGACACCGGCCCAGGGATGACAAACACAGAGCTAGGGAAGCTTTTCCGGCGTTTCAGTCAAGCTAATGCCGACGTCCATTGCCAGATGGGTGGCAGCGGATTGGGTCTATTTATTGCAAAGCAGTTATGTGAGCTGCAAGGCGGCAGAATCGAAGCCATTAGTAGTCCCAATGAGGGCGCAACCTTTCGATTTTTTATACAAGCCTGGTCGGTGAAGCCGATCCACAATATTGATTCGCCCAGTCGAACATCTAGTCTACCGCCAAAGTTGCCGTCGATGGTGAACACGGTATCAGCCCCACTGCACATTCTGGTTTGCGATGATAATATCATTAATCGAAAGACATTAGCTCGACAGCTGAGACAACACAAACACCAGGTAGTCACAGCGGAAGACGGGCAGGAAGCATTGGTACAGTCACAAAGCTCTGGTTATCCAAATTACAGCCTTAACTAAACATATAACCTCTTCAGGACGTCATTTTCGCTTGCGAGAAAGCTGGTACACCTTTCGACTGCGTGGTGCTCGATGTCAACATGCACGTGCTTGATGGACTAGCAGCCACACGTCGACTGAGAGTGATAGAGAAGGATCGGGGAGACAGCAGGGGCTACTGGATTGTCGGATGTACGGGCAATGCGCGGACAGAGGTAAGCATGGATGCAGAGCGGGCATCTTGTTATGCATTTTAAACGTTGGGTTTGTTACTTGCAGCAAATGAATGCAGCGTTAGAGGCCGGAATGAATGCAGTCATAACCAAACCATATAATCTGCAGGAACTACTGCAAGTTATCCAACCACCAGAACTTACGGCTAGTGCAGGAGCAAACCTTGAGTCATCAAGTGTTTCAGTTCCGAAGGACGATCTGGTTAAACAGTTCAGAGTTTAAGGCAAAGTCGTCTTCACATCATTATTGAGTTGTATTAGCATCGCATTTACGGCCAAAGCATATTCAAACATTGCTATTGCGGCTGTTACCAGAAATTTCTGCGTCGTTGCCGCAAGCTCGCGAGAGAGAATACAGGTAATTCGATGAGATGTACGGTTTGAAGCACTTGCTTCTATTCCTGCTTAGCGTCCTACAGAGTTCGTGGCATCTTAGCAAGGAACGCAAAGATGCATTGTCGTTATTCGTGGACTTACCCTAATCATCAGGCTCACTCTATGTCCTGGATCCAGTCTTGATCCAGTCCATTCGGACTCAGGGCCATAAGGGAGTATCGAATGAGCGTAGTTGTATCGGATACTGTTCCTTTCGTGATTGAATCGATGGCATGAGCAATACCCCTTATAGCACTCAGCTTCCCAGTTGAACCTGGATGTATTTACTCACTTTTGCAAGTATAAGGACCCGCTTTTCAAGAGAATATCCCAGCCCTTATGAATGATATTCATCTTCCTGCCACCCTGTGTAGCCTCTTCGAGCCGTAAGATCCTTTCAGCACCGAGTGAGACGCCGATGATAATTGTGCCGCTCGCATCAATGTTGTCGACATGCGGAAGGATAGACCCCTCAGGAGCCAGGTGCAACGCATGCGTAGACGTCTGTAAAGGCTGCTCAAAAGGCTGATCGGAGGCGTTCTCGGCAGTCTGTGCTCGTGAAGGTAATACCTTGTCGTAAAAGAGATCTCGTGCCAACTCGCTTCCCGCCGACTGGGGTAAGAGATCGTAGATGCGCTTTAATATTGAGGGGTATGACGGTGCATCGATAACCGAGGGATTTGGGAAGGCGGTCAGGAGCGATTCTCTGTATTTCGCAATTACCGAGTCGAAATGGCCCTGTTCAGTTGCGGAAACGATGTCTCCATGAGCAAGAGGTTTCCACTCAATGAGAGGTTTGACAGCAATATTGAGACTCACATCTTCAAATCCATACGCCGAAGTGCCATCGAATAGCCTCTGCAATCCTGTGCTTTGCTGTGAAGCGCTGGCAGCTGTCCCTTCCGGTCTTGCATCATTCTTTCTTCTTCTCCGCCTTCTTCTGCTAGAGTCGACCCGATCTAGCTTCCAAAGCGCAAGTTTCAAGAGGATCTCTTGTTCCGCCTCTTCGAAAAAGTCCGGAAAATACAGAAAGTCATCCTCCTTACCCTCCAACGCAGTAGCACTGGGCTCGCCAAAGGACCGGATATATGGACTGGAACTCGTTAGACGGTGCACTTCCTGAGAAGCTGCTGCGGAGGCGAAAGCCCTCGGCGATGGTCGTGGAACTCGGGCGATGCCTCTGCAGACTGCAGAGCGTAGCGAATCCATATCTTCGAACAGGTAACGGAAGGGTGATATGGGGCTTACAGCAAACGCAAGGTGGCAGTCGACAACGACTGCTCTAACGATAAAGAGCAAGAGATCTTTATTGGACCGCTCGATCACTTCTGTCCAACTTTGTCTTACATGACATGTATGTAGCTCCTCAACTTTGTCTTGCATGACATGTATGTAGCTCCTCATGTGAAACAGAAGACTAAGCTATTACAGCAAAACAATCTGAGCCGCAATGTTCATCCTTATCTGGATTCGAAACTCTTCCCCGATGTGCAATACTCTTGTTTGTCAAATGATACTGTCCTACAACTAAGGGTCGATACAAACGTAATAGACAACGCGCGAAGCCAATAGCCCGGAAATACAAACCCTACCAATCTAATTTATTGTCGCCACAGCTTGCTCGAGCGGTTCGGCCCCCGTTGGGATCGATTTCGTCTTTCGGACCAACGAGCTCGATAGCCTTTGGCTCCACTGCCGTTGCCGCACCACGGCCATAAACGTCGGCTGTGGCCTGCTTCACCATCCACTTCGAGGTGCCAATAGCGTCGTCCAGGGCTTCTTCCGGTGGCAGCAACAGGTAAACGTCGCCGTCTTGTTCTTTGGCTTCAAAGGTGATAATGGAATATTCTTTATAGCAAGCCAAAACAGGCAAATTAATACGCCGTAACTTCTCGGATGATCCAATAGATAGCGCTTACCAGAATCTGTGCTGCAGCTGCCCTTCTTAACATCTGTAGACGCATTTGACTGCGGGTCCAGGATGAAATTTCGCTTGTGTAAAGGGCAACTAACATAGACGTTATTGTTCTTGTCTTCACCGATGATCCCGTGATCTAGAACAAACGCCCTCTTATGTGGGCACATTTGCTGAGAAGCGAAAAGACCTCGCTTGGGAACGTGATAGATAGCGATTTGACTGTCACCGATCTTGACGGCACATGATGTGGTAGCAGCGTCGGTGGGGTTGAGATCCGCCATTTGGCACACCTTTTGCCAGTTCCAGTCGGCTTTGGGTGTACTGATCATCGATTCATTCATTTTCTCTACAAGGAGCCTTGTCAGCATAGAATAAAAGCTTAACGGGTCTGACATGTAAATACCTGATGGGAAATCTTTCGGCCAGTCAGCTGCTCGAGTTTGTTTTCTTTCCTGAATAAGCTCGATGTTCCTCGTCTTGGCATCGGTGTTCACATGTTGACGGAATTGCTTTCGACGTTCCGGTTCATTCACGACTCGGGTCCACTCGCATTCATAGGTACCAACGAGAGCCTGCATGTCCTTATCCAACTGTTCACAGATACCCAGCTCATCGTCTACAATGATTTTGCGGAGTTTCTCGAGGCCGCCGTCGAAGTTTTCGAGCCATCTTGCCGTACGAGTAAGCTTGTCGGCGGTTTGTATGTAGAACATCAGGAAACGGTCGAGGTACGTGACGACTTCTGTCGGTCGAACATCGGTCGCAAAGAGCTGAGCATGCCGCGGGTTGGCGCCGCCGTTTCCTCCCAGATAAATATTCCATCCCTTGTCTGTCGCAATCAAACCGAAATCTTTACCCTGGGCTTCCGCGCATTCTCGCACGCAACCAGATACGCCGCCCTTAATCTTGTGGGGAGCTCGTACGCCCTTGTATCGCTCCTCAAGTTGAACGGCAAGACCAACTGAATCTCCGATACCATACCTGCACCAGGTGCTACCAACGCATGACTTGACCGTTCGCAGTGACTTGCCATAAGCATGCCCTGACTCAAAGCCGGCATTGACGAGCTCCTCCCAGATATCGGGCAAATCCTGCTTCATGGCTCCAAACAAGTCGATACGCTGACCCCCAGTTATCTTGGTATACAGGTTGTATTTTTGCGCGACCTGAGCAAGAACAAGCAGCTTGTCGGGTGTCACTTCGCCCGCTGCCATACGAGGCACGACCGAGTATGTGCCGTCCCTCTGAATGTTGGCCAAAAACCGGTCGTTTGTGTCCTGATTCGCATGATGCACGGGGTCCATAACGTGCTTGTTGATGCCAGCGGTAGATGAAATGAGACTGGCGATAACCGGTTTACAGAGTTCACAGCCTAGACTGTCCTTGTCAGTACCGCACTCCTCCATGATTTTAGTGAAGCTGTCAAGTTTCTTGATCCGCACAATGTTGAACAAGTCGGCTCGCGAATAGTTGAAGTGGATGCAGATGTTGTTGCTAATGCTCTTCCCGGCCTTCTTCATTTCTGCGTTGAAGATGTTTGTTACTAAAGGCATGCAACCGCCGCAACCCGTACCCGCTTTCGTTTTAGCTTTGATGTCACCGATAGTATCGCAACCTCCTTCCTTGACGCATTTAGCGACAGCAGCTTTAGTGACGTTATGACAGGAACAGATCTGGGCATCGTCGTCCAGATCAGCGCCATCATCTTCGCCACTCTTCGCTCCGACGATGAATTGCGATGGGGGAACGTCTAGTGCCTTCTTCTTCTTGATGATGGACACCAGTTTCACGAAATCGCTACAATCGCCAACCATCATCCCTCCAAGGAGGTGCTTGCCGTCGGCGGAGAAGATATACTTTTTATAGACTGAGCCGAAGGGGTCGTATGGGCGGACAAACATTCACGGTCAGATCGACATCATGAATCACGGAATCTAGGAGACAACTTATCTTGTATGTCAAGCATTTTATAGGTTCCTGGCTGGGAGGGACGTGAACCTTGACTGTGCGCTCGGAATTAGCCTTTGTAGGCGGACCGTCTTCCGTTTGAGGGATGTTGCTCTCGCCAGGTACATGGTTGCTCATCATATTTTTGGAGTTGGGATGATCCGATTTGCCAAGATTTCGAACGGTTTCAACTAGCGGTTTTTGAGGTCGACCACTGACTTTGTCGGCGAAAAAGTCTCCAAAACTGGCAACATCGACACCCATCAGTTTGAGCTTGGTAGAAAGGTCAGGTGAATTCATTTTTCGCGGCCGGAAGGCACCAAGGGCTGTCTGGGTTTGACAGAGGTTGAAAGCAAGAATATCCGCCATCTCTACACCCGGACCGATAAGACCATATGTGTTTCCTCTCCAGCTTGCACACTCTCCGAGAGCATAGACATCTTTCGCGCTTGTCATGAGGTCGTCTCCAACCGCGATACCGCCTTTCTCAGCGGTGACGATACCAGAGACACGGGCGAGTTCGTCTCGAGGTGTGATGCCTACGGCCATGATAACCATATCCGCTGGAAGAATTTCGTCGTCGGAAAACTCGAAGCCGGCGAAAACGTCCATGCCGTCTTCCGGATCTTTCTTGGTAAGCATCGATTTAACGTCCACCTTGGTTACGCATTTGACTCCCATCTCTTCGATTTTCCTCAGCACCATCTCACCGGCATCCGCATCGAGTTGTCGCGACAAGGGGTAAGCCTGTCGATTAATGATAGACACCTCCTTGAGATGTTCATTCAGGTCGTAGGCTGCTTTGGCGGCTTCCAGGCCAAGCAAACCACCGCCTACTACCGTTGCCGAGTTGATTTCCGGTCTTTCAGCATAGGTAATGATCTTTTCGAGGTCGGCTGAGGACGAGCGGGGTCATAGTCAGTACCTCTAGTGACAGCTTTGGGTGCGGAGTTCTAGCTTACCTATGTTTCGATATACGAAAACACCCTTTGTGCGCCTACCACGTTCTGTATCGCAGTATGGCGGCATACCGGCGTCGGAACCCGTCGCAATAACGCAAATATCAAATTCATATTGACCTTTTGTCGATGTGACGATCTTCCTCTCTGTATCGACATGTGTGACTTGCTCGCCAACATGAAATTGGCTTGAACACAAACAGAGCGATAATCAGCAATTTGCTCCCAGTGATGTAGTAGTACCGCACAACTCACAATTTCTCCTGATCCTGTTGTGTGTACCATTCTGGCTGATTCAGGTACAGCTTGGACACATCTCGGAAGTTGAAGTATTCGGTCAATCCTACCCTGTTGTAGGCGAAATGCGGCTCCTCTCCGCAGGTAATGATTTGATACCGACCCTCAACGTCCTGCGCAAGCATTTTCTCGATGAAGGCGATCCCTACCATGCCTAGTCCGACAACGAAAACCCGGGTGCGGGTAGGGGTTACTAACCCGTTGACTGTAGCAACAGGCATGATGAATGATACGAATGTCACCTATGCTCGTCGGGCTGTTTGATTCTCGCAACCTGTGCTTGCGCCTCGTTTCAGGGATCAATGATTGTGGCTGTTAAGGAAAAGCCGAAATGATCCAGAATTCGTGCCGATAAAGCGATACACGATATACGATCCGAGTGTCGAAACAGCTTGAGCTTCTTAAAGTTGAGATGTGCGTCGACAATCTCCAGAGTCTTCCCGCACGATAGATATATGGAATCGATATATTCATAGTCAACAGCTGGCAGCAACTGCAAAGATATCTTACCTAGCTCCCCCATCATTCAATAGCTGGCCAATGACTTGACGGGACGTGAGACAGCCATTGTAACCACCAATTCCAAATGGCGTAACCTGCATAGAGAGTAGTGTGCACACCAGTTCGGAAAGGGGACCTTGATTGTACCTAGGAGATTGCGATTGCGAGTTCTGCAATTGGCTTTCGAGCTTGCAGGGCGAAGCTTACCACTGAGTTAGCCAGAGTCCCCAGATAGCTCCCCGGACCATACTGGAACGATACCGGTGCAGCTCTTCAGGCCTGGAAGATGCTCTTTATCTTTACAATCTACTGATAGCGGTGACATTCGTGATTATGATTGTTAGCTGTTTAGCAAATACATGAAGCGAAGACAAGCCCAGAGATAACAATTGTACGCTAGCGGCCGCCGCTCCTAATAGCGCCGATTTTGAGCGACTGAGCGTTATCTTCAATCTCCGTCGCGCTGCCATTCCTACATCTCTTCATTCTTCTGGTTGCTGTGGGTACTGTACGAGATGAAGGGCTGGTCAACAGCACCTGCGAGGCGAATTGAAACATCTCAAGCGATCTCCAGATTGGAGTGGGGGAATAGCAAGCGAGAAGATGCGGGGAAGGGGAACAAAGCTGATGAACACGACGAGAGATCACGAAGAAGGAAGCACACATGAGACATGGGTGGTTGAGCTTATGAGATTCCCGCTAGATCTCTAGTGCAAACAGCAGGCAGGATTTTCGAAATGAGGAGCTATTTGAGATGGTTATCCCTTGAAGTCCATTCGCCCAGGGGAGTCGCACTCTATCTGTATCTAGTCTACTATCTAGTCAGCTATCTAGTCTGGTCTTCCGCAAGTGCGCATCAGCATCTCCCGGACCCTGTATTACCTTGCCATCTGCCTCTTATGTTCAAGTGATGATACCTAGTAGAGCTGCATATGTGATGTGCCAGCACAGTCCCTATACATTTGGTGCCGCCGGAAATAGATACGGAGTAGACGATTCTTATCATCACGAACGAGACACCTTTTGATTTTGCCAAGATCACCTGCAAAGCTGTATGTCTATTTTAGCGTCAGCCAACTACATGCCACCAACTTATCAAACTACTTATCTTGCTGCCAGAAATGAAGTTATTCGTGATTCATGCTCCTCTTGAAGTCTTTGGATTACTCGTGGGCTTGAATAAAGCAGCTATATATGTTCCTACATCGATGCGAAGGTGTTCTGGCAATAAGCTCCAGGTAGTTGCCACGTTTCCGATTCAACCGGGTGTATCACACATATTGATGCCACAGCACGATCTTTCGCAAGACCATCCGGCATCTACACCGACTTTTGATATCTTAGTGAACAAAATTCGCTCTCCAAGATCCAACATGTACGACATTGATGAAAAAAGGGGCGGTCTGTCGTCTTCGCATTCTGCCAGTCAAGAGTATGTCTCACCGTCTCCAAAACATGCAGAAGTGCAAGAGGAGGGTCCCGCCCCCAAGTTCAAATTGTCGCACCTGTGGTCAGAACCGATTCTGAACCCCCTCAATTTAAAATCTTACACCTTACCTCTTCTCAACCTCCGCTCACCTTACTGTCGAAATCCGCTTCTCGCCACCTTAGGATTCTTCGTCGCATTCTTGTCCTGGTTCGCTTTCCCGCCCTTGTTTCCTGAAGCGATCACGCATGACTTGAAGCTCACAACTATACAAGTTGCCAATTCAAACATTGTGGCGCTTTGTGCCACCCTGGTTATGCGATTGATCACCGGACCTGCTGTTGACAGATGGGGACGTGAGTAGTTCTGGTACAAGTGCATTGACAGACCACCAAGCTGATATCTGTCTCGCCTCAGCGCGGTGGGTCATGGCAGCTATTCTCATCGCTGGGGCCATTCCCTCTGGCCTCGCAGCAGTCATCTCGAGCTATTCTGGATTGCTGGTGTGTCGATTCTTCATCGGTATTCTGGGATCTACCTTTGTATGTTCTTGAATGCAGAACAACTACAAGCAGTTGCTGCGAGCTAAAGTACTCCACTCAACAGGTACCATGCGTGGCTTGGACAACTGCTTTCTTCAGCAAGGAGGTAGGTGATATTTAATATTCTCGCAGTCTGCTTTTCAAGACTAAGATCTTTTCCATCAGACTGTTGGAACAGCCAATGCCATCTCCGCTGGATGGGGAAATGCAGGTGGAGGGTAAGCCCAACGCACGAAGGGTTGAGTTTAAATAGACCAACAAATAGACCTAATTAACTCCTAACCTGCATACAGTGCGACATACGCCATCATGGTTAGCTTGTTCCACAAGTTTCGGGAAACCAAGAGTGTCCACACATCTTGGCGACTGTCATTCGTTGCTGTTCCGGTCCCTGTTTTGGTGCTGACCGCCGTTTTGGTCATCGTCTTTGGTACCGATTGTCCCACTGGAGCTTGGTCCACCAGACACACAACGAATGCCACCGCTGCGGCTGTCATGGCTGGTCACGAAGTACAGCTTGATCGCAGCGAACAACGCACCTTCATGAACAAAAAGCAGGAGCCATCGACTACGGTGCAGGAAGTCGAGGATGACAACGAGGATGTTCTCCTTTCCGATGACCGACAAGTTGGTGTCAAGGATTCTACCGTCATTCGGTCCGAGCTTGATGTCGCTGTCAACGAGCCGTTGACCATGAAGTCAATGAGAAAGATCCTTGCCAATCCGCTCACATGGCTTCCTTCCTTGGCCTACATGACGACTTTTGGCTTCGAGCTCGCTGTCGATAGTATTCTCGCCAACGTTATCCTGAAGTCACATCCCGGACTCGGAATGGAAAAGGCCGGATACTACGCTTCGACTTTTGGTCTTTTAAACATTGTCACTCGACCTCTTGGCGGAATTCTAGCAGACCTGCTTTACCGAAAGTACGGAGTGGGAATCAAGAAATACTTTACTCTCGGATTAGGAATTGGCCAGGGTGTTTTGACAATCGGCTTCGGTATTCTCCTCAAGAACCACGCTACCCCTAGTATCGGTGCGATGATGGGAATCATCGTCTGCCTCGCGTTTTGCAATGAAATGGCTAATGGCGCCAACTTTGCATTGGTAAGCATCAGATGCAATCCGTAACTACGATAGCTTACTAACTGATTCGCGATTCAGGTACCTCACTGCAACTCATTCAATAACGGTGTAATGAGCGGCCTCGTTGGTGCATTTGGAAACCTTGGGGGTATAATCTTTGCCTTGATGTTCCGATTCCTCGGTCAAGGATGGAAAGGCTGGACATACACTGGGGTGTTTGCTCTTGTAGTTAACTGCCTTTTACTTCTATGTCCTTCCCCGAAAAGGTAGTCATATATAGTATGTATGTATTATCCGTAACGTTGTACAAATTCTCGGATTGGATAACCCACATTAACACAGCAAAAATCTTTCACCTGTCCTTGCTTACTTCTTCGAGTTCTTTCATGCACTACGTTGAACGGCATGCGGCAACACAACGCAGCGCTCTTTGATTGGATACCCTATCTTAACCCACAAACTTCATACATTATCTCAGAAACGAGCAATTGCATAACGGATTACAGCAAGCAGGTACATCAGGGCGCCATTCATTGGGCTACAGAGTTGTTCTGCGACCTATACATGCGGTGGACGTTCTCGAGACGCAGGATCGTCTAGCTGTTGTTGTTCGACACAATTAATGATGCGGCAAGCTTGTTGTCTTTCTGGCGCGGTCGCCCGTGATCGAATGCGACATGGCATTGCCAACCAAATTGATTGAACATTCGATGGATACATATACAACTGGAAGCAGTCCCCCTTCGTCCTATAACGGCAATACAGCTGAATGCTGCGAAATCCTGATGTCTAACTGACTCGTATGTCTTCTCCGCCGAGCGTTTAGAAAACGACCAATTGTTTCTCAACATCCCAGCCGAGTGCGGTCTAGACGATAGTTCGAAGTCGGGCCGAGAAATCAGCTGGAGCACCAGGCTACAGTAGGAAGATCGAATGGGAGACTCACCAGAAGCGGTTTTGCAGTTTGATTGATCATTGCGTCTGGCCCGCAGATAAGCACAAGACCATCATCACAGGCTTTCGGCAAGTATCTTTCATACATCTCATGCGTCATCCTCCCTTTAGATCCCGTCCAATTGTTAGGGATGGCACTTAGAGTATGATGCAGTCTGAATCTGCCATTTGATCTCTTTACGAGGTCATCCAGCTCCTCTCGGCACACTAAAATGGACAAAAGGGTGTCAAATCAATTAAGTGGTCCGAGCCTTACCTCTAGAAGACACCTACATATATCCTCAAAGGTTTTGTTCGCGTCGATACACCACATTTCGGTCTCAGTATCTTCTGCGTCCTCGATTACGCCTTTCAGGACCTGAAGAATTGGAGTAATACCAGAGCCGCCGCACAGCAAGCCGAGTTTCTGCACTTTACGGTCGACTCCTCGCCAAGAGCACATTCCTTTGCCTTGCCAAACGAAAGATCCTAAAGGACCTTTAAACTCCACGAAGTCTCCGACATCGAGTTCGTTGAATCCGCTGGATAGTGAGCCATAGCGTCAGCAAAATGCACCACGGCCGCTTGTCAATGGAAGAACAGCTTCCTTACCTTGTCATTTTGCCGCCAACGCTATACTTGTCATTCGGCAAGTATAATTTGATCAACAGATCGATATAGCCCTTCGCGTCAGCCGGAGATACTGGAGTATAGGCTCGTTGGACGAGTTCGCCCTCGACGACTTCCGTTTTGCCGTGCTGATCGTGCGGTACCTTTCGCCTCAACCGACAAAATACATGCTGTCCGGTCGGCAAACCAAGAGCTTGATCGCTCTTCTGCAGAGCAAAGCGGTATACCCGTGAATCATGCGAAACTACCTGGATATTTTCCAGAATCGCCTTCTTCCACCTGGTTTTCGATAGGAAGATGGGGTCAATTTGCACCTCTTGCTTGTTTTCGTGTAGGATCTCCTTGAGGTCAAGGGTGCCGATATGAAATTGCGCAAGTTGAGTTTTGCCTTGTGGTGAGTGAATCGCCATGAAATCTTCCGTTGCGTCTTCCCCGGCAACAAGAGTGATTGAGTCGCCACCTCCGGGGTGATCCTTCAAGAAACCGGTACCATCATACACTTCTCCAGCGACAACAAACCAGGGTTCATCGGCACCGGAATGCGCCTTGAGCTCCTCCATAGTAATCGTTCGCTGAACCCCTTCTTTGGTCATTTTGACCTCGGCGGGTTTTACGTAGGCTGATGCTTGCTGTGAGTCTTTCTTCAACGCTTCACCAAACACCGGTTCCAGAACATTTTGACCCTCGCCTTTAAGGCGTTCCATCCATCCGCCATTTGTTGTACCAGCCAACGTGGGATGTTCAAAGCGCAGCTTGTTGCCGTCTTCCACATGAATGGCAGTCCGGAACCACCAGTTGTTCATCATGGATGTTGCGTTCCAGTACATGTCCCTAGGTTGGCCGCTTAGACCTTCGTCCATGGCTCGAACCATTACTGCCGGGCTGGCTTTTAGTTCTTGTGTGGCAACGGGGAAACTCCAGAAACACCAGCAAAAGCAAGTGTCGCGGTCGGTCAGGTCGAGCTTACCGTACACATCATCATTGTGCGTAATGGCTCGGTATAGGTCCTCGGGATAACAGATCTCTGCCAGTTTCCACGAGTTGCCGTCATCCAGCGAAATTTCGACTCGATTCACACGTCGTCCTCCACCAGAGTAAGCATAGCCTTTGAGTATATACTGGGAAGTCGTCTTGAGATCGATGATTTCGTTATGGTCGGGTTTGGCTATAGCTGAGTTTGTATTCAACTCGTTAATGATGTATCGGGGATCATACCACCACTTCCTCTCAGCTCGAGCTTCTTCCGGCATAACTTGGGTAGGAAGTAGCTTGTTGTCCCAGAAGTGTAGGTAATGCTGACTTTCCTCGTGCGAAACCCGGATCTTGGTGAGCCACTTCACCATCCGTCCACCGATATTTCCTGGCGAGACCAGCCGTAGCGGATACCCATGATCAGCAGTGAGTGGCTGGCCATTCATCGCCCAAGCAATCAACATCCCTCGGGTCTTGTTCCGAGCCCAAGACAGTAAGTGGCTTGTGCCGTATGGCCCATTGGGAAGTTGATCCGCTCCTTCAAAAACGACATGAGCAGGTCTTTGACCGTCCACAAAGATAGGTTTAGCGACTTCAAGGATATCGGCCAAGTAAACACCCGTAAACAGGGCAGTCGATACACCCGCGGCGCCCCAGTTGAAACCGAGACCCTTGCGGACGACATTCTGTTCTTTGCGACGATCTGGGAATTTGGAGAGTCAATATCCGGGTTGGTGTCGACTCGACAGTCAGAACTCACTTCCAGCACAAACCAGTGTCACAGGAAGGGTCACGACCTCGAAGCGATCCTTCAGGTCTTGAATGGATAACTGCAAAGGGTGTGCGACTTGTCTAAATTGCATATAATCTAATGAATAATTGGTGTCAAAATTGCATATCAGTCATGACACTGACCCCTCGACGCTGACTCTCCAGCTTCGCCCTTCCTCCTCGTTAACTTGAGGAACCGCCCCATGATTACGGACATAAAACAACTCGGAGGGCGTCAGAAAGCCCTAGAGACAGATAGGAGTGGTTCAATACCACAACGCTGATGCGTAGTGAACAAGGCATCAACGACTTACAGCGGTGAACAGATCGTCAAGTTTGGCTTCGGAATTAAATGGATGCTGAAAGGAAACTCTAGGCTTCAATGCCGTTCGTATGCCCCCACGCAACTAAATACTAAACTAACCTTTCCGGTCAGCCGAACCATTCGTGGATCTCGATTAATCCATTCATCAGGCGTCCCGACATCCTTCTCGTCACGGCGTTCAATGATCGCATTTGAGGGTACCGGCGGCAGAGACTCTGGCAGAGGCAAAGGTTTCGATTTTCCTGTTAGGGACAGTTTTTGGAGATCAGGGCTGGAAGGAGGCGTGGTATCAGGCGATGTTTCGAGGGAAGATTGTTCGGAAAACGAGGACAGGGAGGGAGTCATCGATGACATTGCTGAGGAGACCGAGTCTGACAGCGTTGACAACGGCGACATCTTGCGGGGTTCTGTTTCAAGATGCCTGGTTGGCACAAGCTCTGCGACGAAGTACCGTTGCACAACTGCGATTCCGGGGCGTTCGTGATATGTCGATGGTGGGACGCCTCGTTAAGACTTGGAAGTAAGACAGACACCAGTGATCAACTTCTTGTACTAATGAATATTCAGCAACAACGCAAAGGAAGGCGAAGGATTAAGAACACCGTTTGTTGAATAATCACCATAGAGCCGGCCTAACAATGGACAGGCCCCGAACAGGGCTGATGTTCAGAGATAATCGACTGCCTGTCAGGGCGCCTGGCACCATCCTCCGAACCAATGGGTGGGGCGAAGATAAGGTGCCCCTCAGAATTAGAACAAATTGCATTATTGCAATTCCAAAAAGCAAGCCGAAGAGGTGAAGCCTTATCAAAGGTTAGTACAGCAATGTGCCCTTCCTGCGCTATCGACCGAAGATAACACAAGCAACCTGAAACAGATAAGAGGTCCAAGCGCGCAAACAAGAAAGCGCGAACAAACAAGCCCGAGCGCAAGGTCAGCTCACCAAGCACAACCATTCCACCGTGTTAATTATCACCTTTATGATTATTGTGAGTACCAGACAGCAGTAAACAATAGACCGTGCCATAGCTGATTGTAGGAGTGCTCGGCAACATCCTCACTGCTCAGCATGTCTGTTCTGATTCGCAGCATATATTTTCGGAGGTCTCATTCGCGTGGGTGATAAACGATGATGCAGAAGATGGACAAGGTCCAGTCATTACTACCCATAGATATAATAAGGGCATGCTGTAAATGTTTTCCCGCTGATGCCAGGATGCAGGATTTTGCCTATGGATACAACTATATGGAACCCCCCATCGTACACGTTCGTATGTGCCAAAGCAAACCGGTTATGGTTTCGTCTCGTAGTCTGAAGGACCGTTATACAAAGTATGAGGGCAAGCCCTGTCGGAAACCCAAAGTCAGCGGGGGGTTTGGAGAAGACGCGAGACTCCGGGTAACTCACCCGTCTAGCTGCTTCATTCTTACTATCCCGCTCGTTCTCCTCGGCTGCCATGTATACCTTGAAGTCGGTCGTGCCATCTTCCTTCACCTGCATGATACTAGCCGAATTGCCGCATCGATAGCAGTAATTTGGTGCTGACCACACTGTAACGAGCTGATTGTCGAACATGTGCTTGTATCCTTCTTGCACGAGCTGGTGCGCCCTTGCTATCAGTGAAAGACCGTTGATGTGGTTGAACTAGAGGCGCGAAGTAAGTCAGCATCGATATACCGACGATGTCATTCAATGAACTTGAAACCTGCCTCTTTTGTAACTTTGGCACCGAACAACCAACCCGCTCCTCGTGGACTGACGGACCACGTGTCTATGTCATCAGGATCAGACCACATAAGATCTAGATACCGCGGAGCGAAATTATGAGCAGGAGAAACAAAAAGTCGGCGGGTACAAGAACAATATGCGTACCACAGAATGCTCCTTCGTGAGGGACCTCTTGCGCCCTTGCTATCACCCTCACTTGGTCTAACGTTCGGATATCTGGCGACAGTCCTCCATGCACACAGAGTACGCTCCCATCTATGATCTGTAGATTCGCAAGGTGAGTCTCGGTACCCGTTTCAGGACACGTAAACTGAAAGGCTTACCGCTGCGAGATTCAGGTGATCAAATACCTGGCAACAGGCTTTCCACACTGACGGGTTTCCATATTTGTTTTGACATTCATCTAAGAGATCGCGGAGGGTGTTGGCCTGATAATCAGGCAGAGAACAGTAGCACAACATTTACCATAGAAACCGTAAACTTGAGTGATTTGCCGGCTTTCATGGTTGCCTCTCAGCAAGGTGACACGATCCGGATATCTGCACGTTGTTGATCAGTGAGTTCGGTTTAATTCGTGCGGACGGCTTGCCGGGGAGCGTACCTCGCCTTGAGCGCCATCAGTAACGAAAAGGTTTCGAGACTATAGTATCCCCTATCCACGAAATCTCCCATAAAGATGTATTTTGTACCAGGAACCATTCCACCCTGTCTCAAGAGCTCATGCACATCCCAGAATTGACCATGAATATCTCCACAGACGGTCACCGGTGCTTCAACGGGCTGGACGTTTGATTCCTCCATTAGAATGCTGAGTACGCGTTGACACAGAACCTTCATTTGACGTTCGGGTAAATGTTTACATTGTAAAAGCTGGGGGTTCAAGCGCATTCCATCAGTACAATGCGCCATACACGGCTGCGAATAGAAAAAACTGAAGAAGCTCGTACATGGTTTATCCACTGATCGGGATCGCTCAAAGTAGCGGCTGGCATCGTGACGCAATGCAGGGGAAACGAGCGACGTTTGGGCTGTGATAGCCCAAAGGCGGTATCGGGAGCTTGGAGAATGATACGATTCAGTGGCCAAGACCCCGGGACGACTCAACTGATCGCAGTAATTATGCTGCCTGCTACACTCCGTCGCGGCCTGACCCCGTAGGTGTGAAGTCGAGCAAGCTGTCCCGCATTCCAGCAGTAGTATGCGGAAGCCAACAGCGAGAAGCGCATTTGGCTTACCTAAGAAAGCGCGATGGCTGGAGGTGAGACATGATCGTCCAGTGTTCATGACAACAGGTGCATGCTGACAATACCTTGCGAGCTCGCTTGAAATGCCAGTCGACAGTTCGCACATATATATACCCAACGTTTATCCGACTGGCTGTGAAATATTTTCTCCAAGAATACAGTCTCAAAGCATTCAAGGCGCCATCAAATCATCGCAAATACTCCAGATATGACATCACCATCGAACTCGCAGTTGCCCAAAGAGCTGTCTAAAGGCGAACAAGAACTGGTCCCGTCTGAACAGACCGGTCTTGAGGAGATCGAGGTACCCGTGCAACAGATCCCCGAATCAGGAGAAGAAGATCGTTCGGTCACGAAAAAGCCGTTAACCGCAAAACAGGCTTTAAAGCTAGATACCACCACGTCTACCAAAGCCTGCGAACAATGCGGTAAACCGAGTGACGTCTTGATCCGCTGCCGAAAGGACGAATCTCAAAAGTGGTTTCTACTCTGTCCTGGAAGATGTTGGAAGGATGCGTCAGGAGGAAAGGTGGATGGCACACAGGATACTCCTTGGTACAGGTATGGCGGCGTGTGGAAGAATAAAAAAGCCGCGATAAGTGGGAAGAAACCAAAGCATGTACCCTCGTAAACCCACAGAGCCATTCATTCGATTTCTGCTACGATGACGCAAAGACCGATTCCCTTTCTTGCTAATGGTAATCCCCGTTTCTAAACTAAGTAAAGGAAGCAGCGAAGAACAGGAAAGGAGGATCACCCCGATGCCGTTTCAGCCCCACCGAGCGGAAGGGTTTCACTATCAACGGACGTCAAGTAACTCATGCGAACACCATATATACGTGCGCAAGTATGGCCAGTGGCTGCGACTTTTAAACTCTCTGTAGTTACAATCGCAAAAAATCTGGATACCTCGAGAGTCAGATTGCTGGTCATTCTGTTACACTCTGCTCTCCTCGCTTGGAGTCACAACACAAATACATCAGCTATTACTTGGGTATCCTGTAGACTATACGCTTCACTCCATGCGCACCTCCGTTCTTCTTGCCGCTCTCGCCTCCCTTGCAGTGGTAAACGGTGCAGTCCGGAAATTCACCTTTGTCAACAAATGTCCAGAACCAGTATGGCCTGGGTTCCAGAACAGTGGCGGGGACAAGCTGACTACCTCAAGCGGGGACGCACGCATGGGATTTTCCCTGGAATCTGGTTCAACAAAGAACGTCAACGTGCCTAATAACTGGAGTGGCAGAGTGTGGGGACGCACGGGCTGTAAACTGCAAGGAGGGGTATTCACCTGTGGTACGGGGAACTGCGGGGGAACTGACGAAAGCTGCGTTGACGGCAATCAATTGGCCACACTGGCCGAGTTTACCCTCGTCTTGGCAGACTCCCTGGAGCCTGACAACTACGACATCTCATTGGTCGATGGTGAGGGAGTTCATCAAGGTGTTTGGTATAGCTAAAATATGGTGATCATAACCCTTTCTTTCTGATACTTCAAATAGGTTTCAACCTGCCAATGCAGATCAAACCTAATAAAGGATGTCAGTCGCTCACTTGCGCGACTGACATTAATGCCATTTGTCCTCCTGAGTTGCTACAGACAGGCGGCAAAGGCTGTCGCAGTTCGTGTAAAGCAGGAATTGGTATGTGGCTAATGAGACTTTCGTGAAGCTTTCCATGAAATGAAAATCTGATCTCCGACCGTTCACAAACTGTATCAAAGCTTCGGGGAAATGGAATAACGGCATTCAAACAATTCCAGGGGACCGCAACTGCTGTACAGGTAAGTCATTTGTGCCTTGGTTTCTCTGGCTATCCGCTCACGCAGCAGTCTCTCAGGCCCATTCTCAGAGCCTCAGTTGTGCTCGTTGGATATGATCGATTACTATCATTTTTTCAAGGACGCGTGCCCGGAGGCATATGCTGTAGGACTTGTCCACCATTGCAAAAAGCGCATGTGAAGTCCGTTACTGACACTCGATTCATCTTCGCCTTCAGCACGCCTACGAGTGAGTAGACCTTGTACTTGCAGCGGACTACATTCCACTGATAAATGACTGTTAGCGATCATGCTGCGCTGGTCACTTGTGGGGCGAAGCAGCAAGCAGATTATACCATCACCTTCTGTCCCGATGACACTCAATACAGCGCAGGAAAGTGGACTCTTCGCAAAGACAAGTGGAAAGCTACCGAGATCTGTTCTCCTGTAAGTACGATCTCCTTCTCTGTCTCAAAACATGGCTTTCACTGAAGAAGCATCCGAACGAATCAGCCCACATGGAATTTAGTCAAAGGAGGAGGAGACGCGAAGCCCACCGGTACATGTGTGGCTCATTCGGTCAACACGGCACCGCCATTGGCTGGGAAACATTTGCGAATGGATGACCCACCTGTAAGTATAGCTGATGCAGCGGAAGGGAAGAATACAACCCTAGTCACGACTTCCACCTGCTGACTTCCCAATTTACAGGTTGAGGAACCTTCTTCCTCTCATCCTGCGCCGCCTTCTTCCTCCCATAATGCATCGCCTCCCGTCAACTCAGTTACTGAAGCGGTTCTTCCGCCAAAGGCCACATCCACCCCACAAGAGCAGAAAGGTCCGGGAGAAAGCCAAGCTGTGGGTCGACACTGTAATGTAAGCGTATTGATATGGACATCATGCTGATTTCCCTATGTGCCTTGTAGCTCCCTATCCCTTCAGATGCGGCAAAGACGGGCAGCCCCCCCGCAGCGGTCACCAAAGCACCAGCATCATCCTCCTGTGTGCGCAAGAAAAGGCCTGGCATGAAGCGAGTGTTGAAGCTTCGGACCAACAAACCTCGTGCCAACAAACCTCGAAGCGAGGACGCCCTCTGAAGCCGAGACTGAGAGCCATTTATTGTACCGATGACATTTGCTTGTATTTTCGTAGGAAGGAATTCTTGATGAAATCCAGTTTCCAGCACTGAATGTATAAGGCGCATATAGCATATCAACTACTAGCTAGACCATGATTGTTGAACGGTATGCAATTGTGAAGCGTACGACCAAGTTTGACATGAATCAGAAATTGGGCTCCGATATCAACGCGGGATCGCGAAAGCCGACGCGTTATCAAGCCGGTCCGGCGGGAGCAACGACTTCCGAGGTGTGCGGAGGCGGAGAGTTAGGTGGAGACTTTAGGGCAAACGGCCGGCTGGAGTATATAGCTCCAGGTGGTGAGGCACTGACCGGGACCCTTTGGTAAAGGCCTTGGGTGCCTTTTGCGATGTCCAGGAACACACTCTACTACGGCTCATTCGTCCACTCCACCTCGCTCACCCAGCTCGAGTACCTAGTGGATGCTCTCGTCTACGTTTCAGATGGCAGCATAGTCTGGATAGAAAGGGACATCGATGCGGCACAACTGCAAGAGATAACAGCCAAACATGGCTTGGATTTGGAGCGGCAAGCCGGGCTCGACTTTGTACAACTGGACGAGCGGGATTTCATCTGCCCTGGGCTGATTGATACTCACACTGTAAGAGGTTTACCCTTTGGCGGCATTGTGCTTCGCTTATCGCAGGTTCCATCTTGTTATGTAGCACGCACCACAATATCCTAACCTCGGGCTGGGACAGGAATACGAGCTTCTGGATTGGCTGCAACAATTGACATTCCCGGGAGAAGCAAAATTCACAGACTTGGAATATGCTCAAAGGGTGTATGACGAAGTCGTTAAGCGTAATCTCAATGCAGGGGTAAGTACACCGGGGAAGCGGATGGCTCGATGACATTCTCATGCTACAGATATCGTTATAGACTACAACTTGTTCCTACTACGCGAGTCAGCATGTATCGAGCGCCAAGGTTCTGGCGGATGTGGTTCTGGAACGAGGTGAGCCCTGTGTTTAAACGGATGGCGGTATAAGAACAGCCGCTTATTGACTCCAGATTTTTGCAGGCCAACGAGCTCTAGTCGGCAAATGCAACATGAACAGAAATTGTCCCGATTACTATTGTGAAGCCTCGGCAGATGCGTCAGTCAAGGACACTGAAGCTTTAATATCCTATATCCGGCAATTACAACCTTCAAAGCTCTCATGGAAAAGTGAAAACACCTCTCCCCTAGTGCAGCCAGTCATAACACCTCGATTCGCCTTGTCATGTACCTCGGACCTGATGCAAGGCCTGGGACAGCTGATGGCCAACGAACCCGACGTGCACATCCAGACCCACCTATCGGAAAACAGGACAGAAATCAAGGAAACCTTACGCTCCTTCCCGGAATGCAACTCATACACCGAGGTATACGAAAAGTACGGAATGCTACGGAATGGCACTATCTTGGCGCATTGCGTGTGGCTAACGGACGAAGAAATGGATGTCATCAAGCGTACAGGAGCTGGAATCAGTCACTGTCCGACAAGCAATTTCAATTTAATGAGTGGAGGAGCAAGGGTGGGAGCTATGCTAGACAAAGGGCTCAACGTGAGTCACAATTTCCCTGCAGCTGAAAGGGTACAAAATACTGACGTCGGCTGTAAAACAGGTCGGGCTGGGCAGCGATTGTTCAGGTGGCTTTGCCCTGGGCGTTCTTCCACAGTTGCGGAACGCATCCATGTTGTCCAAGATGTTAGCCATCCAGCCGGAAACGCCCAATGGTCACCACAACCTTATCGGACAATTCACTAATAAGCCATTATCGATCCCGACCTTGTTCTACCTCGCGACTTTGGGCGGCGCTGCGCTATGCAAGATGGAAAACACTGTGGGCAATTTCTTGCCCGGAAAGGAGTTTGATGCTCTCCATGTTACCCCTGGAACATCTCCCAATTTCTTCCTGGATGTCGGTGAGACCAGGGCAAACGGTCAGACTCGGGACGAACGACGGAACAAACTGAAGCAGACGTTTGAGAGGTTCTTATTTGTTTCTGATGACCGGGATATCGCTCACGTCTACGTTAGAGGACGGAGAGTAGGTGGAGCAAAGTAATATCCAACTTGAATAGGTTATTTTGTATTTCCAGTCCTCAGGAGACCGTTGTATAAGATAAGCATATGTACTCGTATGCTCAAGGCGCCCTCGTATGAAAGGAAAATGCTATAGCACATTACAACTCAATGTTATTCCGCGAATCCCGAGGAATATACGAATTATACAACCCATATGCTATTCTAGCAAATACTTACATGTTATACTGGGTTTTCTAGGCAAAAACCCAACTACCCACACCCCTTCGACTATGACGCCTCAAATCGTATTCCACCATGACGGCTTCCGTTCCTGCATACAGGAAATCACCCGTTGGGTCAAAGTCAATCCCAGCGATACCGACTCGCCCGCCGTCCGGTCCCATGCGCCGTGTGGGAGAATACGACGGATGATGGGCGTTACGCAGGCGTTCCTCGCGACTAATGATGGGCAGTTCGAGGCGAGCTTGCACGTCGAATGTTCGAGCATCCACCACGTGTATCGCTTCTCCTTCCTAGATACGCAGGAGCGACGGGATCAGACATGTTAAGGTGAGAGAAAAACGCAGGTACCCGGCTTACCTCCGAAAAGACCAACAAATCGCGATCACTACCCGGCGGACTGAATTTAACGACTCTTGCGGGATCTCGTCTACTCCCATCGGAAGCACTAGATCGCCAGTAATAAGAATCTTCATAATCGAAACGACCGAAGTCGTGCCGCGTTCGGGTGTACAATTTAGCGAGCGGGTCAGATGAGCTGATGAAACCGGCAAAGGAGGCATATTAGACGAGGGAGGAGTGACGAGGGCGGATATGTGTTGCGCCACGTACCGATGGTCCCACACAGTGACAACGCCATCCTGACTAGCGACCGCAAACTTCTTCCCGTCCTTGCTCCAACTGGTCGAGAACCCAGCATCATCACTCGCTCGATACGTCCTGATCAACCGAAAGTCGGTGCCGCCGCTGATCACCTCGTATAGATACACTTCATGGTTGTCTCCAACGCAGATGAGTGTGCGACCATCAGGGGACAAAGAAGCTGTGGAAGCAGGCAAGTAAGCGAGCCAGTTGACAAGTCCCGCTACCCCGCTCCCTCCACTCACAATGGTTTGCAGCAGTATTGATCTTGACCCCTCCGATATTCGTCAACCGCTTGGTGGCAAACTTGGACTCGCTGCCTCTCTCCGCCTGCACAGGGTGTCCCTGTCCTGCGCTACCAGAAGACGAGGCCGACCTGAGCGCAAACAGTTTCACAAAGTGGTCGTTGTTGGATACCAACAGCCTAGGCTCCCCTTTCATGATAGATTGAGGGAGGAAG
Organism: Naganishia cerealis; assembly: GCA_030039265.1. NCBI lineage: Eukaryota > Fungi > Basidiomycota > Tremellomycetes > Filobasidiales > Filobasidiaceae > Naganishia > Naganishia cerealis. Next base: position 245,891 of record JASBWR010000008.1, read on the forward strand.
CTGGACGGCGGTGGCAGTGGTCGCTGCGGGAACTGGCTGTTGTCGAGCAAGTGCGAGTACCATGGCGGTGGGTGATGGGAATACGGTTGACTGGATCCTACGTGTGCTTGAGAACCAAATGTCGTAACTCCGCCATCGTGTACGTAAACATCCGGTTCCATTTCACCTTGAGGAAGACTGCGGGATTGAGGGAGCGTACCATGGGCAAAAACAGGGCTAGGGTTGTGGCGACTTGCGTCAAGAGAATTCCTACCCCTGAACGCTCGACTGATCCTGGGACGAGTACTCCAAGCTTCTCGTTGACCCGAGGCGGGTGCTTCTGGATTACGGGTCGCCGGAATGATTCTCGGCATATGGTTTAAAAAGTTCATCCCGTCATCGCCTCCCTCTGCGTGGCCTGCAGTTGACCATCGATAGTTGTCCGTCCGGGAGCTAGATAGGCTGCTTCCATACGAAGGACTTCGTACATCGTCTTCGGCTGAAGACGGTTCTCGGGCGGGTGGGCGTTCGGGTCGGTTGCCCCTTGGTAAAGAATTTGGAAACGTCGCCACCGGTGGGCTGGTTGTGGAGGACGTATTTCGCCCTTGGTATATACTGCCGCTCCTCCCACTGATATCCTCGACGGGGGAGCTAGCCCGAGTGGGCAACGGAGTCTCGCCAGGATATGGCGGTAAGAGGACAAACGAATTATTGATGGACGCGTGAGGCAGAGTGACCGTCATGGACCAAGCAGAGCCGGTCCGATCGCCGGTGCCAAGGGCTGGTAGATGTCTGCTTCTCCAAGGGTTGATGGGAGTACGAAGTGAACCGTTAGCGGTTTCGTTTCGACCCAAATTGGGAGCCGGAAGGCTCGTCAAGTGCAATTCCCCTTGCTGACCACCACAAGCTAAAATATTCGCGCTACATGGTGGAATAACGGTTTCAGCTCTGAATTGAACACTCATGCATCAGATAGAGACAAAACTCACGAGGCAGTAAGGCAATTCGGGATGAATCCTAAAGCCGTGATTTGTCGAGACCGGTACTAGATGCGTGGCGAGGACAAACAAACATAGGTCGGCCTTCGGAATCACTAAAAGAGGCATCGAGGAAATCCTTCTGAAAGCTCGAAAGCTTACCGAAGGACACCAAGCTTCTTTATTCCTCGAAGGCCTATTATCCAGCCTCTTTCCTTCGTCTTGCCGTTCCTCGTCCCCGCTGTCGTCAGTGTTTTCGTCGACATCAACAGTCAACTCGACAATACTCGGTCCCTTGACATGGTAAATGACACCTCTTTCTTTGGGACAGGAGATAAGATCCCTCAGTTGAGGGTGAACTACGGTGACGGCGGCGGGAACGACAAAACTAGGTTCGAGATCCAACTCCGCGAGTTCGGAGCTCTGGATTCGTCGGTCTGCCGCGTGTTGAGATAGAATAGGCGAAGGGGGTATATCGCTGGAAGAAGTAGAAAAGGATTCGGTATGGGGAAGTATGAAAGATGCACGTCCCCGCAAACGTCGTTCGGGTGTTCTATGAAAAAGGAGGGACACGTATCAGACATGCTTTCCTGTTTTCTTCCTTGGGCATGCGAGGTAACGTCGAGGAAAACTTGCTAACCTAACCATAATTGCTGTTCGTGTTTATTGTTACTATACAGCTTCAGGTACTTCGTGGGCGTAAACCAGCATTGACTCGTTGGCGGTTTCAGCTCGCTGCTTATGGCTGATTTCGGGATGGGCAGCGGTGATCCGACAAGAGGCGGGTAACCAGAGAATCGTGTGTCGCGGTGTTGGTTCCCCGTTCGGCTGTTTATAAGAAAGGAAGAGACCGCCTCCAGCTTTACTAGGACGAACGAACGCTGCTGACCTGCCAGCTGATCCGCCCAGCCATCCATTCCCCCGCACAGTCGGGCGGATCCAAATCCGCCACCTCGCGCGGGGTCTCCACATCGGGCAACGGATTTGAGAGACGGGTGGCGAACCCACCGATCTTGCGTTCATCGTGCTTGACCTGTTGCCTGTGGCAGTAGCAAGGGAACGGTTGTAATTATTCCTCAGATCCATCATACATTCCACCATGGCGCAGACTAGTCTCTTCAGTTATTTCCCAGTGCCGACCGCTACAGCCGAGGGAACTCACGTCCGAAGGCCTTCTCCCCCAACAAAACGCCGATTCAAATCTACCGGTAGGCACATATCCACTTGCCAAGCTGATCAGTCATCACAAGTTCCTGGTCTTTCGATCATTTTCGAGTTCATTACTCCCGCTATCGAAGAGGAGCTCTTACACTATCTCGACCATCAAACATGGCGCACGGATCTGGCCCGAAGGGTTATACACTTCGGCGGCACATATTGCTTGATGAAGCCTGTCGCGCAACGATCCAGGGATTGCATGAGCGAAAGACCGGAAGTGATCCAGGCACCACCAATACCGCCCGAGTTTGACAGCCTGATGGGTGTCTTTTCCAAGCAAAGGATATACGAAAGCAGTAACCTGCCAGAATACTGTATCGTCAACGAATACAAGTTGGACCACGGCATCTCAGCGCACATTGAAAATTTTACGTTCGGCGAACCCGTGTGCTCTCTTACCCTCCATGACGGCGACTTTATGCGATTCCACGAACTGGAAGCTCCACAAGACGGGTCGGTGAGAAGCGGCAAGAGTAGACTGGGGAAACGAACGGGAAGGAAGGTGGACGTGTGGTTGCCCCCTCGGAGTCTGGCTGTCTTGCGAGGTGATGCGCGGTTCAAGTGGCAGCATGAGATTGTGAGAAGCAGGACGAGAAGAACGGCTAGTCGTCCAGATGTGGAATGGAAGAGAACGAGTCTCACTTTCCGAGTAAAGCGTTGATGACTCGCAAAACGATAGACGATTACGGACCCAAAATGCATATGTATTTCTGTCTCGCTCGTGATGTACAACATGATCCAATGCCTTAACGCTGTCTATACAATGCATAGTGCTTTATTTTCAGAAAGAGTTAGGCTCCTTTGCTATTAACCATTCCTTGGTTTATTCTATGACGCTTCCTCTAGTTTCATTTGCATGATGTGAGGGTTGATGAATTCTTGCTGCTTCAACTGAGCAAGCGAAAGATGCTTGGCGCCCCGAATCGTTCCAAGACAGTTCTACAAGGACGCAAACGACATTAGCTCCTTCTCCCCAAAAGCCAGAGATGAAACACATACCGATTCTCCACAATTACACTTGAACGGTGCACCCATGTCCCACTCCGTCGAAGGGTAGAAAAAGGTCAAGACCTCTCCCTTTGCTACCGGCCTTGACAGTGTGCGAAGATTCCACTCGGCGGGGTATCTCTCCTGCTCAACATCATGAGCAGACCGGGGCGTTGAAAGGTCAAAGGCAACGTTCGGTGAACAGGAGTGGTTGACTATTCTCAGAACCCTCATACTGCGTAAGAATTGAGAGTACGGTACAGAGCGGACTGAAATCCAGCTTACCGAACAACAGATCACTGTTCAGCTCAAAATGGTCATGTTCACCGCTGCCGTGCTGCACGCTGGAGTACGCCTTGGTACCTGTGGTCAGGTTAGTAAGCTTAGTGACGACAGTGTTTGCTGGCAGGTCCTTTATAGTGAAGAAGACGCATCTCTTCAGTAAACGGCGGGACGAGACACGATCCGAATGACCAACCTGTTCCGCAATCAAGAAGCTGGAATACGAGTCTTGGCCATCGGCGCCTTGACCCTGTTGCAAGATGACCCTGAGCAAACGAGGATGTGTTGGCTGGTATGACGAGGCATTCGCAGGCGTAGGCTTGGTGTAGGGCACATGGACGTTGTCCTGTTGCGAGGTCGAGTTCAAAGCGATGGTCATTTTGGAGGTTGGCAGGGGTCTGTGCTAGTTCTTACGCTTGTAAAAAGTTGGAGTGCTTGGAAGGGAACGGGGGCCAAGGCTCTAAACACATCCAACTCTTATACGACCTTCCTTTCATCCGGCACCCTCGTGTCATTCCTGGCTGGCTCGCCGTCGGTCAATGCCCCCCGCAAGGCCAGTCTGGCCAGTAACATTCGCTCGGCGCTCGTCTGTTCGATCGTTGGTCTTACTAATGCGCGGGGCACGGCCGCTATGACAATCCGCGTATTCCTTCGACCGGAAACAACGTCGGATGATGATACCCGGTGAAATAGGATCCGCATTGCGGTTCATAGCTCGTTTCGAGGCATTCACTAGCTCATTCACTAGCGAATCTGCCAGCCAATCTACCGTAGTAAACGCACCAGCGTTCGTGTTCGAGTTATTACAGCGAACTGGGGGTCGAAGAAACATCCAGCATGGAATATTCCTTATCCATTCCTTATCACAATTCGACAATGCTTCCGAACCCATGCACTGCCACATGGCACTCATCAATGCTCAGGTTTGACGCTGCTTCCGTCGAGCTCGTTCATGCTTGGCCTCCATCTCGTGCCACTCTCCGATGATACTAGCAATGCTTTTTGAGAATGATAGAAGGTTAAAAATCGTGTCGATAAAACGGAAACCGATGACACCTACTGAGACGGAGTTTCTGGTGCAGGGTCCTCGGTGCTGAAGAAGGCTGATTCCAAAGCCTGATCGGCTGTCAATCGCTTCACTGGGTCATAGTGCAGTAACCCCTTTGCCATTTCTGTTCCAGCAATATTCAGTCGCCTGAAAGATAAGAACTCAGCGCGATGTAACACAAAGACATTACAATCTGGGGGTATTGGTACTTACTTGGAGAAATACTCATCAAAGCGAGACGGAAGGACTTCTTTCGGCTTGACCAATTCGTACCACGGCATGCTCGCCAGCCCAGGCCATTCCTCTTCCGTTGGTGTTCCCATGATCTCGTAGATTACCTCGAGCTGATGTATCTCATCATTGCCTTGAAAGACGGGTTTTCGAACAAATAGTTCCAGCATAATGCATCTACAGATGCAAGATCAGCTTCACAGAAGCGTTATAGATACCCACGCTCGATACCACTCACCCTGCACTCCAATTATCGATGCAAACGTCATACATGGTTTCCCCAAGCAAAAGTTCTGGACTTCGATACCATAGCGTTACCACGCGGTTTGTGTAATCATTACGCTTCCGTTTCGTGAAATGCCGAGCCAAACCGAAATCGGCGAGTTTCAGCTCGCCCCGACTGTTTATCAGGATGTTGGATCCCTTCATGTCTCTGTGTAAGATCGCCTTGCGATGTAGGTATGCGAGACCTCGAAGCATTTGTTGACAAAGGGATTTCAGATGGGCGACTGATAAGGTGATCTGCGGTTGTGACAGTATACCAGAAAGATCGTGATCCATGTACTCCATGACCATATGTACGGAACCTGCGAAGCGACGAGGTAGAATGTCAATATAAACATTACGTCTCAGACCAGGATAGAACCACTCACCATGGGAAATCATCATCTCATGCAATCTAACGATGTTTTCGTGGTCCAGACTTTGCAAAAGCTTGATTTCGCGCATCGCCGTGACAGGGAAACCGTCCTTCTCGCCCTCCATCCTGATCCTCTTCAGTGCTACAAGGCCAGTACCGTCACCGTTTCGAGCCTTGTAGACTTTCCCGTACGTGCCTTCCCCAACCTGGGCGATCTTTTCATACGGTACGGGCGGTTTCTTGTCAATCGGGCGCTTCTTTTCTTCTGGCTTCTTTCTTTCCCACCGACCAGATGGTGCATGTTCTTGCTTTGGAACTGCTTCTACCGCTTGTATGCCTGCTTTAACTTGCCTATTGTCAATTTCAGGGCGTTGTCGTGCTGGTTCGTTTCCCCGGTTGCTCTGAAGTTCTGGGCGCTGCAGCTCTTCCTTCCTCTCTGCTGTCTCGTTGCGAAGTGGATGTGTGCGGGTTTCAGCCTTTGAAAATGTGTCATGTGCTCTAGACGAGGTAGCACCCTTCTGATGTGCTTCACCGCGAGCGGCACCTGACGTAGCATTCGAGATACGCGCTTGCAGTTCCTCCTCTTGTCGCTCGAGCTCAGACACAATCATATGTTGCCCTTGCAGGACACGTAGATTGGTTAGCTGGTCTTCCGATGGTTGCCTCTTCAGAACCTTCCTCCAAAAAGCTTCGAGATCGGCCTTGAAGTCCGGATCGTTCCTAATGAGAGCGACCAACACCTGTCTAACGTCTCCTGCAGTTGATCCCAACATTCCATCATAGATTTCATTTTGCAGTCGGAGCGATGAACGGAGACTTTCAAGCGCACTTGCGTCGCTGTTATCTGATGTAGCAGGAGCCCCTCCATGTGGGGATGCCATCGCTCGTGGACCTGAAGGTACCGAACGAGCAGAAAAGGGCTGTGTATGCAGAGGTGGATTTCGACCTGCAGTATTAGACGGTATTTGTGTCGGTTTCGGTCGATTACGAGCTGAAGCGGGAGCGACTGGTACATGCTTCATATCGGTCGATGGCAAGGCGATTCTCACCGGTCCCGATCTAATTTGTGAGAGACCTCCGATATTTCTATTTTCCGCCATCCGCCCATTTGATGGATCCAGCACCTTCTCCGAACGAGCGGCCGGTGGCGGTGCGCGTGTCCCTTGATCGACAAAGCGATTCTCTTTTCGAGGTGGACTTTGACTAACGTCTGAGGGAGTTGACGACCGAGTGTACTTCCGTTTCGTTCTTTCGCTTCGACGAGAGGTAGAGGATGACGAACGACGACGGCGTCTACTGGAGCGATGAGGTGATGAACTTGGAGATCTCGAATACCTTCGCCGATACCTTGAACGCGCACAAGAACTTTCGCTGTCCGAGGAGGAAATAGACCTGGAACGAGGTCTCCGACGTCGGTCGGGGGCCGAAGTATCTCGGTCGACCTGCGTCCGATCGCTCCTTAACGGCAGATTGTTGCCTCGTTGCGAAGGATGCAACCTTTCTCGTCGCGTTTCGGGCGATCGAGATCGCGAGTCCTTTGGATGCTTCTTGTATGCAGCGGGTGACGTGGGCAGCCTCTTGCGCGGCACCGTAGGACTCTCTTGACGTTTGGAACCGTTGCCCACTCCTCGGAAAACGTCGCTTTGCTCTGCAAGCGATTTACGCTGGAAACTTTCCGCGTAGCTTTTTCTTGGCTCAAGCCGCCGATCCTTGTAATCCCGATGACTTCCATTATCCCATTTCTTGTATCTGCCGTCGTTGGCGTTACCTCGAGTGTCTCGAGCGATATTATCACGGCCAACATCCGATCGAGTGTCCTGGAAGCTTGAACGGCTGCTTTCGTGCGCATGACGCGAGTCTCGATCACGATCCACCTCTCTATGGGATATCTTAGTGGCGGCAGCGGAAGCGACACTTTCCGAGGGATGCTGGACAGTGGATTCCGTGCGTTGATACGGCTCGTACGAAGGCGAGCGCCGTGCCCTTTTACGTGGTGGTGACTCGGCGCCGTTCAAGGGTTCTAACGCTTCACTAGCTCGGGTGCGGCTGCCAGATCCTCCACCGTGTATACGGTCGTCGTCAGATCCCTTGGGTCGATCCAATGCCAGATCCTCGCTTTATCATCCAGAACCGAGCGAATTTCAGGGTTTGTATGGGGTCAAAAAAAATTGACCATGTATATAGTGGCGACGTTAAAAACCACATACCTTGTGAACTGCGATTCCTTTGTGGTTCTTTTACCGTACTGACCACTACTACGCTGGGACTCGACCGGCCCGGATCCGCCGTACCTATCGTCTCCAGATGGCCTGCGTCGAAACTCTTCCCTTCCAGCACCTTCACTGGTGTGAGTATTATGTCTGTCAGATTGGGTGACTTCATAACGTGACCTATGAGCAGTGCTCATTTGATAACCGGTATTCTGCCTCGCCCGTTGGCCCATCGGTATGTATTGCGAGCTTGGAGCATCGTTGTTGCCTCGACCTGCGGAATGATTGTAGTCATCCCGGCCTAGTTCTCTATGAGAAGAACCACCTGACTCCGAATTCCATGTTGCCCGTTCTCGTGGATATTGCCTTCGGTCCTGATCCCTACCTTCAGGCATGCGTGCGTCTCTCGAGCGTTGTAGCGCGCCAGAGGGAAACTGTCGATAATTGGACATCATGGACACAGTGTACTGAAGGTTGTCATCGACTTCCTTGACCTCGTTTTCAATTTGTGCTATACTTCGTTCAGAGAGCGATTGGCAGTCGTGACGTTAGCAAGATGGAGCTTCCGCGCTGGGCGTCTTGTCAGACTCACCATGCGTTTCACGAATACACACAGAAAAGACACGATGATAGGTATTGAAATGCCGTGCCGCAGGATGCAGCCGTCCTTGCGAGATTTAAAGAGCAAGAAGCCTTGCGTCGGATGTTAAAGTGGCCAATCCTGCTCTTGCTGCCACCTTCATGGTATACCGAAAGATCACGCTACCTCGTTCAATCGCTGTTGACGCCGATCGAGTTCATTTCACGTGAATTTCTGACAACCGCGTGCGCAGGGTGCTGGACGTTCGACTGTTCAACGTTGTCAGACTTGCAGTTCGCCCAAGGTCTCTGGCACTGCATAGCAGGTAGAATTTACATCGGTGGCTGTATCTTACCCCGGACCATCACGTCTTCTTTCGGCAATCCCACGTGGACAAACTGGAAAAAATGGCTATGTTACGAAGCATGCTATACTCGAGATCATTCTCTACCAGCCTACGTGCATTTAACGCAGCTCCGACTGGCTCTGTGCCCAAAAGGGTACCTAAGTTGACATTGTACACGGGAGGACCGGAATGTAGTCTTTGCGAGGTGAGTGGCGAGAATGCATGGCAAGGTTTCAAGAATGTTCAATATGAAAATTTGTATGACGCTATAGATCATGAAGCAAGATCTTGAGGTGGTCCGCTTCACACATCAGTTCGAGCTCGAGACATTTAATATTCGGGAACCGCCTAAGGAAGTACCAGAGGAGACAGCAAAGGAGATAGCGGAGCGATACAAGAATGACATTGTAGGCTATTCATTTGTGGCAATAAAACAGGATACAAAGCGACTAACCTGCCAATCCCTTAGCCGGTACTCCACCTGGACGGGCACTATATACAGAAACACAGACTCAACTCAAATCCGCTCAAAAAGCTGATAGAAAAGTATGATCCGGAAGACCCAGATCCGATATACGCTCATAATAAATTTAGGCCGTGGAACAGTGTTCCAGGAGCAAAGCCTAAAAGAAAGCAGGCTCTCAAAGCACGGGCGAAATTCGATCAAGCTTTAAAGCGACTGGATAAAACGGCAGAGGATACCTCATCATGAACATTCCGACGAAGGATCAGGCGTCTTCGCTGTATCTTTTTTCCAGGCATGTGTACCCTCTGAAATAGCATCTATCATAGCCTCATGGCGAAAATCAATGGACAGATTATAACTCGGAGAAAATTCTGTGCATTGCGGATAGGAGTAAGAGGCGAACCAAAGACATAGTGGGAGGAAGTCGAGCACTTACTCGTCGATTTCCCAAGCGCCAGTCCAGTACTTGACATCAGCTTTCAGACCAGCTGATTTACCTTCCTCCTTTATTCTCAAGTCCAGTTCGAATCCCTTCCTAACGAGACAAAGGTCTTGGCTGTAACACGGGTTCTCCTTGATTCAGTAATGAGCACGGTGATCCGAGACTCGATCCATGACCTACGCTCGCATTCTCAACAACGGGCAGAAATCGTTACCGCCGTCACCGATGTAGACGATCTTTTCAAAGTCGTCCATTTTCTTGCCGTTCTTTTGCAGCCAGCTTTCCAATTCATCGCCCTTGCACATGTTTACCAAACATCCGACCTGGCATGTGTGCTGGTTCGGCGAGTCTGCCGGGATACGACGACCCACCAGCAAGCAGTTCCGGTCCTCCTCAGACCAATGTGCGGGATTGGTAAGAATCGTATGGAAAAGGGATTCCAAACCGTGCTCCTGTCAGACAGGGATAGGTGAATCAGTCACAGTAATCGTGGAAACGTTTTACCTAACCCACCTTTAGAATTGTGTCAATGTAAATCTCGTTTGAGTTGGAGATACAGAGGAAAGTGGTATCAGGAGACCTGGATTGGAGAGCAGTCACCGCACGTTTCATGGCAGGGTGCTAGCGTTCACAAAAGTCCATTAGACGGTTTATCGTCAGGCCAGACAATAAAGCGGTATGAAACGCACCAACGGCAGAATCCGGAGAGCGTCAAGGATTTCTTCCTGAGTTTTGCCATCCTTGGCAAGGTCAACCATGCATTCGGCGCTAGACGTAAATATCGAGTCAGCCTCGTATACTTTGGCTGGTTCTGTGAGAACATACTGACACTACATCCGGCGTACACTGACTGCCGCCACTTTTAATCGTTTGCAACTTGCGTCGAAGCTTGGTCGACAAAACCTCGAACACCCATCGATCGGTGTCCTGATCGACAAAGGACCAGTCAAAGTCGAAGACGATTAATTGCTTTCCGGGCATCCTGGATATTAGGGTATATTGTAGAATACGTGAACGGCGAAGTGGGAGGCGGCTGACGTAGTAAGGAGCGGGCAGCTATGCATCGACGCAGACTTTCCTTGAAGATACCATACCTGTTTTCGACATCGGATACATATTTCGCGTTCGATCACTTTGTTTTGGTGAGTAGCCTTCCTCTTTTCCCGAATTGAAAATCCGACCCGAACATAGCTGCCGACGTATTATGATTAACTTGTGTAACCAATCAATCCTTCATTCTATCCTTATATATACATGTCTATACAGGTCATGTGGCGTATTATTGCTTTCAGTACGGTTCATACAACGGGCATAGAAACATTAGCTATCTCTCCGTAAGTATCCCCCGAAAGATTAGTTCAATGTCTGGTGAGCGAAAATCGTCGTCGCCATCAACAACACTGCCATCATAGATGATATGGTCAGCATTGCTGTGGCTTCTGAAGTTTTTGCACTGCCTTCACTGGTCGCTCCTGTTGCTGAACTGCCCATTTGACCATTCCCGGTAGCCAATGCTCCAGGATCAACAGTTGCGCTTCCCACGTTCACGACGGTGGTAGCGAATGTAGCCGTAGCTTGCTCTGCACCGACTGCCTCTTGTATAGCACCAGTAGTCAAGAATACCAACGCCATCGATGGCGCGTATACGGGGATAGAGCACGTCTTGGCGGTCATGTCGCATTGAATGGAAACAGTTTCTTGCTCTCGATATAGCCGACCGTCCGAGGTGTATGAAGCTCCCAGAGTTTGATTCGCCCAGTTAATATTGTACTTTTCAGTAACAGAAGGTGCTCGCAGATACCTTTGATAGAAAAAGGGCGATGAGTACATGTCCGCCATGGATGATCCATACTTCCAGCTTACCGAACAGAGACGTTTCCGCTTGGCAGATCCGCCCCGCCCAACGAGATGGTTGCAACGTAATCGCTGCCTCCCGATGCGTCGCTGACATAGTTGAATAACGCCAGCCTTGCAGGAGCCCCGTTTTCGTAGATGGCATACATCGGAGCGTATATGTTGTTATTCTGGGGACTCAAATCTACGACCTGCGAAGCATTAGATGGGCCCAGGGTCTCTGCAATCGCCAGTGTGCTGTAATAAACGGAGCCGGTCGTCCATTTCCAAACGGATGTCATGTTCGAGGGAGGAGGAGTAAAGGGCTGGCAGAAGCAGGATTTTCGTTATTTGAAGATGGGCCATTGACCAGTAAAGACGGGACGTACGTTGTAGTAAACACTTTGTCCACCAACGTGAATAAGAGCGGCAGTAAAATTTCGATATGCCATTTGGAGAGCATAATCAGCCATCCTATTGTAGCGAAGATCAATCCGTTATTATCAGCGCGGTCTCCCACGGCAAGAACGGAAATTCACGAACCAAAGCGAGGCAGCAAAACTGTCACTCAACCCAGCGAAACCGCCACAACTGGCGGTGTTGGTCTCAAACATGATCATCTCTTTGCCGGCAGCCAAAGCTGCACGAGTGCCGTTAAAGTACGGCACCGTCAAGTTGGTTACCGATGTGTGGTTAAGCCATTCAGGATAGATATCCTGAGCATTGAGATAATTGCCGTTGACGCCACAGTTATCCTCGGGATAACTGCAGGATGGTACGTTAGCTCCTATCCTCATCTTTCATACACGACTGACGCTAACTTACTGTTGAACAGCGACATATGCCAAGTTGTCCTTCTCCTGATCCAACCACCCAGTAGCCAAGACGTCATCCAACTCGAATCCTACTTTGTCGCAACAAACCGAGGGCCCGATGAGGAATTGTTTATTCGACAGACTGGCATCTTGCAAAATTTCATTCCTGATCTCGGAGTATTCCGCAGTAAAGTTCTCGACAGTCCATCCCGCAGCACGCTTGTTATGGTCGACGTAACTGGAAAGGAAACATGTCAGCTTCTACACTCCAAGTCGTTTCATTACTGTACTACCTACAGATCAGGCTCATTGCTGAGTTGCAAGCCGAGAAGGTGGTATCCCAACATCTGTTGTGCTGTTTGAGCTACCAGAGGCACGTTCGGACTTTGGGTCTCGACGGCAGATTGGTTGAAAGAAAGGCCAAAGAACCAATGAGCGTCTACCATGTTCGATACGTTGGCCATCATGTAGAATATATCCGGAGAGTAGTTGATTGTTGGTGTGACGGTCTATGGAATTTCTAACAGTAAGCTTGCTGACAATGCCATTATTTCAGATCCAAGATGCTGTCACTTACGCCATCCGCTCTAACTTTTTCGATGATGGCATGGCCGTCGAAGCCTTGAGGGTATAATGTTGAAGCCTCCTGAGAATTACCACCCACCCGCACCAATGGCCCCATTCCAGCGCGACTCCGTATGTTTGCAAGGTAATTTAAGAAAGGGACCTTCAAGTTGACCGGATTTTTCCCCACTGTAAGGATAGATCGCCAATCAGACCGCAGCATGAGAGGCTCTGAGAAGGAAAGACGCACTGATTTGATCCGCTACCGATAGCTCGATACTAAATCCCAAAAAGTTCCCCCTCTGCTTGACGCCCAGCTCATATCCCTGGCTTACTAGGGCATCCTCGGTGTTGGGCACTGACCAAGAAAGCTGTGTAACTGCCGGGGAGGGAGGAGCGGGAGCTGTGAGCACCGTATTGTCGAAATTTGGCTAGATTGTCACAAGAAGCACTTCCCGGTGAGCTCACACAGTGCTACTTCGCGATCATGAAGCCACTCACCAATCCAGTGACCTGCGTAGGATCGTAGGCTCCTGTAACTGTGGCTTCAGCATTATAGACCGACACTGCCGCTGAAACAGCTGAGCTCCCGAGGAGCGACAGATAGAGGGTGGTGGGAAATGCGAGATTGCGCATGGCGGTTGATGACCCAGCAGAGGATGTCGTCCTGCGTTGGAGATCTGGCGCAAGGCTCTAGGATGAGCGGAGCGTTGCGTTTCTGAAGACTTGCCGGTTGTCACGCTCGATGCATCAGTTGCAGGACAAGGAATGTAATCTTGGTCCGTTTTGCACAATCCCTACAACCAATGTCGTACTCATCGATCTTCCTCGCTCCTCGTTACGAACGCCGAGCAGGAGGTGAGCGACAAAGTCGCGTAAACACAAAAAAGTGAGCCAACTACTGCCGCCGATCGGAAGGCTGTGACGAAAATAACGTAAGGCAAAAGTGAAAGGGCGTACATCACTGCGGAATCAGCTGCGCGATCCCAAGCTGGCTAGTTTTTCCTAATGCAACGGCACTCTTCCTGAATTCCTGCCACCTGTCATCGTGATATGTTTCTGAGTATCTGTGTATCTGTGATTACCATGCAAGGCAACTCAGTACGAGTACGTCAGAACCGCGGAAATGGACACCTGGTCGGAGGCTTAAAGCCGTATGCTAAAATAGGAGGCTCTGGGGAGGGGACGCGCCTGTTCACTCGACGTGCAGATACCATGTCACAATATCTATACTCGCGATGCATGTAAAGTACAACAGTGAATCGAATGCCCCAGCGCCTACTCGACGTCCATTGTCTCGTCCTTTTCCGCCGGAATCGTCGGTGGCGGCGCTCTAAAGTACTCGCTCTGCTTGGGGAACTGTCGTTTGTATAGAGACATACAGACGGTGTCCATCTGTTGAATTGGCCCGTCAAAGTGGGCCTTGAAGTAGCCGTGCGTTCCGAGAGGGTCCTTAATGTGACCTGTGCGCCCGTATTTCGTATAGAGCTCGATAGGCGCGAAATATTCGATATCGTCTGGTTGTTGAAAATGAAAGAACGATTAGGAAACCCGCCCCAGACACATCGAACAACCGTGTACTTACCTCGGTTGAAGAACATGTAACGCACGGTGGCGGTTTTCACGTGTACTTTGAATGGATGACCGGTCAGGACGATTCGCTTAGCAACAATTCGCTCGTGATCGGGGTTCATGAAGGATCCCATGGCGACCAGATGAGGCACTATAATAGACAAGGTAAGTGTTAGAAAGCTGTATAAAGCTGAAGAGTATGGTCACTTACCTTCTGGGTTTTCCGATTCTTTCAGTAACAGACAACTCTGTTTACCCAAGATAGCCGGCCCGTATGTGGTCGCCACCAAGGCTTCGCCATGGCGCAGATACTTTTCCGACTTGTGGACATTGTTGACGCCCTTGCCCCCGCCCCGGGTATGCTGAGAATAGATCGGTCGGATTGTATACCTCCTCGGTCCAACACACAGGATCAACGGATCCTTGGCTCGCACGGGCTCCTCGTACTCGGTATTGCGTTGCACAACAAAATGAAGGACGGTCTGCTTGTGTTCATGCTGCATCAACCCATGAACGATGATCGGCTGTCCGGCACGTTGATCCACCAGGGACTTTTCAACGCCTCGGATACTGAGCACGACTCGTACGCCCTCGGGAACACCGTCAAGCTTGGCATTACCAACGGCAACTCGTCTGCTGCGCTCGTAATCGTCGAATCTGAAGATTTGGCCGTACTCGACGGGTAGATTCTCGTATGGATCCCAAGGGGAGGTACGGAATGATTTCAAACCACGGTATCGTGCAAATCGTTCTCGTGCGGGGATATTTCGCGGGGTATCGACTTCGTCGGGGAACGCCAGGTCGACATCGTGGTCCTTTGCACGGGATTTTTCGGCTTCGTATTCGGCGAGTCTATATAACGAAAAGGCTTAAAGATGGCAGCGAGAACTTGAAGCGAGGAAACTTACTGTCGTTCCTCTTCATCGTCGTCGAGCTCATCATCATACTCGTCGTCTGTCGGAACGTGCCTCTCATCGAGCTCTACCTCCTCGGTCTCCTCGTCATGTTTTGCCCTACCGAATCCCTTGCCAATCCCGCCAAACGGTACATCACCGCCGCCAACGTCAAGGTCCTCCATTTCATCCTCGTCCTCGTCAGACAAGTCGTCGTCCTCGTCGTCATCCTCCTCATCGTCCACGATCCATGCCGCTTGATATGCGCTGGTACCTTTCGGAACGCGTTTGACTTTTTTCTGAAGCCCGTCATTATCAAGGTCATCCATGTATTCGTCCCCGCGTGCCAGTTCCTCGGCAGTGAAACCGGTCTGCTCGTTACCCATTAACAGATCGTCTGACTCATTGAACGCGACCAACGTATCGGCTTCTTCCGTCGGTAGGGAAAGATCCTGCCCCGATGTCGTAGGAACGACCTCGTCTCCCACAGCGCCTGACATGGCGACATCCGAAGCGTTGGAGGTAGTTGTGATCGAAGATCTGCCAGCACTGCGTACTTGCCTGGCAAGAGGCGCATACGCAATTCGATCGAGCGCATAGTCCCCCCAACCAGGAATATGTACTAGACGATCCGCGCTGAGTCGTCCACCCCGAATGGTACCGGTCACATGCAACGTCCCCTTGTCGCCATCTGCCTCGTTCTCCGATGGCTGCCAGAAAACACCGGCTGTCTGTTCCCCCGCGCGCATATCCCCTTCCTCGGCAACGAGCCATGCCCTGCCATCCCTTCCGCGTCCCTTGTCCCCACCGACGGCATTACCACCACCGAGCGCACGCTTGGCGCCCTGACTGGCGAGTGGAACACCTTCACATAACGCTCGAGCGAGGTTTGCGCCGTCCGAGTTGGCAGCCGAACGCTCCGCAGACGAAGGCGAGACGTGGATCTTGTTGAGCGACGGGAAAAAGTAGGTCGCGAACGAATGGAGGGATTTGAGCACCATTGGACGTTCTTGCGGCGTCATCGGAGCGTTCGAGGGCGACTGGATGTCGAGGGGATTAGTATCGTAGGATTAAGGTGTAAGTGGTTTACGAGACGCGCGTACCTGGACACATGCAACGACTTGCGCACCGCCACCGTGGCCACCAATTACACTCTGCAAGCACCGGAGGATGGCCTCACCCTCAGCATCGACTTCGTATTCAGACGAGAGGAGGAGCACGACGTAGTCCGAGGCAAGAGCGGCGTCGAGCGTCGCATAGAGCGAGACGGGTGGAAGGTGGATGAGCTGGAGAGAGGTCTTGAATCGCGGGGCACTGGGGGATTGAGTGGATGAAAGTTAGCAGATTGTATAGAAGTAACGACTCGGCACCTCGAATGACAAAGACAAGGAGTCCCGAGCGGCCTGCTCCGCCTTCGAAAGGCGAGAAATCGGGCGTCTTGTCCCTCCGGAGAGCAATATCGCACTTGCGCTCGTTGCAGGCGACTACCTCTAGGCCGCTCAACGACAGCCTCCGAAGAGCGGAGTCGGGCTAGCGCCTGAGATGCTGAATGTTGCTTCACTGGGGCGCTCCGTCCTCCTCCTCATCCGCATTTTTCTCTCACGCTCTTGATGTTCGTTCATTAGAGAGGTCGCACTCACTCTATAACCCACTCCCCCACCTCCCTCAACTTCCCTTCCACCTCATCCCTCTTCCCGCTCTCCAACCCCAAATTCTCCAAAAATCCCTTGGTAAACTCCCTCGCACTACTCTCCCTATGGAGTGGCACTACACTCACCACCCGCGGGACACATCCTCCGCCCGCGGTGGTCTGGAAAACCTTTACATCCCTGCCCCATTCTTTCCTCTGCCTCGTCCGCTTCTGTGCCCGCTGGTTCGCCCGTGCGCGTTTCGTGGCCGAGGCGGCGACGCGGGATGCTGATGCCTGAGAGGCGAATGCGTGCGATGCCGAGGTAGATGAAGGAGCGGCGAGACGGCCCTTGGAGGCGGCTTTGAGGGATGATTTTGAGCTGTGGCGCGATTTGAAGGATTTATTTTGCTGCGAATTGCCGTAGGTAAGCACGGGCGACGACGAGATGTGATGCAATACGTACCTGCTTGAGCGTTGCTCTGTGGTGGTGTCCCGCCATGGTGTGTGTGCTGTGGCGTGGCTGGACCCGAGGAAACTTGGTTTGAGCCAAAAACATCTTGTACGCTCCTTCTGAAAATAATTATCTGCAGGCGATCGGCGGAAGCAAATGCCGCGACCTCACTAAGTACTCATCACCGTCGCCCGCTTTCTCCATGACGACTCCCGCCCTCCTCCCAACAGCCATGGCCCGCGCGCTCACCGACCCTGCCCAACTCCAGGCACACCAGTCCGCCCTCGCAGACCGTTCCAATGAGCTCTCCATCGCCCTCAACGCCCGTCTCACCGACCGGCAAACTGTAGACCGCGCCGTCCAGCGGCTGCGCGCGCTCGTGCCGCGTGTGAGCGCCGTGAGGGACAGTGTGGATGGCCAGGAGAGGACACACGGGGATATGCTTGGGCTTGCAGGCACGCAGCAGGTGCATGGGCAGGGAGTGGAGACAAGGGGAGAGCGAGAGGGAGGGTTGGTGGAGAGGGTTGCCTTGGTGTATGAGACGAGTGAGAGGATTGGCGGCAAGGTAGCTAGGTTGGATGGAAGGATGGGGAGGGTGCGGGAGGCGGTGGGGAGAGTAGGAGAGGTGATGGAACTCAAGGTGAGTCCGCCGATCGAGCCCGAGACGGGCTGGAACATTCCGAACGGAGCGAGACCCGACACTGCAACTCGAGGGACAATGGATGCCACCACGGGGTGATCTAGAGTTGTTCGAAGTTCACGGAGCGCCGCAGACAATCCCTAGTACATGCAGGCAGCTCGAAAACCTCTGAGACGGCTGTCGCACGACGTCTCAGCCGAGTTCCTCGCTCCTCTTCCGTCGTTCTTTCGACCCCTTATGCGCGCCCGTTCACATCCTCTTCCCTCCAGAACGCCTTCCAAACGATGCGGGACTCGATCCCGAAAGAAGACTGGGAAGCTGCAACGCGTGCGTGTAAGCGTGCGATGGATATTCCGAGCTCCGTGACGAATGGGGCTTTTGCCGCTCGAGTCATCGTAAGTTCCCTGCCTTCCTGCCCTCCCCGCTTTTCTACATGCTCATGTCAGGCTCTAACCGCGTGAAGCCAACGCCGATGGACCCTTCCCCGCCTCCCGCACAACTCGCCGCCCTGCGGGACTCCCTTTTATCTACTTTCTCCTCTGAATTCCGTTTCGCAGCGGATGCGCGTGACGAGCAAGGTACCTCGAGATTCTTCCGCCTGTTCCCCATGATTGGCGCGGAAGAGCAAGGGTTGGGGGTGTATGCTGATTTTGTGGTGACACTCGTCAAGACAAAAGGCGCGTTCACGGGTACCGCGCCGGATTCGAGAGGTACGTGGCTTTCGGCCTATCGTCGTTATTCTAGAGTAAACGACCTGCAAGGCGGGAAATGCTTGGCTAATCTCGCCGATTTGGTCGTGTACACGCAGCTTCTTCCCCATTGTTCTATATCACCAACCTGACGACCCTCCTTGAGTCGATCGCGCTCATCATCGACCAGCATCAGCCTGTGGTGGAAAAGTATTACGGCGAGGGCAAGATGCGCGTCGTTGTTGGGCGGCTGCAGGCGGAAGGGGATAAGGGCGTCAAGAGTCTCGTCGAAGGGTGGGAAGAGGAACGAAGGGTCGGTCGACTGGTCAGTCCCATAGGCCTGTTTCTTTGTATGTTCGCCCGCCGCTAGGCGGTCCTGATATTTCTGCTTCACCCCCCTCTGGCAGATCTCGGAAACAAAGCAGTCCCAATTCAGCTACCTCTCCAATCCCATCCACTACCTCTCCACTCAGGCCGCCGCACATGGCAACCCTTCCCCAAACCTCGGCTCAAGCACTTCCGCCACAGGAGGCGGCGGGGTCACGACCTCGCTCGCTGCTCTTTCCTCTTCCGCTCAGCAAAACCTCGCTCACCATCTCCCCAGCGCCGCGTCGTCTTTACTCGCCACGTATGCCGGTACATCTCAAAAACGATCAGCGTCACAAGAAGGAGAATCCGCTACATCCTCAGCCGGAGCTGCTGCGGGTGCGCCTGCTGCTACGCTTGAACAGGGACCCGATCCGAGAGACGTCGAGAGGATCTTGGGGGAATGTACGGCACTGAGTAGTCGTTGGGCATTGTATCGCTGCTTCGTATGGAATCGGTTACAGGTACGCGCGCTTCCTTCTTCCCTCTCCCCCTCTTTCGGTCCCGCGAGCTGATGTACCCTTGGGCCCGTGTGTGCTTCGCTCAGCCAGAAGATGAGCAGAGTGAGCAAGGTAGTAGTGGCCAGTCTCTACGGGCACAACCGCCACAGCCAGGCACATCATCAACGAATGCACCGCATGGAGACGAAAGAATGGGCGGGCTAGAGCAGACGTTGAGCGTGTTAGATGATTCGGATAGTAGACGGACGATTGAGAATATGTTGAAGATGTATTATGAGCCGCTGGAGGCTTGGTACCTCCGCTCCAGTATAGAAAAGGTACGTTACCGCTGCTCGTCCACTCGTCTCTTGAGGTCGTATTCATGTCTGCTCTCCCCGTGCGGGTCTGTACAGGCGCATAAGATGGATACGCCCGACCTTTCTTCGAAACCGCAAATCTCATCCACAGTCGACGATACCTTCTACCTACTTAAACTCGTCCTCAATCGACTCATCTCCACGGGTAATCTCGTCACGTTCTCCTCCATGCGCGAGAAGATATCGACTATTATAGAACGGGATTACCTTGGAGTGCTGCAGAAGAAGATGGACGCCGTGTATTCCGGTGCAGCAAGTGTGGGTCTTGGGTTTGGTGCGGGCGTGGGAAGTTCGCTGGCGGGTTTGACGGGGCAAGGTAAAGAAAGCGAGAGGGAACGTAGGGAGCGGGATCTGCGAACGAGCTACAGTGTACGTTGGTGAACCTTTATTACCGAGTATAATCGACCCTCAAAAGTTGCCTATTCATCCATCCCATCATAGGTGCTTCTGAACGACCTCGATGTGTCCGCTCAATACACGGACCGTCTTATTGACGACCTTGTCAATTCAGAGTCGGCTAGCCAGACATTCCTGGAGACCGAATTGAGCGAGGTCGAAGAACAATTGCGTGATCTCGGAGATTTGGCCGGCAGGATGCGAGGTGCAGCAAAGGTGCGTTTGACCCTGCTGTCCGGGCATATATACTGCTTCAAGGCGGGATTCTCACAATTTTGTCTCCGTAGAATGGCTTGGACCAGCTGTTCAATCAACTCACCCGTCCTGCACTTCGTTCGCTGTTGGAGGACGTCTACAAGGGCATCTCCTACGTGCTTGACGATGACGGGTATGCGGAAGCTGAAGAACAGGACCTTGTTCGAAAGCGCTTTGCCGCAAATTGGGCACCGCTGGTAGACGGATACAAGGTGAGACACGCCCACACGGCGCGGGATTCAGGTCAGCTTACTGACCCGCTTATTGGACGGCTCGCGAAACAGGATACCCTGACGGACGCGAACTATCAAATGTTTTTCAACATGACGGTAGAGGTGCTCGTTCGACCTTGGGAAAGAATGGTTCAAGGCATGCGTTTCACAGAGGCAAGTTTTGCCTGTTTCATAGCTTCCCGCGCAAATTATTCATCACCACTCTTAATATTGCAGCTCGGCGCGATTCGATTCGACAAGGATGTGCGCGCTGTTGTTAATTATCTTTCTGGCCAGACGAATTTCGGAGGTGCTCGCGATAAGTTTATCAGGCTACAGCAGATCGCGACAATATTGAACCTGGACTCAGTAAGCCACTTCTACCAAGGTTTGCGAGTACCTTTACTTAGATATCCATCTTTAGGACGAGGATTCAGAAGACTTTTACAGCAGTTCGGGGATTTCTTGGCGGCTCTCAAAGCCAGAGTATGACAGTATCGTGGCATTACGTATGTAGGTGGGCAGAGCAAAGCAGTTGTATATATTTCATCATCAAGGTCAAGTCATGCTTGTTTCGTCTTCATAAGCTGTCCATTGTTTGTTTAATAGGGTAAGAGCCTCTTTCGATCTTCAAACATTGCGTAGGCTTCGTCTGTCGCTATCGGGTATCCTCCATCGTCTTGTTCCAAGGTATCCAACCCAGGCTGATCTTGCCAGTAATTTTCGAATGATTTGCGAATTCGGATGCCCTTTTCCAGCATGAGATCCGCCCAGTCTTGGAGCTCTTTGTCGGTGAAGTACGATCGCATTTTCGGCGAAAATGGCATCATATAAAGAGCTACGATCCAAGAGATGATGATCAGTGATGTTTTCCTGTAAGCGAAGAAAGGATCTTTCTCCTACTTTTACAGCCGCCTAGATGGTTAATGGCTCTATAGCAAAGCTGCTTGCCCTGTTCTCCCCTCTCCTGCGCGAACATGAACTCGATGTATGACAGCCAGAGGGGAATAGAATGTCTGCCGCTGGTTGTTTCCGAAGAAAACACTGTCAGCTTCCGCAGCTAAGAGAGCTTGACAAGCGCAACCCAGACGTACGTTTTACTGCTGATAGCCTTTTCATACATTGCTCGAACTCGTGGGGCGCCCGTTCCACCATTTGCCCAAACAGTTCTTCTGGCAGCTGTTGCCTCGGCCCAGACTGCCCACAGATAGCTACCGGCACTTTCGTCCTTGTCGAGCAAGACTGTCTCGTACAAAAGTCGCTGGAGTCTTCCATAGACTCTCGCTCCATTCTCGTTTGCAAAATACAGCGACAAGAACATGGTGTTGCTAGGGAACAGGGAGATTGCGTATTCGAGGAAGCTCCGCTGCACATCTGCCTTGACGACGTGATCTTGGGCATGGCGATACATGATTTTGGCTCCCAGCTGTAAAACCTCCTCTTGCTCGGCAGAACCAGCTGGCAACGATGCAGCATGCACTTGTACCGCTTGGAAAGCTTTGTCGAATTCCATAGAGACATATAGGAATAGATAATGCAGCACGACATTGGCACGATTGGTGCTATCGGGCGACTGCCAGTAATGCTATAATGAAGAAAGAGTGCACTTGAGCTCTCTGGGTACGGGGCGGAGAATATCATGAGGCTTACCTGCTTTGCTTTGAGATACATGGCGGAAGACGGTTTACCTAGAAAGCCAGCAGCACGGGATTAATACTTACGAAACCAATGCTGAACACAAGGCTTACCCTCAGATATCTGGTAATTCGTGGAGACCACCGCAATCAGGATATTTAACAGTTCTTCACGGTGGCCGGCCAGCCATTCCAACTCTGCCCATTCGGAAAGTGCGTATTCAATATCCAAGTGCGATTGGACAAGAGGATCATAGGCGGAGCAGCACAAGCGGTAGACTTGCCGAGCTTCTTCTACCTTACGCTGGCTTCGTAAAAGTCGGGCATATGTGCACCACAATGTAATGTTACTGCGATCTTGGGAGA
This sequence comes from Naganishia cerealis, assembly GCA_030039265.1. Lineage (NCBI taxonomy): Eukaryota > Fungi > Basidiomycota > Tremellomycetes > Filobasidiales > Filobasidiaceae > Naganishia > Naganishia cerealis. Next base: position 268,430 of record JASBWR010000008.1, read on the forward strand.
GCAACTGCTTGCACAACTTTGATGTACTTTGCTCACCGAAAAACGATCAGTAACACTGTCACACTGCAATACGCCCAGGGTCTCAGGCTCACCTCCTCTTATTACAAGAAGCCTCGAAAGAAATCCTCAACCACTGAAATGACCGGTCCTTCACATTATTGCTCAAGCTTTGGAAAATGTTCCTACATGCTTTCAGGTATCAGTACAGTACGAAGGCAAGCCAAACTGGATGCAAGCTTACTGCAACATTGTTATGTCCACCGAATCCTGAATTCCTGGTTGATTCACGCTAAACCAAGCGAGGATGTCTTCAAACGCCGTGTCAGGCGTCAGAAGCCAAAACTTGACGGGACATGAAATGATATCGACAGGAGCGCTCTCCTGCGCCTCACTCCAGTCCAGTGCTCGACGTGATGCGGGTTTAGGCGGCCATAATGACATTCTCGCCGCCGAATTCGTTCCAAGTGCCCATTGAAGATGAGGATCTTTCGCTAAATTTGTATTTGTGCCGAGATCAGGAACTCCGAATGGCAGACCGAGGTAGTTGAGCACAGCGTAGATCAATTGTAGCTTGACTTCGGTATCGTTTATAACGAAAAGGAATGGTCGAATGTCATCGAAAAGTACGACTCGGTACGGATCGTCATCCTCGTCTTCCGCTGCAGAAAGCACGGAAGCTTTTCCAGGGCGAATCTGGCGGTCCGCGGCGGTCTCGTCGTGATACCATCGGATGAAAGGATCAGCATAAGCCGAGCCCTCAACGTTGATCGGATCATCCGCTGGTATTGCGGTATCTGGTAAGCTCTCCCTCTGCCAGTGACTCCACCCTTGAGCTCCATTCTCGCCGATCCGTGGCACTTCGGATTCCCAAAACGCCTCGAGTGATTCCAATAAGCGTCCCTCCCATTCCCGCTCGAGAGAATCCGTAAATTTTGCTCGCAAATCGGGAGGCTTGTAGAATGTTCTAAGTCGAGTGGGGGGATCAGTGAAAGTGTTATTTTCCATTTTCTTTGCAACTCACAGCTCCAACATCGCCTGACATATTGCGGTGCCTCTTTCGTGGAAGCCTGGGTCAACCAGTACCACCGCATTAGCTCAGAGTTCTGGATTCGTTCACGAGACATTACGTACCGGCATGCCGCAGAAGTAACACACATCTCAAAAGGAGGTACACCATATTTTCTTCAGCCACAATTCGTTCTGTCGCCGCCAACAGGAGCATTAGACCAGACTAAGGACGGGATAGCCTCTCTTTGACAACTCACTCTCAGATGAAGAATAGGCAGTGCTCCGCATCATGTCTATACACTGAGCATAAATTTCGACGACATCGTCGATTCCTCCAGAACCCTTCCCGCCGACCGCACGTGAACCCAGTCCCCTACCTTCTCTCCACGAGATATAACCAAGCCATAAATCCATCAGCTCCTTTTCGTTGACCCTTTCCGTGCTGGATGAGAACATCCGCAACGTATCTTGCCACCTCTCCGTCACCTGACTAGGCGACCATACTTGCTGAGCGAGAGCGAAGAAGGCTGTTTGGAGCTTGGGCGAATAGGCGTTTCGCGGAGAAACCTTGATCGCTCGTTCCAAGGTGGCGAGTGCTACTTCGTAGGCCCCTAGTTTACCCTTGATCCTAGTATTATTACCGGCGTTGCTAGCTTCGTCCATTAAGCCAAGAGCTCCTTTCACCTTTCCAGGAAGGAAGTCCTCGACCTGCATAGAAGAGAACGCGATCCACTTGTCGATATCTTGCGGATGATCCTCCAGATGATGCTCAAACTCAAGGACCCTGCGGCGTCTCGTTTGTTCAGGCGTTTCCTGCTGGTCCAAGTCTTCCGAGTCGTCCGTGTCTTCCGTCGACGTCATCTCTTCTTCATCTGCCTCGCGAGCCTTGCCGCCTTTATTATCAAGAAATCCAGAAATCGATCGGTAGTCTTGCTCTAATCTTCGTTTTGATGCCGTTGTTAAGGCCTTTCTCAACGGCACGAAATTGCGTTGATCAGTGATCATGCCGGCTTCGTGTTTCTTATCATTACCGGTGATCTTGAATGTTTGTTCAGGAATTGATTCCAGCAACGTCGGCTCGTTGTCGCCCTAATGTTTATATTTAATCTTGTGCCACCTCTGGCAATGCTGACCTTTGGGTACTTACAGTGTGAGCAGCCCGGTTTGCAATGACGATCCCTCTGAGATTCCCTTGTCTGCCCTTTCCAGCTCGTTGAATCTTGTACTGGTCAGGCAATCCCAGAACCCTGCCAGCTAGATCGTAGTGTCAGATACTGTTCATACATAACGCCGTTATATGAGGCGTGTACGTACAGCCTCTAGGAACGTATCTCGCTATTTTACTAGCCTCTATACCACCATACCGCAGATTCCCTTGATCGCCTGACCGATCAATATAGAAGATATCGTTGACCATGTCGCTGTCCCGCCGCTTTTCCAAGAAACCTTTGAGCTCGCGTATAATTTCAAGCGGGCAGACACCTCGTACCTTTGAGACTGGTTCTGTGGATACGTCTCCAAGTTTCCCTCTTGTCTTCTCAGAGTCTTCCGTACTGGCTTTGCGATACTTGTGCCTTCTTTCCTCCTCATCCTTCTCTATCTCGTATGTTCGGTTGTTATCCCTCTTTCGTCGCTCATGCTTGCGCTGATTTTCATGTTCCTTGTAACTCTGTTCTGGCCGACGCCTCTGATCATCCGCATGGAGAGCTGAATTGCGTGGATTTCTCTCGGACGCCTCTGTAGACAGGTGCCTCAGCTTACCAGACTTGTCACCTTCTCTCCGGCGGTCCTTACTAGCACCATCCTTTTTTGATGAAGAGCGATCAGGAAACGACGAGAACGCTGGTGGAATAGCAGAACTGCTGGCAGAAGCTGAAGCTTGGAGGCCACCTTGTTCCCATGTCGAGTCTTGCTTTGCGACCGGTTTTGGACGCTCTGGAAAACTGCTGAAAGTGGGGGTGGCGGGCATGCTGCCAAACGGTGCAGGATCGCGTAGTATGGTCCCAGAGGATGTGGATGTATCTAATGGAACAGGATTTTGTGCAAGACTAACAAGCTTCGATCGCCAACATGGTTTGATTCGTCATGCAGCTTGTTGACAAGTTCTTGTTTTCTTGCTCTTTCTCTCTTCCACTTCGTCCTACGCTCCATTCCAGGTCAGATACCCATCCCTATACTCAACACCGGTCTGATAAACCTCGACTTGGATCATCACAACAACCCGCTAGATATCTGCAGCAACGCACCCTCGCTTCCCACAATCCTTCTCGCAGCGGGATATGGGCATTTCGACGTAAGTACGTTAAACTTTGAGTCTCATATTGTTCTCGACTTCTGACACAGCCCCTCTCTTCCTTTTCCGCTTCTTTCCACCCGAAACAGCATATTGCACTGGCACAATGCGCCTGTCATTAATCCGAATGGCTTGCAGCTCATACAACAGCGCATAACAGATCAGTATGGCCACCATGTAGGGAAACCCACGAACGGCCGCTAGCCAAGACAACATGTAAGCTGACCATGCTCCGAACCAATGGCAGCAACTCCAATCCGCCTGGACAATACAGCTACGCACGCACCGCCCTGGGTCGACGACGGCTTCAGCTGATCCTCAGCTGAAGCAGCCCGAGATCCTTACTACAGTAACTTTTCCAAAAACCACCTCGCCATTCATGCAGGATGTGGTATATTCGTTCACTACGTATTCGCCAGGGAACGGACAAGGCGTCGACCAGCTTGCTGGGGATATACCCCTCATCCAGTCTAGGTACTGGAAACTCGAGCGTGATGCTTCCTACCAGACCTTTCTCGACCGAATGAAAGGCAGCAACAGTCCATTCCTGCTCCCACCTCACGTAGTAAAAGAAGGCGAATTCCGTAATGTGGCCAACATGACAGCCTCTACCGTCCAGAGACAATCAAAACAGGCTCATCATCTGCAGCAACACGCGCAGCAGCAAACAGTCTTAACACCAGGACATGCGCTGATTATCGAAGGTGTCCAGATCGAGCTCAATCTGAACCCGGGAAGTGGTTCGGGCGGGGTCAGTGGAGAAGCCGAGTGGATTATCAGGATGGGATGGATTGGGGGTGCTCCGAACCCGCTGACCGTTGGCAATCAGCCAATGCTGACCAAGGGAATCATCGTGGAGGTAAGCCGTGGTCAGTCTGTCATGAGGCTTGGGATGCTCAACTATCTTTCTATGCCTTTCTTGGATTGCCAGATTGAATACGTGCCTCTAAAAAGTATGCCTCGTGAACCTAACCCTCAGAACGCACTAGATATCCCCGTTCTCCTCTCCACGTTCCTCTCCTCTCTCTTACCGCTACAAACCGTCACGCCAGCCCCGCAAGTGACAATCCTCACCGCCCCTCCGCAAGAGTGGGCAGCTATCGGCGTGGACGCCGCTACCTCGCAGTGTATCACCTCACGGAGCTCGGGATTGGGGGTGGAAGATGCCACGGCAGCGGCCGAGGGTGAGCCTGGGATGAAGTGGGAGCAGGAGGAACGCGTACGGCGCGTAGCGTGGATGCTGGTAAAACATCTGAAAAGTGCCGGGTTGATTGCCTAGCGGTTTCTTTCCAGCGTTGTACTGTCTGCATGTTGGGCTCTCATGCCTTGCGATGGACCGTATGATGATCCCTGTCGCCATGCCTTGACCATTGTGGCAAGGCTCGATTGATGATTGTATTAATGACGCGAGCCGACGTCGCGGAAGCTAAACCCAAGCCTGGCCGGCAGCTTCATACTATACTCGCATGTCGCAGGTTATGTATATCCATGATCCGCTACTTCCTGGCTCCCCTTCCTCCTGTCCAGATCCCCGTTTCCCTGCAGCAACACGTCATCATGGTTCTCGTTCTTATCATCGGCGACTTGCACATTCCGATGCGATGTCACGATCTCCCAGCCAAATTCAAAAAGCTCCTGGTCAGTACTGATTCACGGCGCGAAGAGGACCTCATCCGCAGTCAGGGCTCATATGCACTCCATATCCTTGCTTCCATTCGATAGGTCCCAGGAAAAATAGGTCAGATCTTGTGTACGGGGAACATTTGTGACAAGGAGACTTTTGATTACCTGCGTACGATCGCCCCTGATGTCATGGGAGTCAGGGGAGAGTTCGACGAAGTAAGTCCACGTCTGGTCCTGCACGCTGTGCAACGTGACTTGAGCTATGGGCGACTGATCCGTATATTTATATCCTTCACGATAGAACACTCATCTTCCACTATCGTTGACGATAAATCAAGGCTCGTTGCGGTTTGGCGTCATCCATGGCCAACAATGCGTCCCTCCCGGCGACGTAGACTCACTAGCAGCATTAGCACGGCAGATGAACGTGGATGTTCTGATATCGGGAGGCACTCATCGGTGAGTACAGCGGCTTAGGGGTGAACAAGGTTACGAATTGCCGAAAGAGCTTACTCAATATCCTTATCCGTCCGCTGCGACAGGTTCGAAGCGTTCGAGTATGAGGGCAAGTTCTTCGTCAACCCTGGGTCTGCAACGGGCGCGTGGTCGGGCCTCTGGAGCGGGCAAGTTACACCATGATGACTATTTCCGGGCTGCCTGAATCGTTCGTTAAGCGGTCTGATTTGCGTCATTAGGGAGGCTACCCCATCATTCGCTTTGATGGACGTACAAGGCGCTGTGCTCGTTACCTATGTTTATCAGTTGGTTGACGGAGAAGTGAGTGTTTTTGATCTCAGATTCCATGAGTGTATATCTACTGACAGTATTCGTCTCCCGTCCTCCTTGCCCTGCTGCGCAATTACAGGTCAAGGTCGATAAAGTGGAGTACCGTAAACCCGAACTTCAAACGGCTAGGGATAACGGAGGAGCGACAGCGAATTTGGGTGCTTCTGTAAATGCCATGTCTATAGGAGGTACCACTCCTGGAAGAATACAGCAAAGTCCGAGAACCGGGGCCGGGTGGTAAATTCGCACTCGATCATCGCTGCTGAGCCCCTCCTCCGTTTATTTGTATCCATGAGACGTTGTACCATTCCTTTAATGGATACATATATACCGTGCTGTCATCGCTTTAAATCTCAGCGTATGATTCGTCTTCTACTACAACCAAACGGTACTACTAGGTTATATTGTCATCTATCGACTACGGTTGAGCGCCAGGGGCACCATAACCCCCGTTGTCATAAGCTTCGGCATTTTCTATCGGGTTCTCCAGCCTCGCTTGCGTCAACAGCGCCGACAGTGGGTGATTCGCATCAATGGCTCGCTATATTCACAACATCAAATGGTCAGAATGGCTCTACACTTGCTCGTTGGACGGGCGAAAAGACGCAATACGAAATATAGACTTGCCCGTAAACACTCCCGATAATCGGTCCACAAGGCACCGCAGTTCCGATCATACTCCTCCTTTTTCGCTCTTGCCCATTCCGCCCGCTGTTCCTTGGGTGAACTAGTAGTTAATGGAATCGTGACTACTGGCTTTGGGTTCACAGCTGCTGAGCTCTTTGATTCGCTGGGAATCGCCAGGTCGTGAACGCTCAAGTCGGCTTCTACTTCTTGTTCAAGAATCTGGTCTGGGACACCACTGCGAGCTGCCAGGTTTGTCTGCTCCACTGGAGAATCTTTTGCGGCGTGGACAGTTGTGCTTTTGGAAACGATATGCCGAGCCGAGTACGGCCAGAGATCTGGATGTTTGTCGTCATTCCGCAGCGACCATGATGGATAGTGGTGGTGATGAGGACCTTGATGATGTGTTGACCCGATAGATCCGGAGGGTATAGATGAAGTGTGCGGTACGTCCTGTTCCTCTTCCCCTTCACATAGCTCATCCTCCTCCTCCACGAACAATTCCGACGCAGCCAGGCTGTCAGCCTCTTCCTGCTCAATGTCGGATTCAGGCGTTGCGTCTTCCACATGCGGTATTACTATCGGCTTGAGGTACCCTTCGAACCAGGCATTGAAGCACTGGTCATACCGATGTTTCAGACTTGTACATTCGGGTGATAACGATCTGATCGTGAGTCAATAGTCAGCATGGAAAGATTGTCTGACACGCAAGGGGGACATCTGAGTTTGTGCTTACTCCATATCAGTGTATGCCAATCTCAGATGATTGTTTCAAGTGCCAATCCGTGCTGATATCGTCTGACTTGCAGTTGAGGGAAGAGCTCATAGGAGCATGTCTGAGGGACAGGCAAACGCACGCGAACCAGGGAAAGCCAGAAGACTGCGAGCAGCTGTAATGAATGTACCATGCGGGAAGGCCTGGCACGCTCGATTGCATTCCGCGCCCATGTTATGGACCGAGCAGTGACAACCAGCTGTGACAACATAGCTGACAACGTTCAATCACTCGAGCAGGACAGCCCTTAGTTTCTCAGAGCAATCTTTCATGCTTGTCAGCACGGGCACTGAACTTGACATGCCATGTACAATCACGTAAACATGTAGTCAGCCACCCAGCGGACATTTAAATGCTTTTTGCGTAGAAATCATGTCATCTTTACACAGCCCTATATATCTTCGCTCGAACACCACGGCCAATTGTTTTGGTTACCAACTGCACATTCAGCAAGTGATTACGTAGAACTGCATAGCCAGACGCAAGTGACTTGGATGGCGCAGAGAGAAGAATCCAGAGCGTGCAAATATGCAAACCGTAAAGAACCGAATGGGAGAGTTCTTTAACGGTAAGATTTCTGTCGCCTCGCTCGGGCACCACGACCACCGAACTAGATGAAGCAAGAGAGCCAATTCGTCAGTCTCGATAATAACGGCCTCGCTTCTGCGAATTGTACTCACCTTCTTGGGTTCCATCCTTCTGGGGTCAGCGACCAACAAGGTTCGGTCGTACTGGATCAAAGCCTTCTTCAATTCCAAGGCGGAAGCAGCATCCTCGTTCTTGGCGTAGTAGGCAACGATACCCTTGGCGATGGCTTGTCGCAAAGCGTACATCTGGGAGACGTGACCACCACCGGAAGTTCGGAGACGGATGTCGACGTTGGCGAACTTGTCGACACCGACGGTCAAGATGGCTTCGTAGACCTTGTATCGAAGAACGGCACTGGAAGTCGCGAGGTCGATTTAGTTTCGCAGACCTTAGGTGCGCAATCCAGGGAACACGGCCACTTACGGTTCAACGGTAGACAAGGGCTTACCGTCGAGACGGATCATTCCCTTACCGGGCTTGACGAAAGCCACGGCAGTAGCAGTCTAAATCACGAACAATCCAACGTTTCCCATTCTTGATCAGTCTACCATTCAATCACTTTTCCTTCATAGGGCTACTGCATACCTTCTGTAGAACAGAAAAAAAGAGAACATATTAGCTTCTGTCCTTTGTCACTCGCGATAACCGATGACAGCGGACAGCCAGGGCAGCACAAGTAGTTCCTCAGACCCTTGTAATGTTATCCGACGCATCCATTCCAACGCTCATGCACCGACTATCATTCAAGCTTGTTGTGCTTCTGCCTCTGCAATTCTTTGCTCCTTCCCCTTTCCAAATTTCCGCTTTCCAACTGCTCCGCTGCCATGGCTATCCGCTGTCTCTGCGAAGTAAAAGATCTGACCACCCACCTTCTTTCCGAAAGTTTGAACGCTCGACATGTTGACTTTTTGCCGAACTTCTGTATGACCAGGTATCCACAGGAAGGAATCAGCCGCGGGATCTTGAAGGCCTCAGCGTTTGAGAGCACTCACGAAGAACTCGATCTTGCGACTCCGACGGTAGGTGGGAAACCGGGGCTGGGGCGCAGGTCGGATTGGCCGAATGGAATCAAGCTGTTGATCAGCCGGATGGTGGGAATCGTAGCGAGAGAAACGACCCGCGGCCACGCCCATTGCCCAATCCTTGGTGCGCTTGGCCGGGCAAAAAGATATTTGGCGTACACGTTGCGTGACAAACGTCGAAAATCGGAAAAGCGCGCGCTTAGGCCTGGGCGGTCGATCACCCGCCGCCTGCCAAACCAGAGTTTCGGCTGCCGCTGCCCTGTTTCCGGGCGGAGCACACGATTGGCTCTGCACTCTCGGCAAAGTCGTCTTGTTCACGCTCGAGCGCTGCAGCGATCTCCGATCTTGTATATCGCCAGCCGACGACCCTTGGACGACCTCAACAAAAAAGAGACCTTGAACGGTTCTTCCGCCTTTTTCAGTACATACAAGTCAAGATGTCTGCCCCTGCTGCCGCCCCTGAAGGAGCCCGAGGTGGATTCGGTCGAGGTGCCGCTCGAGGAGCTGGCCGAGGTCGAGGACGAGGACGACGAGGAGCCAAGAAGGATGAGGACAAGCCTTGGTGAGTGTAGCAATATTCCGCAAAAGGTTAAAGCTGGGATGCAAAGCGGACAAGCTGTTTTGGCTGTGTCGATTGGGAGAAGTTGGAGAGCAAGAGGATTGACGGATGAAAAGAAGCTATTAGGTGGTGACAACTTTTCGGCGGTGATGTTCAAGGAGAGGTCCAGTGAAGCAGTTCATAGATGGAGAGGACGAGTTCGGTCAAACCGCACGACTGCAAAAACGAAGCATGAACCAGCTTTCCTCTAGGCAGAACAATATCCTGATCCCGACTGCTTCTTCAGGGTCCCTGTCACCAAGTTGGGTCGATTAGTCAACGACGGAAAGATCAAGTCCATGGAGGAAATCTACCTCTTCTCTTTGCCCATCAAGGAGTTCCAGATCGTCGACAAGTTCTTGCCCACCTTGAAGGACGAAGTCATGTCCATCTCCCCTGTTCAAAAGCAGACCTCTGCCGGTCAGCGAACCCGATTCAAGGCTTTCGTTGCCGTCGGTGACTTTGACGGTCACGTCGGTCTCGGTGTCAAGGTCGCCAAGGAAGTCGCTACCGCCATCCGAGGTGCCATCATCGTCGCCAAGTTGTCCATCGTTCCCGTTCGACGAGGTTACTGGGGTAACCATATTCAGGAACCCCACACCGTTCCTTGCAAGGTTTCCGGCAAGTCCGGATCCGTCATGTGTCGATTGGTCCCTGCTCGTAAGTATCATGTCGAGTTATGTCATCTCAGGATACTCTTTCTAAAACGCTTTCGAACCTTAAGCCCGAGGTACCGGTATCGTTGCCGCCCCTGCTGCCAAGCGTCTCCTCCAGATGGCTGGTGTCCAGGATTGTTACACCCAGTCCAAGGGTAGCACCGCTACTCAGGGTAACTTCTTGAAGGCTACCTTGGCTGCCATTGCCAAGACCTACGAGTTCTTGAGCCCGGATCTCTGGAAGATCATCCCTCCCGGACAGACTCCGTAAGTCGAGTACTAAGGATTATTCGCGCAATCGTCAGTCGCTTATTATCTGCCACCAATCTCTCATCTAGTTACGACGAGTTCTCCGCTCAACTCCAAATGGGAGCCAAGAAGAACGCCTACTAAATATCTCGTTAAAGATGATGTTTGGCAGGATTATCTATGTTCGCTTGTTTTCCATTTGTATCAGTTTTGCTTTCGCCTTCATGCGGCATTAAAATATGACATGATTGCGGAGTAAAGGAACTAGACATCGAGGTTTGATAGACTTCGTCTTCTTGCTGAAGTCCAACAGCTAGTCCAACGTGGCCTTACCCCTTGATGGACTGATTCATGTTCCTTTCCTGCACTCACAATCGAGATGGCTGCATTCCGAGATGGACTCCGGACACCATTTAGCGACAGCTGTTATATGCGGGTAGGAAGTAAGCTAAGCTATGTACTAGGGTCAAGACGGGACGCAGCGATTATGCGGTAGTAAAGAGAAAAAAGTACGATCCTATCTGTAAATTTCCGCATGGATTCGCGATCTTGGGATGCAGTATGATGGCGGGAGGAAGCTTGAAACAGGCGAAACTGATATATGAACCTTGGTTGATTTGGACCCCCATCTCATAGAAGAGCATTTTTCGTGTCGATCTCCAGCATCTGCAAGCAGGGAGTAGCTAGGTACTGTAAGCAGGTTGAACTTTATGGAAACCCGTCATAATCAGCCAACTCTCACCGCTCGTGCTGCGGGAACCGCGGCTGAGTGAGATACAGTCGCTCGCGAGATGCGGAGATGACCTGCCCAGTGAATTATAGATCTGTGCTGTGTTGGGCTAATATTCCACTATCTTCCAGTGCATAACACCCCTCTAAACGTAGTCAGCAGGGCGTCCTTCCTCTTGTGCATCGGTAGGTGTAGATGGGAATCTACCATATCATCCGACAAAAATCGTTCCCAACCACCACCGCAAAAGACGTTTCGGCACGACGCATTCATAAAGGAGCTGCGTTCCTGTCTATCCGAGAGGAGTCGATCGAGGGCACTAATAGACATTCATTGTGAGCTTGTCTGTGCTTCGCCGGTCGAAGAAGACTTGATTGATTTATACTTGCCTCTACACCCTCCAGCAACATTCCGCCACCCCTGCATTGAACAGCATTCGGCGCGGGCAGTAACAAACCGACATCGTCCCCCTTTGTCGCCATCATCGAGCGCGGAATCATTCTGCAGTCAGTCTAGCACAGAAGTTGTCGATTGGCGGATCATCTTGACGAACATCACCAGAGAAAGCAGATGCAAAGAGAGAGAAACGGGTGCGGCAGAGTCGAATCAGTGGAGTACTTGTATGGTGGAGACAAGCAACTCGTGAAGCTCTGACTGATTGTGTGCCGATATTGATCAGTACTGGTAAGTACCCTTTCTTCACGTCCAGCAAGAAAGAGCGAATAACTCAACTTGACTTTCGGTCCGACGTCGCTTCCGTGGTGCTCTGCAGATACCCCTCAGCATAAGCCTACCATTCTCCAGTCCGCGGACTCGTTTTGGGGGAGAATCCAACGTCGTGGGCTACAATGAAACGTTTATTTAATAAAAACAAGACTGGGTACGAGCCAACACCCTTCTTGCCTGATTCCCAACATACGCAGCAATTTCCGCCTCACTCTGAACGTCCAGGGCGCTCTGACAGCAATAGCAGTCCAGGCCAAGACGAACGCGGTGGATTCGGACCCGCACCTGGGCCGACGATGTCGCAACCATTGGCCCCGAATCAGGATCACTATCTGCCAGACGGTGCGACTTTGAGTCAGCACAGTCAGACTCGTTCGACAGGAACACATCCTCTCGGATCACACTCATCCCGACAATCGCCAGATCCACAAGCGATGCTGCAAGGAGGAGGAGTTAAGAACGCTTATCAACAAAACCAGTCCCAGTCCCAGTCACAGCATCAGCATCAGCATCCGCACACACAACACAGCTCCGGTCACCTACCCTCCCTATCAGCATCGGCATCCGCGAAGAAGTGGTTTACCGGCTTCAACGGAAAAGGGTCAGGATATGATCAAATCACGCCTTTTACTATGCCCGATCAGCCACAGCAGCAACAGAGATCTTCGACCTCGGTGGATCGTCAAAGTTGGCACGATCCGATGGGTGCCAATAATTCTCAGCAAAGACAGACGAACAAGTACTCTGGACTTGAATCCTCACTGGGACGGCCAGGAGCAGGAACGGCGAAACGTTCAAGTGAAAATGAAGGTCACGTACCGCCTCCTGCTGAACATGGCGGGGCCAATATGAAGCGGAAAGTCAGTTTGCGAGAACATGTTCCTGGGGGTAGAATGTTTGGCTGGTCATCAAGAGAGAAACACAAGGAAAAGGACAAAAAGGGGTCTTCCGGTCCAGAAACTGTGAGCGAATTACAACCAGCTATGTCCGTTGGAGGAAAGGTAATTAGCGGGATGAGGTATGAGAATACTGCGCACCCTTCATCCGGCCAGCCTCTACCAGTCGGAAAAGGAAGCTTGGCAGGTCTTACATCAGCGGGACATTATGGGACCGCTTATACTCCGGCGTCCGTGAACATGTCAAGGGCGACTACGCATTCGGCAGACCTGAAAGCTGACAGACGGGGCTCCAGTGATAGCATTGGTGAGTTCATACGGTACTATGCGTATTTGCGTTTCTTACATGTTACCCCTGGTCATCATACAGGCAAGCATGAAACCACGCAATACCCTCTACAAGAATCATTTCACAGTGCAGCAGGCGGGTTTCTCCCACCGCCATTACCATTGTCACAGCAGCATTCCAGATCTTCGCAACACTCGGGTCGTCATCATCACAGTCAAAGCGGGAACGGAAACCTGCCTCCTCCACTGGCACCGGGAATGCACTCAGGTTCTCCTGGTAATATCACGCCCGATCATGAATATATGCAGAGACCGCTGAGTATCACCCACTTGCAATCAAACAAGTGGAGTCCAGCGACATCGGAACACGAGTTAGTAGTTGGAAGGAACTTGGCGTCTAGTATATTGGATTCCAGCAGTCCGAGCCTCGTTCCGCTATCGGCTTCTAAATCCAAATCGCCGTCGGGTCGGGAAACATATCTACCACTCGGATCACCCCCTCCGATTTTGGGTCAAAGCGTACGACCGGCTTCACCGCTATATCAACACGTAGAGACCCCTCAACCAGTGCCAAGTATCAAAACCGCCCATTCCGGTATTCACCTCCACAGTATTTCGAACTCGCGGTTCGACCACCTTTCTCGGTCATCTACGGATCAGCGCGAGAACAATTACTGGAATGCAGCTTCTCGAAACGAGGAGACACAACCTTCCGAAGATGGCAAGAATCTTAAAAAGAAGGGTCTTTTCGCGTTCGTGGCAGGTACTGGCAAGGACAAGGAGAAGGACAAAAGTGCGGAGAGGGAGAAAGACAAGCAGTCGGATTGGGGAGGATTCCTACGAAAGAAGGACACAAGGATCGAATACCGCGGACCAGAGTATACGGATCATACGACAACGACCGATGCCTCCTATTCTGAGGTGATGCCAACAGCGTACGTCGGGGTTGCTCAGCCTGTCAAGGTCGTGGAAATTTCCAAGAAGGACAGGGAACTCGCCATCAAGGAGGCTCAAGAGCGCACGAAAGAGGCGCAAAAGGCTGAAAAGCACCGAGCGAAGGAAGATGAAAAGCGAATGAGGGATGAGGAAAGGAAAGCAAGGGAGGAGGAGAAGGAGAGGGCGAAACTCGAAAGGGAACAACTCAAGAAGGAGGAGAAGGCTGCAAAGGGGAACAAGGATCCAAAGAGCGTTAGCTTTGAAATTGGTGCGTAACTGCGAGTCATGACCCGGTCTGTCAAGCTCATTCTGGTTTGCCGTCTAGATGAACTCTGTAAAACGGCGTTTGCTAGCGATTTGTCCCAAATCTACAATATTGGGGACAAGCTTTCGCGATGCGATAAAGCTGTTCACAAAGAGGCTGCTCATGCTACCCGAAAACAGATCAAGTACGGAGCCACACAGGAAGCCAAGATTTTTGCGCTCAAAATATGGTTACTTCTCAGCGACTTCGATCGTACTGACTTTGGCTTTAGGGGTACGTCGAAATTTTCAGGTCATAAATTGTGGTGACTGATGCCTTTGTTGCATCTTTCATCAGTTACCTCCTTCGAAAAGAAGTTCTTGTCCGTTGTGGAGGATCAACTTTTGCTTGCTGCCGATGAAAGTAAAGTTTCGCATCCAACGCATGAGAGAATGAAGGACACCCTCTCCCACCTGTGTTATCATTATGGCCGACTGCCAGGAGGCGAGAATCTGCGAAGCTCTTGGCAAAGGGTCAAGGCTCCGCATGAGCCTCAAGACGTAAGTAGAGATCTTACCGGACCGGATAATAAAAATCTTCTTGTCTTACATCTTCTGCCGCTATAGGGGTATCCGTTTCCCGAAAACCATCCAGTTTTCTCGCCTGAGGACCCGCTACTGAGGCAGTCTACCAATTATTCGTCCTCCCAAAGTCGCTTGCAGAGTTTAGAGACAAGTCTGCCGGATGAAGTACAAGAACTATCTCGGCTCATCGGCGAATGCGAAACAGGCAAACGCCATGCTCGAGCGTTGCAAGAAGCTCTTTTACTTGACTCCCGACATTTGGAGATTCCAGAGATGGTTAGGGTATGCTTTGAACGTACTAACGCAGTGTATCTCATTGACGCTAACCCTTCTCTGCATTTTTTCAGCTATACAATGCTTGTGTACAAGCCCAAGAGCAACTGGAATCCCAAATGAGTTGGGCCAATTCGCAAGCTGAGAAAAGTCGGCTAGAGCGCGGGCTATCAACCCCCGCTGATTTCGATATGACATTCGACGATCAATTGAACGGACTACATATCGATCGTCGCTCCAAGGACGACAACCTACCTCTGGCCGAGAGAGCCTTCGTAGATCTTCTTGCTGCAAGTGACGAACTGACACATGTAAGCATTTGCCAGCCTGTGCTTTCTCAGACATCTCGCTAACCTGCTTTCAATCTCCTTCCAGGTCATTAAACTTCATGGGGACGCGGAACGGGCCTTACGCGAGCAGAAGGAAATTCGTTACGCGCAGGAGAAGAGTAAAACAGACACAAGAATGAGCCGCTCGGTAGGAGCAATATCT
This sequence comes from Naganishia cerealis, assembly GCA_030039265.1. NCBI lineage: Eukaryota > Fungi > Basidiomycota > Tremellomycetes > Filobasidiales > Filobasidiaceae > Naganishia > Naganishia cerealis. Next base: position 283,821 of record JASBWR010000008.1, read on the forward strand.
CTTGCAGTTTCAACCCGGTCAACTAACTCGTTTGACATTCTTTCTCTTGCAGCCATATGGGGCCGGGCTATCGGTTCCGCATGGAAATGACTCTCATGCAGGCATGTCCCTGTCTCGATCGTCTTCTCCTTCCGCGGCTTCCAATACCCGGGGCAACGCTCAGGCTCCAGATTATTCCCAATACGCGACTCGGAGCGGGGCCCACTCGCCTTATTCCAACGGCATAGCCGTTTCCCGAACCCCAACTACAGCCGAGTCAACAGATATGCCTCCACCCCGTTTCCCTGATGACGGCCGGTCAGAGTCGCCACCTCGAAACGGAGCCAGATTGCAGGGCCCGCGGCCGTTCCGAGAACGAGGGAAACATGGTAGTTCATCTAGTTTGCAAAGCTCTCAGCAACATCATTCCAGCACTCCTAAAAACAACTTCGTTGTTCGTAACGGTAACGACGATGCTGAAGATGAAGAAGCCTTAAGTCGACCTCCAGCCAGACCTAGTGCAAAAGCTTTGGGTAAGCGGCGAGAAGTAATAAGAGAAGATCGTGAGTATTTGAATCATCGAAGTTGCTACCCGGACCGGATACTGATTCCTGCTTTCTTGATAGCTACATTTGATCCCGACGATCTTTGGAAAGTTGATGACCCTAAGCAACCCGAATCGCCTGCGGAGTCGGATCAAAGCTTCGAGGATTGGCTGCTCCGAAGGCCAGAGACGTACGTCTACGACGCAATGCAGGACAAGGACGTCCAACGTCAAATAGAGGAATCACGAAGCAAGGAGACGGAATCGTCAAAGAGGAAGACATTGGAAGCTGGGTATGGCGGATCCCAGTACCTCACCTCGGGAGCCAATGCACAGCTGTGGGAGATCAAGAGAGCGCTAGTAGGCGAATCGCCTTCTAAATCACCTGTTGGCTCTCGTACCAGTTCACGCGCGGCTTCGCCTGTTCCCGAGCAGCCGGGGTTGCTGAGAGGACATAGCTCGAAATGGAAGTGGCGGAAATGATTGTAGCATATCTAGCTTGGCACCAGTAATCCATCCAGAGCAACGATAATACAGAATACTATTAATACACTCGCGCTGCCACACCCATGCTCGGGTTTCCTCTCGCTCAAATACTGCACCTAGTTTTTCCATCTGAACAAAATGGTACATGTCAATTCCAGTGCGATTCCATAGAAAGCGCCACAATACTTACATTTTGACAGTCTTGTCACGTCCTCCGCTAACAATCTTATCAGCAACGAAGTCCACACAGTAGACCTCGTCCGTGTGACCAGGCAGGTCAATTCGGATCTTGAATGTCTTTAAATCCCACAGCTGTGTGATTCCGAAGAGATAAGATGGATAGATTAGCAATCGTGTTTCAAATATTGGAGGTTGTCGAGATAATGCGTACCTTGAGCGTCGTATCTTTACTTGCACTGACTAGCATCCGGGAATCAGCAGACCATGCAAGGCGGTAGACCGCGCCGACGTGGCCTCGCAAAGATGCGATAAACCTTTCATAAACGATTGAAAATCAGGATACGCGGTTTTTATTCTTCGTCGAGCGATCGCACTGACTTTCCAGTCCTTCCATCCCAGAGCTTAACAGCATTATCAAATCCGGCACTGGCGATATATCGTCCATCAGGACTGAAAGCAACATGATTTACCTGTCTCTGATGACCGGTCAGACGAGCCAACGGCTTCTTGATCGAGTTCCCCGACTCTGAATCCTGGGCGTTTTGAGACGGCCATAGGAACAATGTGTGATCATCGGAGCCGGAGATGAGTAACTCGTGCTGGGTAGCCATGTGTTTCTTATATCTGGCCAAAGCCAACGCTTGAGCTGAATAACATGTTTGACAGGTTAGTATGGGAGAAGCAAGCGAAAGGTAGACGGGAACTTGCCTTCCGCATCGTCCTTTGGCTTTTTGGCATACTGGTCAAAAGGTCCAGTGCGCAAGACAAAGTCGGTGTTGAGTGCAAGGGTGTTAACCCAATGAGCATGTTCACTCAATGTTCGAACAAGCTTCCCGGTCTTTGAATCCCAAATCTTGATCGTCCTGTCTGAACTTCCGGTGTATATGAGGCCTTCGCCACCCCATTTGACCACATTAACACTTGCAGTGTGACCTGCAAGTGTAAGCTCTGCGAAGTTCCTGGTAGTGCTCCAGATCTTGACAGTTCCGTCCTTGGATGATGACGCACATCGAGGCGAGCTTGCGTTGAGGTGAATGGGCTCCCAGGACAAACTGGTGATCCATTTAGTGTGGCCCTTGCGCGCATCTCCGATTGGCTTTCCCCCGTTGGGGTCCCAGAACCGCACATGTCCGTCGTGCCCACCTGTGGCAAGCACTCTTTCCCGAGCTTCCCATTCTGCGCACAACACCCAACCCTTGTGTCCAGAAAGCGTGTACTTGGGCAATTCAATTTCCATATCCCATAGACGGGCAGTGGCATCTCCTGATCCGGTGGCGGCATACTTCCCGGTAGGTGACAAGGAGCAACACAAGATAGGTTGTGCGTGACCTAGTTGAGCAGTCAAATTGATTAGCCACATGAGTAGTGACCATTCCAACCAGAAAGCGTACCAGATAGAGTGGAGCTGCATCTTCCGACACTTCGAACCCTAAACACCGCCTGCGGTTCACAGATGACCTCGAATACATCTTCAGGAGAGTAACCGGATATTGATAGATTGTCATTGACAGAACTGGAAACTGCAACGTCGTCTTCGGACGGTAAGGCACCGGACTTTGGTGCGGGCTTCAGTGCGTCATCCAGGATGGAGGCGTTGATCTGTAATCGAGCTGCCTGTGGCACTCCTCCTGCAGTAAGAGGTTGAGCGATCCTTGGAACGATATGAAAAGAGTATGGTAATGGGTCTTCGTCCTAGATAGTGGCAATTCGTAAATAAGCATGAACGGTAGGTTTTCAGATAAACAAAACGTACTTCGCCTCGAAGCTTGTTCACTAGCATTTGAAGGGCCTCCCTATTGGTATCGGCTGGCAGATTGATAGCAGGTCCAAGAAGGGCGCCATCTTCGGCATTTTTGAATTGTACGATGACCTGAGGCACGTATCGTTCTTCCTGTGCTGTACTGATCTTGTTGTTTTGCGGATCTCGAGGATGCGAGTTGTTGAGCTTCTGGCGCTTCGGGGGAGGTAGTAAAGTCGCCATTGTTGAGCCGCGGGCCAAAGAAAAATACGGGTGTTATGTCCAAAAGAATGATGGACTGCCTGTTCAAGGACATAACTTGGCGACATCGACAAGTATGAGCGAGGTTCTACAAAAAAAGTTGCTTCCGTCAAACTGTTTCTTGCATCCGGCCGCCGTCTCCGTGTCGCCGCTTGAAAGCCTGGTTATAGCTGATTTCATGATCTGCTTCCCTTTGGCCTCCGGACCTCAGTAGGCGCCCAGTCAAAGTACATTGCTTTATACCCATCTTCGAAAGCCGAAGCATGACCGACTCCTGGAAGTCTCCCAAGTACGCGCCGAATAGTGATATCGAACCCGACCTCAAAGAAGACTCCGACAGCTCCGATTACGAAACCCCGATAGAGCCCCAGGTCAAGGCCGCATCTGACCCATGGAATGACCCGGAAGATGACGATGAGGAGGAGGAGGACGATTCATTCATGCGGAATAATACTAGTCCTGATTATTTAAGCAGCACCAAAACGAACGACAACGGACAGCTGAAAGGCAACGGAGCATGGGACGCACTTCATAGTGAAGACGAAGACACGGAAGAAGATGACATTCCCGCTGGATTGACTGTCCGAGGTAGGGAGATCAAGGATTTGAGCCGTAATCAGAGTACTGGTCCGAACGTTACCGCGAACGGCGAAGCGACAGATATGGGACACATCGACCACGAGAGCAGTGAGGAACCGCAGAGAAAACGACAACGTACGGACAACGCAGATGAATTAATGCCGGAACAAGCCGTGGCGAATACGAACCAGAGGTCAGAGTCAGAAAACAATCGGGCTGTACCTCACAATATACCACCGAGACCTTCATATCCAGCCCTTAATCCAACCTCTGGTTCACACGCGCCTCCCAAAGGCCACATGTCATCGACTCAAGCTATGGGAAGAGTACATCCTTCTCGTCAAGCTCCACACCACCCGACACCAGGACTAATAATGTCCAGTTTCTTCGGTATCACACCACGCGATGAATTCGTTCGGATTATCGGAGAGTGGTTGCTAAAAGTGTGTCACGGACTTGCAGGCGTCGAAGTGAGTGGGATATGCAATCAACCGCAATGTCGAGACTTGACGTCAAAGGTTACTAACGGTCATTCTTCTGATCATAGATCGAGTTCAAGTTCGGGACATTGGTCGACCGCAACACGAAAAAACGCATTTCGCTGCCTTGCTTGTCGGAAACCAGTGAGCAGTGTTAAGTTTTCAGGCTCGTATTCCTTACTTACTTTCATTCGTGCATGTGCAGTTCTACCTGAAAACTTTGACTGCCTTTTCTTGAGCGAGATGACAGAGGTAAATGCAAGTTCAGTTAAAGCGCGAACATGGACTGACGCCGATTCGCCTCGTAGCGACAACATGCAACGTTAAATCAATGTCTGAATAAAGAAGTCGAATACTGTTCTGGACGAGCTGGCCCGCATCCCAATCTCCCGCCACACTCGTATTACCCCATTACATACAAACACACATATACCACAGATACATTCTTCTCGGCATCGCAAAATGCCATACAATCGGGCTACCATCAGGCAAAGCGCAGAGTAACAACCGATGACAAGACAGGTCAAGTGGTGGAAGTCATGGAAAAATGCAAGATTGCAAACCTAAACATCTTCAGTCCAAACGAGGAATTTGACTGGCGTGTCAGCGTAAATATTGAAATACCCGGTAAGTAGCAATACCACGACGATTCGGATTTCTCTGCATTGAACTTTTATTACTGGTCTGCCTGATCAGCTGAAGTGCATCCGAATGAGAGATCAGGATATGCGCGGCGAAAAGATCGAGTGTCATACAAACACAGTTTGTTTCAAATTGATCTTACGCAGGTCAATAAACCTCTCAACGTGAGTGCCGGAAATCTTTCTAGCTTTCTCGCTGTACGCATTCGCCAATTTACCTTTCGTCCACCTGCGCATCAAGGCCGGAGCCCCACCTCCCACCCACGAGCTCGAAATCGAGGTGCTCGACGCTTCGGATCTTCTTACACAAGGCTGGAACGACGGACAAGGCCTCCCGAACCAGTTCGAGCCGCAACTGATATCATTGTTGAATACTGTCCGTCTTCTAAATAGGAATGCAGGACCAAAGTTTTCACAGCCGCCGAAACGACAGCCGTAGGTCGTTGCAATTATGTCTTGATCTATACGATGGGGTTGAAGATGCTGTAATGCAAATGCGTTGATGTCACCCCGTGCTGGCGGGAATGGGCGTATACCCAGCGGTCTTGCATCTCACTGAGCAAATGAGTGCCCTACAAGAGGGCTGCCACATGAGTCGCGTAGCGGGGTTCGCACTGTCAGGACGATCAGGACGACATCTGTTCGTCTAATGACAGAAATCTTTTTTTCATATGCATATACAAATTGTGGATTATGATTAATTATAGTTTCCTGTGGGTCATTATCGTGTATGAATGCAGTGGCTGAGTCTAGGAAGCCCAGAGGGAAAACAAAATTTTTCGCGAAACTGGAATAGGTTTCCCCATCCCTGTCAGATCGTTCTGTCATTTACAGTAGCATACCTGCTCCCAAAACGACCCCGGCGAGAGAGATGAATGCAGGGAGACCAAAGGCGACCGTACCCTGACCCGCGCTCGAAGTCGCAGCACTGGTCGCGGCACCGGCACTGAAAGCGGACGAAGATTGTGTTAGAGTAGAGCAAGAGATGATATCATCGTGCAACATGATGTAACTCACGCGCTAGTAGCCGCACTGGCTTTAGAGGCAATGGCAGATGTTGCAGATCCCAAGGCCCCGGTTGCCTGAGAAGCGCCAGAAGCCGCTCCACTAGTAGCCGCCTGAGCAGCACTAGATGCACCACTGGTAGCGGCGGAAGCCCCAGATGATGCCGCGCTGGCGGCACTCTGAGCGGAGGTACTGGCTCCACTTGCACCGGACGATGATACGCCAGATGCACTGCTTTGAGCTCCAGCGATAGCCGAAGAAGCGCTGGCGGTAGCTTGAGCTATACACAAACCGGTCTAGTCAATCTTACAGATTTAAAAAACAAATCACTGAGCAGACTTACAAGCTGCGCTCGAGGCGCTCTGGGAGGCGCCTGAGATAGCAGACGCAAGCGAGGACGAAACGGAAGCCAATGAGCTGGTAATTTGACCTGCAGCAGATGAAGCCGAGGACGCCAGGGCAGAGGTTTGAGAAGCAACACCGCTCGTGGCAGAAGCAGCACCACTCGTGACGGATCCTACTCCGCCGCCGATGATGCCACCACCCGATGTGGACGAAGCAGCCGCAGAGGAGGAGGACGAGGCACTGTCGTCAAACAAGAGTGTGGGGGTGAAAGCCTGCAAGCCAACAACGATGTCAGCGGGGACTCCTTTAGCCACATCGCAGACTGCGGGTCTACTCACTTGAGTGCTGATTCCAGGTGCACAGTTTTGGGTCTCGGCTGTAGTGCCAGCGGCTTGTAGACACTGTGTACCACCCGTGATGGCCACCCGGTCGTCTTGAGTGAGATACTAATGGCGGTATGGAATACCAGTCAATGTCTCTTCGAGTGCCTTTGCTTGAATCCACCTACCCAGGTTTGAGGACCAGTGCTAATACAGGGGAAAACGAGGGTGGGGCGACCGGCGGCTGGGTTGGTCTGCGCATCGAGACACAAATCGGTACCGAACAGTCGGACTCCTTGGTTGTTTCCCGAGGAGATGACCCACTGCTGGCCAGTTGATGTTCGCTGGTTGTTGGCGCTGTTGCAGGCAGCCAAAGTGACCGCAGCGCCGCCACTTGGGTTTGTCACCTAATGCAGAACACGATACTAAGATTGGCAAGACAAACAAGCCGAGCACCGCACTCACTGTCAAACATTGCCCGCCTTGAGCGAGCTGTTGAACAGGAGCCGCAATTGTGGACTGGGCCAAGGCTGCGAGCATCAACAGAAGGGTGGTAGAGGAGTACATTTTGTTGCGTGGGGGATGGAAATGATATGAGTAGGGCGTTAGATGGTGTGGATAAAAGGGGTTGCTCGGGTTCTCCCTTGTGCTATATACTGGACTGCGCACACGGGTACTGGAACACCTGAGAACGCTGACGACCGGCCGTTGCCAGCTCGTTTGCCCAAAAAGGTCCCCTCTAGAAAAGTGCCGCAGTTTTTGCCGGTCTCGGGCGAAAGTTACTCCTTTCATCTCTGTGGCAAACGGAGCCAATGAGAGCTCGAGACTTGTACATGAGCACCCACTGAAAGAGCCACAGGTGCCTTAGCGGGAGGATCTGCGGTCATCCATGCTTGAAAGAAGTTCAACGACGTTTTCCGAGCTATTCTGTGACTCATAGTCACGCCCTCGATCGCAAGGGTAGCAACCGGTGACATGACGAAGCTCATGACGATTTAGCTCGATTTGGCTCATTCCTCATTATTTGGGACGCGAACCGTGGAAACTCCAAAATCAAAATCCCAGGGGTGAGGAGGTATACTCGTAGCACAAGCAGCCTGGAATTTTTTTTAATTGCTGAAATCATCTTTGAAAAACCCCACAGACTGCTGACTAACTTACCAACGTCCTCTCCTTGGATCCGCTATTCGCCAAGGGCCTTCCGGCTTGAAAACAGCAATTGCATCAGTTCTGATGAAACAGCTTTTGAAACGTGGCTATGCAGCAGTGAGATATGAGATTGCGTTTCTACTTTACGAGCTTGCCTGGAGAGGCGATGGAAGGATACCATCCCCTTTGACAATGGGAGTTATTTCAGCACCGAATAGTAACTTACTTACGGCTACCCTTACTTCAACCGAAACTCGAAATCCCTGCCCTTTAGCCCGATCTCCCAGTTTGCTGAGGCACCATATAGCAGTACATAATCCTTCCGGAACATTCAACGTTTCACGCCAGACACGTCCAGCTGATGACTTTCCTTCAACATTCTATGGGAGCAGACGCTGGCGGTAGTGTGACTCGCCCAGAAACGACGACGACGACGACGACGCTCATCCTGCCTCCAGAGCTTGACCAAGGCAACCGGCCATCCTCCTTGCGAGCACACTTACCTGCCAGAAGGAGCATGGCGTTGCCAACCGACTCTTTTCAGGCTGATATGCCACCTCCAATTAGCGAAGCGATCCCATTCAGAACGCGGATAGTGAAGGATATCTTCGAAGCCGAGTAACTGTTGTCGCACCACTGCTTTGAACAAATCACTTCTCCACGTCTCAGCAGGAAGTCGAGGAAATGGGTAACACAGAGAGAACCGAGCAGGGCCCCTTCAGGCCGGGTTATGTTGATATTGACCTTCGTACCATAAATGGTGCATGCTACAGCTGAGAAAGCGCCCTGCTGCATTCGCTACCTCAATTCATCCCGAGTCGCAAAATAGCATGCAGTCGCAAGCATATCCAAATGACCCGGATGTGCACATTTCGAATCCAGAGAGCTTGAAGAAGGTATACGACCTATTCAAGCAACTTTTCAGAGACTTACGTTATGCTCTACTCGGGAAGGTAGGAAACCCGGTCTCTGTCGAGCACTGGAAGGAAGAGCTATCTTGTAAAAGCAACAGTGCAGTCTCAAATCATTCGCCTTTGGTGAGGAAGACGAGTGCACAGACATAGAAATGTGCGGAACAAATCGCCGAGTGCTTGAGCAACACCGAAGAACCTTGGACCTGCGTATGTTATGGCCAGGCAACAGATACATTGTTTCACCAAGTTTCACTGCTGAAGCAAAATATATAACGTACGTTTCCTATTATGCGACGCACTCCTGCCCATAGGTTGACAAACAGAGGCAGCGAGTGCTTAGCGTCGAACAGCAATGTAACGTGTCACTGAGCAAGCTTTTCAAGTTCATCACAGCTTGCCTGGGCCTCGAGGCGGATACGACCCCAGGTTGCTTCAAGTATTGGGTCCTAGGGCTTCAGTACTGTTCAAAGAAATCCGAAAAACGGCAGTATGATACGATGGAGAACTTGATCGCGATGCGTAGGGGCAATGATGGCCCGTAAACACTTGAGAGAATATACAGCGATCGCTCAGCTATCGTTGTGCAAGAATACCATGAATTGTGAGTATGCAAGCTACGGCCAGCAGCCTACTGGCAGAATGCCTCCACTGCAACCATATCATCCAGGGGGGTATTCGCCGACCGTCCCTCGAGAAGTGCGAAACGTAGACGTTTACCTCGAAATGAGCATTGCAGCACCTCATCTGATGTTTCCTCAGAACACGGGAATGGGTCCATCTGGGACGATATATCTTCCCAGGCGCCATACTAGCTTCTTTCCAATCAGGAGTATATGCCAGAAATCCAGAAGGCCGTTTTCAGGGCAAGAGCTGTGGATATTGAGACACTCCAGAAATATTCCCAGTAATAATGACAATGCCAGCTTTCTATCCTTTCCCTCAGGCTTGAAAGACCATCGGGGCCCGTCAGCCTACTTGCTAATGCTACAGTGTGGCACGGAACAATTCGCACAACTTACCGGAAGTGACTATCGCATGCAGTGCCTTCTGTCTGATTTCTCATGATTTGAGTGCGCTGCATTATTGTGGCTGTCGAATGCCTCTTGATTGCATTCAAGATTGACAGTCCAGACTCTTTCCCGTACAGCAGCGCTGCTTGAACCGAGCGTGGATGATATTAGCTCTGCATACTCCTAGCAGTCTGCTCGATGATGCTCGTACGCCTTTTCTTCGTCCCCTTCAGTTGCGAATTGCCATATGTAGTTGAAAGATTTTTTACCATCGTTTGATGCCAGGTTCTTCCGCACCTTGCAGAACCTGTTCTCTTGGATGTTCTTCAGACCTTTCATTGAGCTTTCTCTAACACAGGCGTGAATTGTACCCTGCGCTCCCAGATGAGTGTTTCAAGCTTGGGAAAACTCTTTCTGTCCATTCCTCTCCAGCTATAAATGTAATACTGTGGTGAAGGGTTAGGCGCTGATCTTCAGCAGAGCTGAGAATGGTGGTGTTTCCCGGAATAAAAGATTGCCGACTGCTGCGACTGAATGCATGGACGATGACTTCTTTATGATTGTGCAACGTCCTACCAGCATTTCCAAGTGACATCGCACAACAATTGGGAACAATTGGGAACAACATGACTGGCTGTTATAGTGTGGCCTTGAAGATGGGGTCGGGCTCGCAAAGCATTCCCCACGACATCTACCAAGCGAGGTAGTACCTAAATTCATCATCTTGACTCCACATTGTGCAGTCCTTAGCGACTACCTTTTGAATGACCTCGCTTGAAAAAGATGGTATTCCTCATGGTGTATGGGTACAGCTGTGCCTTAGCTGCAGGACTGACTTGGAAAATCAGACGTGTAGCGTCCGTCTACACAGGCTACAATGATGTTGTAACCCAGATGACATACAATGATTGATAATTCAGAACAGAAACAAGATACAATGTGCTGCATATCAGAGTTGCACCGAGTGTCTAAATGGGACTGCTAATAGATGCCCTACTCCTAATCGAGGTGCATGACATCAGATATAGGTTCTGTCTTCGGTCTGGAGAGTCCTCTAAGATGCAAACATGGTTTAGCATGAAGGGTGCAACCGTTTATATGTCGGATGTGCTTACTTTTCGTAACCCCAACTCTTGTTGAAATATTCATTCGGATGACTGACACTAACCCCCTCTCCAAGCCCTTCTCCCTTCTTTACGTCTTTTAGATGAGTTATCTCGAATACTCTTGTGCACGCAAGATGGTAGTGCTGCTTCTTGACCTGATCCATGACTTCCCGCATTTCCAGTGACCCGGTGCTGATAAGGTAGTGTTGAGAGAGGAATGTTTGCAAAGTCTCTGGCGCGAAATGGCGATAAGGACAACCGTGCGAGTCTTGCGGACCGGGCTGATTGTTTGTGAGTATTTGTTGACAGCTAAAGTCGCGAAGAGTAGCCATCAGTTGATCTGCGGGCTATGACTGATCATAATCAATTCCCACTCACCTCTTCGCAGGATAGTTCATGCGTTTACCTTCCTGGCCATAACTGTGCCTAATATTATACTTGTACTCCTTGCTGAACTTGTCATCCGTGAGCTGACTGAAACCCCGTCGCCAGTACACCAAGGCTTCCTCCAGAGGTAGGCCAAGTGCCTTTTGAGAGCGCAAGGGATAAGCCCGGATTCGCGATGACATGAAAGATCAGTCTCACCTTCAAAAACAACCCAAACTGTAATCGTGCAAAATGCTTTAAATGGTGATCTCGCTTCAGCCTGTTCCACAAATTGTACTGGCAAGCTGGGAAATGCTTGACCGCTAAAGCATCGATCATATCTGCTGTCACGCGAGTGCTGTTTGGATCATCATCAGCATCGCCGAAGAAGTTGCTTTCGATAGAGACGTTGGAGAGGAAGGATTGTGCGAGATGTGCGAGGATTGGCATGAGGCGGTCGTCTTCGTCCATTCGTGGGAGGGACTTTGCTGTTAACTGTAATCGGAAGAGGCTTGTTAAACCATGCTAATGTGTTATATAGCAAATGGGCGCACCTCCAAGGCTCGTTCGAGATTACTTCTGAATGCTTGCAGGACCAAGCTGATTTGGTGACTTTGAGGTACATATGCGTTTCCGCCTTTGACAAACACCCTACGAGGACCGACAAGATCAGGTACAGTATACCATGGGACCTATCACAAAGAGGGCCAAGTTTAGCGGTTGCCGTGCGGGGGTGCGTAGAAATAACATACCTTTACCCAGGACTCGCTGGCGAACTGGCCATCTCTCTGCGCGCTCCAAGGCATACATGCCTTTAACTGCTTCTCGTATACTCTCTTCTCCGTTTCATCCACTATTGTCCAGTCGAAATTCAAGCTCTTCAGAAAGTGGGACCGCTCATGCTGATCGTCTGAATCAAATCTTTGCTTGAATAGTTCTAATTCTGTACGAATGAATTTCTCGCGTAGGTCCGGACTGGAATATTGGATTGAGCCAAGTCAGTACGGGTGGCATCATCCCAGGGTTGCAGAATCAACACGCCTTCTGCAGAATGCCAAGCGTAATATCCAATGCCCAACTTCGTCCCCTCGCCTTTCCTCATCCACATCCACGTTCCTTGCTGTATTGCTAGACAGCGGTAGGTGAGTCTTGATTTGAGTGGCTATCAATTCTCGGAATTGTGCAGCCGGTAGCGTTCGTTCTTGCAGTGAGTGTATGGCAGACAACACTGTGATGAACAAGTTGGATTAGGGCCAACGTGACAATTAGAAGGTCCTACTGCACCGTACCCTTCAGCCGGGCAATGGCAAATGTCTCGAACTCCTCCAAGGTGATATCTAATGCTGGCGGCGTCGTGTAGCTATCTCAGAAAGCATGTCCTTGGATGAATACCGCCATCTTGCAAGTCCTCCGATACTGCTTCTACTCACAAGTTCAATCTGTACGGATACTTGAGATTTCTGTGTCCACCATCGCTAGATCGTCGTCGGCCACTACCAGGTCTTGAGAAATTGCCTTCCGCATACGCTGCAGAAGGTGGTGCAGTTCGAGATGTGGCTTTGAACATCGTGAGCGTCTCTGACAAGTACTGTCTTTCGGTAGAGAAATGGTTACAGGTCGAGAGAATACTGAATAAATCAGCTCGCTATCGTCTCAGACAGAAGTCTCCATCGACGCGCCGCAAGTAAATGAAGTCACACTCGGCGCGTCGCGTTTGAACGAGCGTGTTTGACTTATTGGGCAGCTTGTTGGGCGACACAGCTCTTCTGGCTAAATCAGTCTAGTCTTCATTATGGGACTTCTTCAGCAGTCGACGCTGACGCGCAAAGCTATAAACTTGATCCGCCATTCACCCCCTGCAGGGGACAGATAATGGCAGGTAGATCGGCTCAGGTTAAACATGGAAAGCACAACGTCAGGAGGGACCTTGACTCTTGTTTGTGGTGTGCTGGCCACCTGCGTATGGAACACAGTCGTGTATACGATGAATGCACACGTATCATGACAAGGATAACTGGTTATGTCGCTGGCAACGCCCCTTCTCCTGTCCCTGGTCCCCCCATAGCTCCGTCCACAATTTCTTCGGCATTCGCTAGCTCTGTATTCACCTTTATGACAGGGATCCAGTCTTCAGCATGGCACTCTAATGAATACTATAACTAGGCTGCACTGACCATATCAGCAGCTTCCATCACTGTTCCAGCTGCTTCTTCCTCGTCCGCTTCGTCATCACTCTCGTCGAAATCCGATAAGTGTGGTGCATTCCCTTCGTCGGGGTATTCATCGTAATTCTCCTCCCTCCAGTGTTCCTCGTGATCAACGAACTCTGTCTCTGTCTCATCTCGTGTGTCTCGGACGCGTCGTGTGCGTTTTGTTATCCTTTCCGAGTCCTCGCCTGGTAGAAGAGTGGTGGCCTCACTTAAACCTGATTTGCGTGGCCTCTTCCTGTTGCTAGGTGTCGGTGGGCGACTATACACATAGCGTTAGTGAGAGTCAGGCGGTAAAAAGAATTATTGAAATAATGAGTGCTTACCTGTCGGTAACGCTTGTGTCGTCGGAATCACGATCGGTCGCCTCCGAGCCTGTCTCATCCTCATCAGCTAGCAGATCTTCCATCTCCTTGTCCATGTCTTCCAATTCGTTTGAATCGAGCATGAAGTCGCCTTCAACTGGCACCACTCGTTGAGCTGTAGGTGTATTAGGCTCTGTATCGACAACGGGAGACCGCGGCGGACTTCCCGGCGGCGTCTTGGACTCTGCAAATTCTGCTTTCTCCGACTTTGAAGGGGACGCCGTAGATTTTGGGCGGATCTGGTACGGCTCTTCAGGTTGCCGGAGCCACATGTCAATCGAGTGCTTCAACCAATCACGCCAGACCACCTTGATCCCTGGCTTCCGAATCGCTTCAGCGACTTTCTGGGTGTCTATCTGACGGAAGGGCAAAGTGTTAGCTTTGCCCGGTAGGTTACATGGCTGTTACTTACTTGTCCCGTCACTAAATGTGTTACGCTCGACGACAGTTTTTGAGTGCACCTCGCGCCGAACATGTTTGCCAAGATCCAATATTCATTTCTATGTGAAACCACAATCTCAGCATGATCGCCTTCAGCAAGTCCGCCCTTGAACGTACTCTTGCGGTGGCTGCTGAAGGGGAATAATCCCCGAGAAACAGATCACGCAGCCACGAAGTACCTTTCTTTGCATATGGGGTATGATGTGCTAGACGATAGAATCAATAAGCTCTCAACCGTACACTGTGTTCATTCAGGATCAGCTATACGTACTCTGACATCAAACAGAACATTCGGGTCTGGTTCCGAAGAAGGAGCGGCCCGAAGCCCGCCCTTGGATTGAGACAACGCATCAAAGAATCTTCCGTGAATCTCTCGAAGAACCTAATGCAAGGTAGTGTTGGCATCTGTTTCTGTATTATAAGAGTTTGGCAACGTACCATATCCACACGCCTGAGTTCCTTGTCATCATTCTTCAACAAAGCTTGTTTGGGCGGCGAAGGGCTCTCACTGCTGCTGCCATTAGTAGTCGATGCAGTAGCGATACTCGGCTCAGCATCAGTCGAGGCGGTCTCTTTGGAATCGTTAGCTGGAATATCGCTCTTCGCGACACTGTTCTCCGCTTGCTTTTCTAACTCTTCCTGTTTTTTCTTCAGCGGCCTCGCCTCCATTTGGTCTTCCAACGCTTTAGCCCTTTTTAACGCGAGCTGATCTTGTAAGGAGGCGTCGTCTTCTGGTTCTGTTGTGTCGGGTGGCGTCGCGCCTCGAACGGCGGGAACGTCCGTTGCTCTCGGTTTGACAAAGGTTGAATTGATATCGCCCATGCCCACAAAGAAATCAACTATATGGGATATCCGTTAGCGTGAGTGTGCTTTGTTCTCGGGCTCATGTACACATACAGGGTACTACCTTGACCAGATTCGGACCATGACTCCAAACCTCCCATCTATCGTCGATGACGACTACCATACTTTGATCAGTCGGGAACAGCCTCTTCAGGTTCTTGACGGCCGCACCTTGTAAGTCACTATGTTAGCCTTTGCAGTTTCGCAAACACCCTTGAAGGAACTCACTGCCGCTTTCGTCTCTGCTCAAGATCCTTTCGCTGAAATACTTTCCTTGAGGATCAATACCTTTGCAGACTGCGTTGGCATATGCACGAGATCCGGCGGTATAAACGTGCATCTCATATAATTTAGACATCCTTTCCAGGAATTCTGGTAGAGCAGGTCTGGATCGAAGATTGTGATGAGCTTATGAACGAGGTCAAAATTCAGCCCGGCTTACCTGGGTTTGATATAATACCAGCACATATCCTGATGCCGAATGACTTGTCTGTATTTTCCCTTGAGGTGTGGAGGCAGCTCGTTGGGAAGCTGGAATCGAAAGACATCCCGAATGGCGTCCGCATTTGGGTTCTCTGGTTTCTTCTCGCCTTTCCTCGATTCTCCTGTATCATTCTGGCCATCCACCTGCATGTCCTTATCCGACGTCTTCGGCAGATCCGACGCCTTCTTCGTACTCTCTTGCGGCCCTCTAGCTTCGAGTACAGCCGTGTCCGCATGTTCGCTTACACCAGCTCTAACTTCGCACACGTTGGATCCCTTGCCAAAGCATTCGTCCAACCACTCTCCGATGGTCGGATCAACCGCGGCATGGATAATTGTTTGGTCCAAATCCACTACGAGGATCAGTCGCTTTTCCGTAAGCAGCTTGACGCGAGATTCGAGAGCGATCTTGTGTGCTTGCTAACGAATGAAAGGGAGATCAGACTTGGTAGGTGAACAATGATAGGTGAAGCGCACATACATCATAGGAGACTTTGACTCTAGAATCGTCATGCGCAATTTCTATGCCTTGGTTGGCTCCTTCTGAAGGTCTTGCCGCTCGTGATGGTGCACCGCCATATGACGATACATCGATCGCCTGTGAGGTGGAAATGTAGTCCTGTCTGTACGGAGACAAAGAACGTCATTTTCGTTTTCGCACCGGAAACTCAAATGCTGTCAAGGCTTACGTGGACAAATCCGCTCCACAAACTGCACACATTCCGCTGAATTGGACTGGGTGTGAGCAAGGTTGCTGTATATGAATTGCTCGTTGTCTACGGAAAGAAAAACAGTTCCAGCTTCACAACACCTTCAACGAGTATTCATCTTTCACTTGAGCTCACCCTGGGCCGTAAACTGTCATGCCTTCTCTTATACTCTCGTCCCACTGCACTACCTCTCCCTGTATCGAGCTTTGCCACATGGCGATCAACGTATCGTCTCCTTGTTTTCTTTTCTTCCCACTCGTTCCACCGCCATTTGTATCGCCGGCTTCGCGGAGCAATGTTCCATCTACAAAGTACGAGTAGGAAAGGATATTCTGACCTCTTGTGACGGGTTCTCCTGGCTTTACAAGAAATTTGGAGATGGTAATGGGATAAGGAAGGTTGGACGGAAGTGACAGGACGGTGGGCAGTTGGTCTAGTTCGTCCATTATGGGTGGAGAGAATGGCCTCGTTTGAGAGGTTGGTTGTTGACCGGTTGATTGATGTAGATGGTAGGGGAACACTTATGTAATGAGGGATATGGAGCAGAAGGAGGTATAGCAATGATGTAGCAGCCTCTCATCCTCCCTCCTCCCTTGTCCTGTTGACTTCCGATCACGCTCAACGACCGGTAATCCAAGCGTTTGCTGACGTCATTTCGCTGTTGTCTTCCTCCATCTGACCTGGATACTCAATCACCCTTTCCGCAATGCGACAAGAAATGCAATCACCTATGTATCCTACACATATCGCTCAGCCTCCTTCAGCACTGAGATACTCCCGCTCTAGTACAACTCCGCTCTCACCGACTCCTCGTCCCTCTGCCTAGAACACCGCCAACGTATATACAGCGCTTGAAGATAACGCAATCCCGTAGTCTTGACCACTACTTTTTCACCAGCAAATAGATGTTCTCATTTATCACCAGATTTGACATGTGTCGGTAGTTCCCTCGAATCGCCATAAGCAAACCGCCGAAAGAGAGGTAGGCAGTTCTGAGCGAAGACAAAAAGGTTCACCAGGCCAAATAGGGAGCACAAAGAACCGTGAGAATAGCTCCAAATGCGGCAGGTAAAGTGAAACTTACGTCTGGTTATCACCTTTTCTCGAGTCATCGAATTTGTAAATCTAGCGAAATTACCAAAGGCGTAAGCAACCAGACCAGAGTAAGGCATCCTCGCCTGACTGGAAGTGGTGACAGTCTCGCGGAACAATGCTCTAGTAATCCTACTGGCTCAAGGTCGACAACAGGCCCGAACAGACGCTGTTGTGCTACACCACCGATGGGCCTTGGCCGTCCCGTTCAATTGTTCCCTTTTGCCCAGAACGAACTGAGCTCCTTGGAGCTGAGTGCAATTTCCCCCTACAGCATCGCGTCGTCGTTAACGGTCTTCACACTGGACTACAAGCAAAATGAATCCGGTGTTGCGTTACGACCTGTGCTCGGATCATACGAGATCACCTATACTCGCAAGTAAGCCGTTTATCTTGCAGCTAATCGCATCCCTCGTACCATATGCCAAGCGCAACCCAAAGTTTGTCTAGTGCCATATGTCTCCCTTCAAAAATTCGCAACCGATGGAACACCAACTCACCTTGCCATACATCACATAGTCAAACTCCTCTGCTAACCCTTGCTCTCCGCCTCGCCACATCTCCCTCTTTCCTTCCTTGGCGCCATCCGAGAGCGAAGAGATGGGATCTGACTGCAACGAACGGGCGAGGCAGATGGAGATTTTTTCCGACCGACGGAAGGAGATGAGTTCCGAGGCGTAGTCGAGGGTGACTTCCATGGCTTTAGGTTCGCAGAAGCATGTTAAACGTGAGACTAGAGTGCAAGACCAAGTTATTGCGCTGGTCAGTTTGGTGAACAGTGCAGGAGGATCCGGGGCTGAGATACCTTTATCAAACTTCTTGCCCTCCTTGTCGATATCCTATGGGAGAAGCAGTGTTAGAAGATGATCATTCAAGCTTCGAATGCCAGATGTCAGACTTACTGTAACAATGAAGCCCTCTTGCAGCACGATATTTACCGAGTCAGACATGACGTATGTTTTCAGATGATTCTTCCAAGCTTGGGAGACTGGCGTATTGTCTAGTCAATGGCTTTCCTTGCTGCCTAACACTAGTCGACATCGACAACATGTCTTCCGAACCCACCCAAACTACCTAGTCGATCACCCCTTGGACTTTGGTTTTCACGTGACTGGCGGACATGAACTGGCTAAATTGGCATAGATGTCCGCAAAAGAGTGATATCATCGTCCCGATCGTTCGGTTTCAGTGGACGTCACCAACGATCAATCATTTCAGCAATACTTGCACTCCTCTGGATTCGAGGATGATCCCTTAGAAGCGGCATATTACCCTTCACCATGACCATTGATTCGCCCTACGATTTTACTCGACTCCTCAAGGCGATAGCCGAGCCGCTGTCCGCTCACGGCGTTGACAAGCATGTGCTCACCGAACTCCTGGGTCTGGAGCAAGATAAAAATGACAAGGAGGGCATGAAGGCTTTCGCCAAAAAGGTTGTGGAAAGGGAGTTTTTACAGCCGGTTAAAGATCTGGAGGATGAGAACATCGGACACTGGCAGATGTGAGAGAGACTGGCTTCGCAGCTTGCGACGAAGCGTAAAGTAATTCCCTAATCGTGTCCCTATCAAAACAGGCTCAATCGGGTGGACGTGCCTTTACCCCAGCCGGAGCTCAACACCCTTCCTCCGACACATACCGTCATTCCTCTTCTTCGCGGCCTGGATGGCAACTTCTCTGGATGGAAGGAGATATATGCGCCCCCTCCCGCTCCTCCTCCTACTGCATCAGCGTCGACCGAACGAGCTCCTGGAGGAATGATGACTTTTGTTCGAGGAAAGGGAAATTATGTACCATTTCGCCCCGGAGGACTGGACGATGATGCCTTCCTAGGCGCTGATAGTGGCGGTACTGAGGAAGACGGCGATACAGAGGAGAACGAGGAGAGCAGAATGAGGAGAGAACAGGAAGAGGAGGAAGTGATGGGCAAGACGTGGAAGACAATCGCTCCGGGGTTCAAAAGAGGTCTCAAGCTCGACGGTGGTACGTGCTTGATTGTCTCATATTTCCATCGCGCCCTTTTGTAAAAGACTTCATTACCTGTTCCGCAGCGGATGACTTCTTGAGGTCGGTCCTAGGCGAATCGTCTTTCAACGCACCGGTCAAACGGAAGAAAAGGCCGAAACAGCAAATTGGCTTGTCCAACGCCGATATGCAGGACGGCGCAGCGGAGACTATGGATGCGAACATGGCTGTGAGTAGCGGGGATTAGAGAGCGCAAAGGAGCACATATGTACTAATACGGATCTGAATGTTTCATGATGGTAGATTGAGCCTGTGCAACATAGATCGGGCGCGGCTAGTCGCAGTGAGATTGATGATCTGCTTCCCATTTCCGTAAGTTTCGGACTACTAGACGTTTTTCGTTCTCACAGTACTAAACGTCAATCATCGTATTGGTGCTTGTGTAGCGATTACCTGCTCCACCTACCACGAGACGGAGAAGGGGCCCTCCGAAGCGGGAATGGGCGCACGTTGTTGATGTGAATCAAGAGATGGTAAACGTACGTCTATAAAATGAGAAAGTATCATAATGGAATGCTAACGGATTTGGATTTCAGTTCCATGAGGTCGTGCCGGAAATGGCTCACAAGGTAAGCATTGCATTGCTGCTATAACTGGTTTCTCATCTGATGAGTACCATTCTAACGAACTTTAAACGTTTGTAGTACCCTTTCGAACTGGACACATTCCAGAAAGAAGCAGTGTATCATTTAGAAATGGGTGATTCGGTTTTCGTTGCAGCGCATACTAGTGCCGGAAAGACCGTTGTGGCAGAATATGCTATCAGCTTGGCCATGAAACATATGACAAGGTGAGCTCGCTGGTCTCTGGCTTCACGCGTCCGGTTCGAAACGGTGACAATACGCTGACTCTGTGGCTGAATCATTTGACCCGCAGAGCGATCTACACTTCACCAATCAAAGCGCTTTCAAACCAAAAGTTTCGGGATTTCAAGATTACCTATGGAGCAGAGAATATCGGTATATTGACCGGTGACGTTCAGATAAATCCTGAGGCGCCTTGCTTGATTGTGGGCTCCTTAATCCTTTCCTGATCAACAGCTCGCAAAAACTTTTGCTGATGTGTGGCCTTTTGTAGATGACAACTGAGATCTTAAGGAGTATGCTTTACCGAGGGGCAGATTTAATCAGGGATGTTGAATTCGTGATTTTCGATGAAGTGCACTATGTCAACGACGCAGAGGTAAGCTGCAGCGATGCCTTCGTCCTCCATATGCGTAGTAACAGAATAACTGATCTCTCCATTCTCAGCGTGGTGTCGTTTGGGAGGAAGCGATCATCATGTTACCTGAGCATATCAATATCATCTTGCTATCAGCCACGGTGCCGAACACGCACGAATTCGCTTCTTGGGTCGGGTATGTTATGCTCGTAAAATATAATAGAATGATACTCAAAAGCTAACGGACAACCATAGACGGACGAAGAAGAAGGATATATACGTGATCTCGACACCGAAACGACCTGTCCCCTTGGAACATTATCTATGGGCTGGAAAAGAGCTACACAAAATTGTTGATGCGAGTAGTCATTTCCTGCCTGAAGGGTAAGTCACCTAAAATATCCCAAATACTTCCATTCCTAAATGCGTTCTTGAATAGGTACAAATCCGCAGGGGACTCGCTTAGAAGGAAGCAAGAGAAGGAAAGAGAGGCTGCCGGTCTCCCACCTTTGCAGCGTACTGGAGGCAGAGGTATGCCAGCGCGAGGCGGAGCGAGAGGTCTGCCCAATGGCCGCGGTACGCCTCCTGCTCGTGGAGGAGGTGGACGGGGCGCCGCTCAAGGTGGTCGAGGCGGATCCACCGGAGTCACCCATTACGGCGCTCCAAGATCTTACGGAGGCGCGGGTTCGATGGACAAAAATTTATGGTCCCAGTTGGTCAATCACCTCAAAAAGATTGATCTGCTTCCTGTCGTCGTATTCACTTTCAGCAAGAAGCGATGCGAAGCCAACGCTGCGAGCTTATCAGCAGTTGACTTGAATGTAGCAAGCGAAAAGAGTGAGGTCCATGTTACTGTAGAGAAGGCTCTAACCAGATTGAAGGGTAAGTTCGACAGGGGTTGTGACTGACACAGGCGCTGACAAGAGTATCACGTGGACAGGAACGGACAAGAAGCTTCCCCAGATTTCTCGAATGCGAGAGCTTCTCATGAGGGGCATTGGTGTTCATCATGGAGGACTGCTGCCAATCGTAAAGGAGGTTGTCGAAATTCTGTTCTCGCGCGGCCTAGTCAAAGTTTTGTTCGCAACAGAGACTTTCGCCATGGGCGTCAACATGCCCGCCAAAAGCGTCGTCTTTTCACATATCAGGAAACACGACGGGAACAACTTCCGAACTTTAGAGCCAGGAGAGTACACCCAGATGGCTGGTCGTGCCGGTCGACGAGGTTTGGACACTACAGGAACTGTGGTCATCATCGGGGGTGACGAGCTGCCAGAGGTACGCATCTCCACAGCGAATGATCGGCCCACAGTTTGACTGATGGCAATTAAATTCATTTTTCCTAGCAATCGACGCTGACAGAAATGATGCTCGGAACACCCAACAAGCTCATATCGCAATTCCGTTTGACCTACAATATGATTTTGAATCTACTTCGAGTTGAGGCTTTACGGGTAGAAGAAATGATCAAGCGAAGTTTCTCTGAGAATGCATCGCAAGCGCTTGCCCCAGAGCAACAACGTCAAGTGGAGGCGGTAAGTCCCATTTACGATTGGGCTCAAGACCTGTATTCTGAAAGCTGATGGATCGTATTCTAGACTGAGCGCCGCCTCGCAAAGATACCTCAAGTCCAGTGCGAGGTTTGCTCTCCCGATATTGAAGCGTTCTATGATGTGTCTGCGGAAGTCGCACGCATGAACACTCGTCTCATTCAGGCTGCAGCCACTAATCATCAAGGCAACAAGACCATGAGCGCTGGGCGGCTAGTTTTACTCTATGACAAGGTGGGCTTACGGAAGGTAACTATATACAAGATCGCGTTACTGATGCATTCGCTCATAAGCACTACCGCGGGAACTTGGGAATCATCCTTCGACCGTCGCCTGGATTGATCAACCCTGACTCGGTGGAGCCGCCTCCCGATGATGGCCTTCGGACCTACTGGGTCTTTGTTCTAGTTTCTGAGAGCACCAAGAACAAGGATGACGGTAAAATATGCGACTGCCTTCCCAGCGCGATTAATACTGATGCCTATCATAACATTCAGACTTTGAAGCAAAGACTGCACCGCCACGTTGGAGAGTCTCCCTAGAAGAAAACCCAGTAGTGGAACCGACATGGGAGATCGTAACGGTTGCGGCATCGAGTATCAATTTAGTTCTCAATAGGGTTGAGAAGGTGGGACCCGTGACTTGCCTTGACATTTGGACTTAGCTGACATGTTAACGTGTGCTAGGTTGACGTCAATGCCGTATTAGACAAGAGCGATGAAGTTGCAACTGAAACCACACTCGCTGGATTGCAAGAATTATATGAGTCGCTGCGGAAGACTGAAAGCTTGCCTGAAGTCGAATGGACGAGGATGCGTCAGTTGGAGTTCCAAGAAGCCTTGAAATCTAGGAATACCCTAGCAAATCGACTATCAAGTATGAGTTGCAAACTATGCGCCGATTTCGCTGATCATGTAAGTTTCTTGCCAATCATTGTTACTATGTATCGTACTGACCACCGTTAATCAACAAAGTACGAAATTCTACATGAACGAAAGTTGATTGAAGGGGATTTGCAGCAACTGAAAATGGCGCTATCGGATCAAAATCTAGAGTTGTTGCCCGATTACGAACAACGAGTCGATGTCCTCAAGTCGCTTCAATTCATCGACGACAACGCTACAGTATTGCTAAAAGGCAGAGTTGCATGCGAGGTACGTGAAGAGTTTCGCAACTCATTATCTGATGTGGATCTAACGACCAGGCTGTGACGATAGATCAACTCTTCCAACGAGCTCGTTTTGACCGAGCTGATTCTGGAGAATATCTTGGCGGATTATACGGCAGAAGAAGTCGTCGCACTGCTCTCCGTTTTTATATTCGTGGAAAAGACAGAGTCCGCTCCCGAGATTCCTGAAAAGATTCAACAGGTACGTTTCAGGACGTTGTCAGTGACAGATGTTTACCTGTTCTTACTCCTCGGCACAGGGCTTGGACGTCATCTATGGTATTGCGGAGAGGATCGAGGCAGTCCAAGATGCCCACTCTGTTCGACATGATGAATTCGTTACTCAATGGAAGCATGGACTGGTTGAAGTCGTCTATGAATGGGCAAAGGGCATGGTATGCATTTCGCCTGTCATACGTTTGCGCCGTCTAACCGAAAAGCTTATGATATTCTCTATCCACTCTGTAGCCTTTCGACCAGATCACTGATCTCACGGATGTTCCAGAGGGTACGATTGTACGATGCATCACGCGTCTGGATGAGACTTGTCGAGAAGTGCGGGATGCAGCTCGAGTGATTGGCGACCGCGACTTGTTTGCAAAGATGGAGGAAGCGCAGGCGCTGATCAAGCGGGACAGTAAGTCTACGTCTGCTCCCCTCGAAGGGAATTTTCTACTGACTTTGTTGTTCCTCAGTCGTTTTCGCTGCTAGTCTCTACTTCTAAAACCTATAGAGATGTTGTACAGGTCAATTGCGTTGGATGTAGATTGAAGAACAATCGCCATACATGAGTTCTGTCTTAGATCTGGCGTTGTTCCGAATGGTAGCCAAGCATCGCTCATGACGGTACCAAAAACCCAATCATACATGTATCCAGCATGTAATCCACATTCACCCATGCATGGGTAAGCACTGACAACACCACAACAAGGACAAGTTAGCGAAAGCGCAGAGGAAGCGGGACGCGTATAGCAGGAAGCCGTCGACACGTACTGAATAGTTTCGTCCCATCTCTTCCCGCGCATCGCATGAGTTCTTTCTCTCCACCAGGGTGAAAACGTAGGTATTCTGTAATGTTGTATACCTTGCCGTTGAACGCGGACCAAGCGTCGCCAGTAGTATTATGCTGAACGGCGGACGTATCCAACAAGAAGCAGAGAAGGGGCAGGCGTGATCAGCGGGGACCTTGCGACTGCCAGAATGCAACCGGTTCGCATACCTTTTTCAACTCATCAAGCGATACCCGGATCGGCATCATATGTCCAGCGCGTAACTTTGGATCGCCACTGCTCTTCACCCTCGCCCAATCGAGCGGACTGCACCCGGGCGCCAAAGCCACTTTTGCACGCTTCTTCACAGCCGGATTTGGCTTTTTCGTCGTCGTCGTTGGGGTTTGCAAGCTTGATGATGGTGCAGCTGAAACGGAATTTGGAGTCAAAGCCGATGATTGAGAGAGTTTTGTTTGGCGTTGCGGTGGGGATAGAGTACGGGAGGAGGAACTCGATGTCGGTGAGGGGGGACGACGTCGAAGTCGATCTCCGTTAACGATGGGGGTGCTGGTAAAGCTGTGTTGTTCATACCTCGTTGCGGTATTTTACTCCTTTGAGCAGAGTCTAGCATCGGGAATGCTGGAGGCGCATCGATATCCTCGACTTGCGCCGTGGCATCCTCGGAGTCCCCTTCCTGCGCGGCTAATTTTCCTTCGTTTTCGTTAGTGCCGATGGCTTCTTCTGAGGTCTTTGTCGACCAGAACGGGAACCTGGGGATTGCCTGCAAGGTAGGTTAAAGCTGCGATTGACAAAGGGGACGGGAGAACAACGGGGCTCTTACAAATGCCATTTCCGCCGCGAAGTTCTTGATGAGGTCTGGCGGAGTGGTTGTCGGAATATGCGGTCGCGGCTGCGTGGGTTCTTGCTACCAGTCCTCGGTCAATCCAGCGTGCCGGGAAAAGGTTCAAGTTGCTGAATGGCGACTTTGCCGATCGCAAGGATTGTTTACTTTGTTAGTACACGAACATGCGGGTCCCAGTAATTGCAGGCTTGTTTCAAGTCATTCTCTATGGTCCCGCCCGGGCCGTATATAGACAGTCTGCGTCAACCAGCTAGTTTACCACACAATGTCCCCGCGAGCCCATCACCCGCAATATGCCGTCCCCCGACGACATCCAGTCCTTCCAAGCCAGTCTTGCCCAGGTGACGGACCACATCAACGCCCGCTTCTCCAGCTTGGACGATGATCATCCCATCCCCTCCAGACCAGAGATTGATGCCGCGCTTCAAGCTCTGCCTGAAAGAATACCCTCTACCGGCCTCGGCACGAATTCCACCCTGCATCATCTGTTGCAAGATATCACTCAAGGGCTGCTCAGGGGCCATGCTGGTTCGCGGTTCTTTGGCCTGGTAACGGGAGGAGTTACTCCTGCTTCGCAGTTGGCAGATATCCTAGGCACGTCGTGTGAGTGTCCGTTCTCCCAAATCGTCATCGCTCCTGAGCCCTCGTTGCTTACGGGCAGGATGAACTAGACGATGAAAGTCTACAGATAAACTTCCCGGTACGAGCTTTCCAGGATTCCCGGCATTCCATTAAGCTGACTTTTCACAATCTGGAAACCGATAGGATGCCACCATGGCAGTAGCGGTAGAACAGAAAGCGCTGGATATGGTCCTTGACCTCCTCGGGATCCCTGTGCACCGATTCCAAGGGCGGTCCGTCACCACCGGTGCTACCGCCAGCAACATCATGGGTCTCGGTACGTCCCGTTCATCTCCAGGGTAAGAACAATAGCCGTCGTACCGTTCTACTAACGCTTTCATCCCCACAGCATGTGCCCGCGATGCTCTTCTCCTCAATTCCCCCCATTTGCCGGAAAACTACACCATCGCGGAGAACGGCTTCCCGCCATCGATACCTTCTCCGACGAACCCGGGGGAGAGCTTCATCCCGCCCATAAAGGTTCTCACCGTCAAAGCCCACGGCTCTATCCTAAAAGCGGCAGCGGTGACGGGAATCGGCAGGATGAATGTGCACGAGGCCGCGGATGCTTCGTCTCCCAATCTGCAAGATCCGTGGTCGTTGAAGTTTGATTTAGGCAAGCTGGCGAGGGAGCTGGAGACTGCGAAGCGCATCGGACAAGGTGTCATAGTAGTAGTCACACTTGGCGAGGTGAACACTGTAAGCATTGCGACTCCTCGCCCCGCGCGTCTCACGTCAGAGGCTAATTTGACCTTGCTGCACGGGGTTAGGGCGGATTCACCCCTGATATTCCTGTCATTGCGGATCTTTGTAAAGCACACGGTGCTTGGCTACACATTGACGCAGGTAGGTGGGAGATCTTGTTCAAAGGTACTGCGCGAAGTTCATGTTCAACGCCTGACACAATATCTCTCTTGCGGAAAACGTTTGTAGCTTTTGGCGGCTTTGCTGCGCTGTTGCCGCACTACAAGTACCTATCACGAGAGATGGAAATGGCAGATAGTTTGACTCTTGATGGTTAGTACATTTCCCCCTGACGGTTCGCACGCTGCATCAAGCTGATACGATCCGTCCCTTGTATATCGACCGGATACAGCTCACAAGTGGCTCAACGTAAGTTGTCCGAAGATACACCTGGTTAACCGTGACCTAATCAGGTGTGAGTGCCTTATTAGGTACCATACGACACCGCCATGTTCTACACGCGCAACTCTGCTTCCCTGAAACGTAGTTTCGGCCCTTCCCCACGTCTCGGGACTCCCGCTTACCTCAAAGTACACCCTGACGAGGTTTCCCCTGCGATGACAGAAGGGAAACCAGTCGTTGTGCCCGACGATATCCTCAGGGCCCGCGTTTGGCATGCAGGTTTGCCAAGTCCTCTAGATTGCGGGATCGAGAATTCAAGGAGGTTCCGGGCGTTGCCGCTGTACGCCGGATTGCTAGAACAGGGCAGAAGCGGGTATACTGGTGCGTGATTTCGGGTACCTTTGCGCATAAGAGAGCAGAGCGCCATAGCTGACACGTATGGAATCGTTGCTCCTGATGACGTAGACATTGTGCGGCGGAACTGTGACTTTGCACAGAGGATATGCGGGTGGATGGCGGACCCTTGTGCTGGAGGGAAATGGTACACCGTGATCAATGGACAGCCGGTACCTGCAGATACAGATCCAGCGCAAGGCCGCGCCTTGGTTCCACTCAACGTCGTCCTCTTCCGGGGCTCAAACACCTCGCCGTTCCCTTCCGACGATCAGACATCCACGACCCGTCTTCTTCACGCGATCAACAGACAACGCTTGATCTACGTCACGCCTACCAGCTGGGCCGGGGTGGGGGCATTACGGATTGCCGTCTCGAATTGGCGGACGGGGAGGGAGGGGGAGGGTGATTATGAGGCGGTCGTTCGTGCCTTGAGTCAGGCTATGGACCCTCGGATCGAGTAGGCCGGGAGGAAGGTGATGACTGGATGAATATATGCGCTTTTTGGCATTGTCAACCTGAGAGGACTGAGACGATCGTTTTCTGTTGCCTTTTGATTACCATGAGAGCTGATCAGACAAAGCCGATATCTCTTGATCGGTGAGGGCCGGTAAACTAGATGTGATCTTCATGTAGACAGCTATTATGTAAAAAGACATCCAGCTCGTCTAGTAGGTATGTGGTTAGGTGACCGTCCGCCGCTCCACATATGGTAGATCCCTGTGGCGTAGCTTCCGGAATGGGACTGACTGTACGGATAGCCATGGCCTCCGCTTCTCTTCATCACTCCCCGAAACATCCTTCCGTTGACGTGCATCAGGAGGTTGCCGACAGACGTTGCGCTGATTGAGCTGCTGATTGATGATCCTTTTTGTTCCTCCCTGTTCTTGAATCAGTTAGCATCCGCGCCGCCATCACTTAACACTCTTGTCCAACAACCGGGGGCGATCTGTTGGTCCTTTGCAAAGGGTCCTTGATGGAAATGAAAATGTCATCTTCCGGCTACTAGTAGTATCCTATATAACAATCAGATCTGTCCTCCAGTACCCAGTCCCTCTCCCGCTTCCTGCCATCATCGCCTTTCCAACATGTGCCACATCTCACCCACCGCCACCCTCTTCTCGGCCGTCATGGCCGCCTGTGGCTCGCTGTGCATGGCCTATCATGCATGGCATTACAACCGTCTCCGGTGTCTGTGGTACAAGAATGAGGACTTGTTCAGGTGGATCGTTACCGTCAGTCTAATTTAGCACCTTGTGTACGCGGGTTTGATGCAGGCGTTGATCCTGCGTCCCCTTGCGCGAGTAGTGGTGTCTCTTTGGATCCAGCCTCACGGTAAGTGAATAAACTCCGACAGAGAAGGCCGCGATGAGAAAATGCTGGACTTCTTATCTCCCACCCATCTTTCCCCATCCTCAGTTCACAGCAGCAGAGACGATCGCGACTTACGTCAAATACAACGAATACTACATCTACATCCCCAAAGCTGGGATCACGATCAAGCCGTACCCTTTGTGGAGCGCGTACCACAGGGACCTGTTCCGCGGGAGTTATTGGTTGATGGCGGCAGGCATAGTTATGCTGCTCGCGGTGCACTTGGAGGAAGTGTTGGTGAGATGCGCAGATGGACATGCTCATTCTCGCATGTATGGTGTCTGATGGGCCTTCCTTCGACGATGACAATAGTTCTGGGGTTACCTGATCACCACCATCAAATCCCAACGCACACAACCCTGGTTCCGCTCCATCTACTTTAAGCTCTGGGTCGCTGGCGTTGTGACTTGCACCGGGATCGTTTTTGGTGCCGCCGGGATAGAAACGGAGGTTCTGACGAGGGTGAGTCGTTGAGTCGTTTTCTTGGTGAGTCCTCTATCTCGTCGTATGCTAATTGTACCTCGTGCGCATGGTAGATGGAAGTCAATATCTATTTCTCCGGGAGCGTGTTGTCTATTCTGTAAGTCCCCCGCCTTTGCGCATAATCCGAGAAAAGGATCACTGATTTGGAGATCCCTCAGTGCGACAATCGGTTCGGTGGCGATTTGGTGAGTGCTGTGCCGAGTCGCTGGTCGTTACAACGCACGAAAGAGCCGATACTGACCCTCCTTGTTGGGATGGGTTGCTAGCTGGATGTTCCCCGAATTCATCAAAGAGTCGAACCGACAAGGTATGTACCGCACCTTGCGTAATTTCCCAAACCTCGCATTACTCTTTCCTTATGCCCCAAACGCTTACTCCGTTCCCACCCTCGGCAGGCGCCAACCCGGAAGTCGCGGCCAAGCTCCAATTCTTCAAATCGATGCACAATCTGCGCGCCGTCTTCCGCGTATTGTATACCGTCTCACTGTTGATCATCGCAACGGACGGACTTACATCGGCGGAGAAGATCAACCATCAGGAGTAAGTTGGTCGTGGGTGGCGTACGTGCGAGGAGCGGCAGGTGGCTGATAATAAGGTGCGGGTTTGTGGTCAAAGGTTCTGGACGGATATCTTTTTCGCGGCGACGGTGTAAGTTCGACGCTTGGAAAGCTGTCTAGCCAGGGTTAACGACTGATCCGGGTCCGATTATGTATGGCGACAGGTTCTGTATCTTCGCGGCCACGATGTTGTCGCTTGTGGTAGGTTAACCGTCTTTACTTTCCCCTCCCCAGAGTATGAAAAATCAACATGCCTTGCATGATCAGATTCTTCTCCCGCGATCCATGCAAGAGGAAGCAGGCTACCACCGACCTGCCAACATCTTTGTCCGCCAAGCGTACCAAGTAACCTCGGCTGGCGCAGCTGCCGCCGGCAACGGCCAAGCTCACAACGCTGCATCGTACCGCGCCGCCACCACTGTCGCTGCACCACTCGAGGTCTCCGGACCCTGGGCGATCCTCGGGGAACGGCTAAACCTGGAGAAAGACGAAGTGAGGGAGTTGATAGCGAATAATGCAGCGAGGCAGGAGGAGGAAGCGGAGATGGCGCAGGGGGTTGCGTATGATTTGGCGCCGTTGATTGCGCCGGAGCAAGAGGGGCGCGGGAGGGCTTTTTGAGTGGTGTTCGGGACAAGGTTCGGTGACTGTGGGTTCTTGTAGAGTGTTTATAGGGAAGAGTTGGAGTGAGAATACCTTGACTTGGAAGAAGTGATTACGTCATCCGACGCGGCAGCCGGCGTTGTCCGTGTCTCGTTCATTTCGAAGTCTCCCATCGCACGCAACTGAGTATCCTACGCTCCCCGTTCTTGTCCATGCTCCGCGCACTGAGGCCGTTCCGTAGGATGACATCCACCGCCGCTCCCTTGTACCGCAAGCAACCGCTCGCCATCGCTTGCGTGCAGTATGACCCAAAGCTGAAAGACGTCCAGGGCAATATCGCCAGAGTAAGGTCGCTTCTCCGTGGGTACGTACGTCAGCTGCTTCCACACACTCCCGGACAGTGACAATTACTGACAACATACACTTTCCCATCGCCATCCCGCTGCCTCCTGGATCAGCCTGCGGCGCAATGAAGTCGACTTGCTCGTATGTCCCGAGATGTTCTTAACGGGGTACATGTTCGCATCAGCACATGACATTGCACCCTTTCTCGAGCACCCGCGAATCGGCCCTACAGCGCTCTTCTGCCGGGAGATGGCGACAACGTATGGATGCTGGGTCGTAGCTGGGTACCCGGAACTCGCGGTGGATACGGATGTTGGGGCGTTGAAGAAGCGGGAAGAGGCGGGCACAGGTGGGATGAATGGGGATGATGCCGGCAAGCCAGGTTATAATTCCGCCGTGGTGGTGTCCCCTACGGGGGAAGTGGTGGGTAACTATCGTAAGAGCTTTCTCTTCGATACGGACAAGACGTGGGCACGGGAAGGTGAGGGACCCTTTCCAGTTGTTTTCCTCTACGTACAATCTAAAAGATCCTTTCCTGTTTCTTCTAGGTGACGGATTCAAGGTGTTTGATCTCCCGCCACCGCTTGGGAGGACAGCGATCGGGATATGCATGGGTACATCCATTCCCAAGGAAACAGGCTGAACACGGGCTCACCCACCTCCGCTCTATTGGTAGATATGAACCCCAAAGACTTTCTCGCCCCTTTTGACGCTTACGAACTGGCAAATTATGTCAAGACGGCTCAGGCGGACACACTTATCGTTCCGTGAGTCGGTCGGACGATGCTTGAAAACCTGTATATGTTATTCATCGTTGGTGGCTATTCCCCTCCCTGACTCCTGGCTTGCGGCTCATTCGGCAGCATGAACTGGTTACAACCGCCACCGGAGCCATCAGACGATCCAGCATCCGTCGAGGCTGCACACCGTCGAGAGAATTCTCCTAACGAAAACGATGCCGGACCGGAAATGTCGACGCTGAATTACTGGGCACATCGGTTGATGCCCCTGCACGATCCCGCGCCTACTTACCTGCCGCCACCGAATGATGACACTACGCGGGGAGGCACACAAGGGGAACAAGGCGCAAAAGAAGTGGTGTTTGTTGCTTGTAACCGTGTAGGTACGGAGAATGGTACGTACTGCATTCCGTCTTCCCGCCCCTGGCCTTGCTGAGCTCGTCATGAAAATTTAGGGACAACGTTTGTCGGCTCTTCGGCCGTGTTGACGATCTCGTCGGAGCCAAGTAGGATAGAGCTCATTGAGGCGTTTGGAAAGAAGGAAGAAGGCGTGATGTTTGCTCATGTTTATTAGGAGGGGTAATGATAGAGCTAGTGCATATGTTGGCTATAGATGGAGGGCGGCAATGTTTGTTCCGCTGATCGCATGAAAGATGAGACTTTGTCTGTTTAGCCTAGGAATAGTTTATGATAAAGTTCAGGTCCCAGTGAATGTCACGAGTCCTGGCTCAACGCGCTACGCTAGGCCGAAGTAAAGGATCCTTGGACAACCGCTTCATCACGTCAACTCTCAGATGTAAAGACACGCTGGCCCCGTTCTTCGTCCAATCATTGTCATCCAGAGGAGACCTGACGAGTCCATCCAGAGGCGCACTCTCCGATATCTGCAGTAATCCGTCACAAGGCGGCATTGTAGCATCCACGTACCGCGGCGCCTGTGGCAAGCCATGACGACCACCGACAAAGTCTATCCCGTAAAGACCGAGTTTGGTCCAGCTCGTGACTAGCGTATGATGCCGCCCGAGAAATGTCGCCCAGATATTCTGCGCCGTGGGTTCGTGCGCGAGGTCATGTAAGATTTCTGCGCAGGCCTGCATGTCAAAGCGGTCGATGGTGGACCGGATCGCGCAAGCAAGGACGGGGAGGTCATTTTGCCTTGCGTGGACGGCATCCATCTTCACACCCGTCAGACGGATAGGGGAGCCGAGAAAAGAAGGAGGTAAGCCGAGACGTGGACGAAAGCTGAATGTGATGTCGAGGAATGCGGATTCGTCGTCCGACAGCTCGCGGGCGCGGAGGATGCACGCCCATAGATGCGCCAAGAGGGCGTCTAGCTTGCTGAGCCGCTGGTGCTGATTCGGTCCCGTTTCGCTCGCCTCTGCGTGTATCTGATGTATCTCGCGAGGAGAAAAGTAGAGGATGGTGTGTTTGACGGGAACCTCGAGGTTCCATTCTTTCCAAGGGATAGGGATCCCAGGGACGTGCGGTGCCGCCGACAGGTAGGCGGTATCTAGATCGGGTGGGGGAAGCGTTGATGGGAGGAAGCAGGACGGGCAATCTGGACCGCCGGAGCGGAACCAGTCGTACCGATGCAGTGGGAGCGAGCGGGCGTTGTGAATGATCCCCAAGTCGGGTTCAGGTGCGTCAATGTCTCCCGCTGCTTTGCCGTCCACAAGGAGGGATGAAACACGGGTGCGAGTGCTGGAAGTGCGGTGTCACCAGCGGCCATCGCGCGGTTCGTGCGTGTCCAATCATGCATAAACGTCAACAGCGTCGTCGCATCCGCCAACGCATGACACACCTTGACCGACACGGCATACCCTCCATCCACGAATGTCGTGATCTGCACCGCGACACCGGGTAGGCCCTGGAAATGCACATCGTCCTGCCAAGCGACTGATTCACGGGGCAGTAGATCCTTGGAGGGTAACTGGCTGTCAATATGCCACATGCCGTTCCCCTGCGTCGCCCGCTCGGTCGGCGTGGGCACAATATCGGAAACGGCGGCGGGGTGTTGAACGACGCAGAATCCGATCCCTGGATCACCTTGTTCTTTCCCCCCGCCAAACCGCAAGGCAACACGACCGTGGCGATGCGTATGGCCTGTAGAGTTTGTCGTGTCGTACGAATTCCAGCAGAGCTGGCCAGCCCATTGTGGGTAGGAACCGATAGTTTGCTTGAATGAAGCAAGGAGATGCCCCGGAGCCGTTGCACGTTTTGCAGATTCCACCGTAGGAGGGTCGTAGATCCAAGTCTATATGAGCGATGCACAGCAGGTTCAGTACAATGGCTAGCAGTCTACGCGGAAGATTCCCGAAAATCCTTACGGCGCATGTTACGGAGAAACGGACGACCGTGTTGTCCAAGATTGACAACGGGACTACCTGAGGCGGACGAGGAGCCGCAGGGAACACACGCTCACGGAATACGATCTCTGTGCATTTCGACGGGCGGGACTCAGCAGCTGCCCTTGCAGTAGCCCCCAGGGTGTTACTGACCAGGTTCATCCGCCGGCGGGGA
Organism: Naganishia cerealis; assembly: GCA_030039265.1. Lineage (NCBI taxonomy): Eukaryota > Fungi > Basidiomycota > Tremellomycetes > Filobasidiales > Filobasidiaceae > Naganishia > Naganishia cerealis. Next base: position 317,538 of record JASBWR010000008.1, read on the forward strand.
TGGTGCGGACATGGTGTTCGGCGCTCATGTTTCCCTGGAGCACTCGGGGCATCCAGGGCGAAGATAAGCGGGCCGTGCGCTTTACCACAATTTGGGCATTTATAGACACTATCAGGACGGAATATACGGCCCCAGAGGGGCACTACAAAACACCCATCACCCCCTCTTGCTCCCCCTCCGCCCCCGCACCGCCGACCAAGGCAGCCTGCGCCACCCGCTCCTCATCCCAGTCGATAACCTCGCCGCGCTCCAAGACGCGGCGCCAGTACCGCTCCGCCCGAGGGGAGAGATTGGACGGGATCACGGCCGCCGTGGTCGTGTCTGTTGGTGGTGGAGAGGATGGGTCGGTGTTGCCGTCAGGTTGTTCGACGTCCTCCTCCCCTTCCTTCTGCCTCTTCCGCTCATGCGCCTCGGACTCGGCAGCCTCGGTCAACTTGCGACTCAACAACCTCATATGCGTCTCCCTCTCCCTGATCGCTGCCTTTCGCGTATTATCGCCGGCCGGCCACAGCGCCAAAAGGCACACGTACAGGGGGAGGAAGACGTACGTCCACGCCGCGCTCGGGTCCGGTGGGGCGAGCGGTAAGTTTCTGTCCGTGCGTGGGATCCGGTGGTCGTTTAGTGTGGTGATGGGTGTGTTGGCGCTGTTGGTGAGGGAGGAAGGATCGTGGTAGAACAAACGGAGGCAACGGCGTTCGTATGCGAGTCCGAGGAGCGGGAAGGGGTTTGGTTTCGGTCGTGGGGCAGGGGTTGATAGCGCTGGGGCTTGTTGTCTATTTCTTCTCCCTCTTTCGCGCGCGCGGAGGGGACGTAATAAGCGGTCTGCGTCAGCGCCTTGGATCCCCTCAGCGGCGGCAGCGAGGATCTCCCGTTCCGCCGCGTTCAATAGCCTTCGATCCTCTTTCAGAAACAGGTCCACACATTCCCATACCCACCACCCAACAGCACCAGCGACGAACGCCCAGTACCGCCAGTCCGACGTGCGCAGACCGCGGGTGATCATCCAGAGCGCGATCTCGACTTTGATGGCCGCAGCGATGAACCGGGGGACGAGACGTGCCGCCAGCCGAAGTCTGCTCGGCATCGAAACACCGACTGGGACTGCCGCCGGATGGGCCTCGGTAGTGGATGTAGGTGCGGGTTGTGGAAGCGGCGTTGATGGTGGGACCGTAATGTACATGTTAACTGATTGCAACGACTGCTGGAGAGCGTCGATGATCCGTGTGTGCCGTGTGAGACGGGCAACAGCGAGTCGTTGTTCATTGGTCTGGTCGTCCATGTCGGAGAGAACGAGTTTATAAGGGTACCCACTGCAAGCAAAGAAGAGGGAGTAAGCAAGGGCTGCAATGAGCGAGGAACACACACATACATACTCTAGATCCACAAGAACCGTCGCCATACCCGTTTCCCGTTGTTCCTCGCGCAGCTGTTGAGAAACCCGCTTGGCCTCTTCCTCGAGATCCACTGTTACCTCCGCCTCATCGTCTCCCAGTGGCGCCACCGAGCCGTCCTCGCGGACCCCACAAGCCCTCGTGACCCGCTCGACATGTATCTGCGCCTCGGCGAGGGGGATGACGGGGCGCGGGACGAGCGAGTGCCATGGGATGGGCGGGAGGGAGAGGAGGGTGAGGATGTCGTTTTGCTGTTTGTAGCGGTGCAAGGCGATGGCTTCGGCGATGGCGAGGTAGGCTGGGTTGGGCGAGTGTTGCATGGTTGTCTGCTGGAGTGTGTGTTTCCCAATAATGTGCGGCCGGGGTTTGTCTGCGTCCCTTTATGGCTGCCCCGGGAATTCGGGCGCACCGCTGCCAAATGTAAACAACCGCGAACGCATACAACAACCGTTTCTACGTTTGCGGTGGTTGTGTGCCTCCCCCCACCTCCCCATCACCACCCACGATGCCGCCTCGTAGATCCACCGCCGCAGGAGAAGGCGCCGTCCAGCCCTCGGCAAAACCGCGCCAGTCCCTCAAACGCAAGTCCATCAGCACCACCGCGCTCGAACAGGTCGAGGCGCTTCTTCCGGCGAGTTGTACGCCGGGATATGTTCCGCCGGACTCGCGGGAGGGCGAAGAGAATGGGAGAAGGAGGAGGAGTACGGCGGGAAAGGTGGGCGGGAGGGAGGCGGTGCTAAGTGAGGAGGAAAAGGCGGCGTTATTAGTAGAGGTGGGTCGAGCGATGTTTTCTTTCGGCGAAGCGTGAATCAGTGTCTGGTCCCCCGTATATACAACACTTGCGAGGTATCCGAGGCCGTGGTCTGAGACTCGCTTTTCTTCACGGTCGCCATAGGGTGGCCGACAAACGTGTGCTTCTGCTACAGGCGTCGAGTTTTAAGCCCGTGCCCGTATTGCGCGAACTGGGCGAGAAAGAAGTCTGCCTAAGCCCGTCGCAGGTCTACCCAACTTGCAGTCAAATACAGCACTTTATCATTCCGCTGTTGTTTCCCACCGCTGCATCACTAACCGTCCCTTTCCACCGGCACGAACCTCAGACCCTCGGGTTCCAGCCGACAGAGCTGCTGCAAGACATCACCGAATCCGCGCGCCAACAGGTGGACAAGACAGTGCTGACGATTGAAAACTGGCTGAGCAAGGTTGTTCGTTTGTCCGCTGCTGGAACGGGCAAGGGCAGTGGCAAGTCGGGACAGGGAGGGGAGGATGAGATGATGCTTGAAGTGGATCAGGTGCGGTTCCTTTTCTCTCGTATGGCGCTCTGATCACCTTTAGTAACCTGTCTTCCCCTTAGGGACTCCACGGACTGGAAACCCTGCTCAATGATCATATGGACACGGCGCTTGATAAACTTACCAGTTGGGCTTTACGGAATACGTTTGAAATTCCGGACGAGTTACGGTTAACATTGGTAAGGCGCCTCACTTGCCCTCCGTTGCCTGACATGACCTGATCATCCTCCCCCCGACCGCTCAGCCATGGCACGAGGGGCTCGATTTCGATCGTGGGACCTACGTCGCGGGATTACCAGAAGGCGAGTTGGCCGTGCAGAAGAACATTGAAGAGTTGCGTGAACAAGTTGAGAATGTAGGTCCCCTGCTCTGTTGACTACCTCCACGTTTCAACTTGGTGGTAAGAGCGCTTACCTACCTCGCGAGTATAGATGAGGAAACTCCACAACGGTCTCACCCTTGCGGATCGGGCGGTGGAGGGCAAGGTAAAGGCTTTGCAGCGGCAAAAGGAGGCGATAGGGTTCATCACCTCGCTCGCGAGTGAGTCGGGAAGTAAGTCCACCCGTTGCGCCTATTGCTCTGTGCTTCGAAGAGGGACTGATTGTCCCTGCGAGTGGAACAGTCAAATCCCTTCCCGATACAGCGCACGAGATCACTACACATATGGATACGCTCTATCACGACCTCTCCAACGAATTCGGCGCCATCGTTCCCACGCCTACTCTTCCTTCGGGCAGCACAGGGACGACCGACCCCTTCTCTACCAGCACGACATCAGCGGGGGGCACAGCAGCGATGCCGGGCGCGGGCGCGGCAGGAACGACTCCTTTCACCCGGGAATGGGAATTCGGCCGCGCAGCGTACCTTTCCTGGGCCGTCTCACGGGCCCGCGCACTCGTGGAAGTGGATACGGATACGAATGCAGATGACGCCGTACCAGGAGCAGGCACGATGACGGTAGACGGCGAGCAAAAGCGGCTGGATGAATTGCTGGCGTTGACGCGGGAGGTATCGGGGCCCGTTGCCGTTGTTGGAGGTCCTACCGCTGCTGCTGCCAGCGGGGGGCAATCGACGCAGGCGCAGGGCGCACAGGGGATGGGATGGGCGTTGCAGGCGCTTTTGAAACGTGATCTTGGCACCACCGGCGCCGGAGGGGAGAGCGGGTAACGTCAAGGCGTCGCCTGGAGTTGAGTGTGTAGGGGATGGGAATAGGGTTGTATTGCTTTTAACCTTTGTTCCAGGAGTGGTTCCTTTGTCCAATAGCTTGTAATGTTGTAGACGGATCTTTGACAATCACGCACGCACGCACGTAGCGGCCAGTCTCGTTTCTCCTATCGTTTGCCACCCGTGGAATGTAGCACGCTCGTTTCGAGCCGGTGGTTCGAGGGAATGTTTCCTCTCCTCTCCGATAGCGTTAGTATGATTTCATGGGATCTATTGCGTGTGCTTGGATGGTCCCTGTGCATGTGAGCGGGAGTCCAAATAGCCCAAAAACGACAAACTAAGCGGGGAAGAATGGGGAGGGGGGAGGAGCAAGAACACGTCTTCGCGAATCATCGCCGCGTGAGTAATAGGAACCAACCAACACAACTACCCTCCGATCGGTAACGATATGCCGCCGGAAGTCGGAGTTACGCCTCGTCGTCGTCGTCGTCGTCGTCGTCGTTGAGAATCTGCAATGTTTCTCCTTCCCTTCCTGATCTTCGGTATCACTTTCCGCGCCACCGTCTGCGCTCTGCGCTCGGGAAACGATATGGTATACAGCGTTACAAGGGATGGTACATTTTGAGATTGGCCCGCGGGCGCGCGCGGGCGGGCGGGCGTATGACGAGTGTACAGAGCTCTCGTACATACGACCCCGCCCGCAGGTCATGCAGCATGGTCGCGGCACGACAAGCGCAAGGAAATGATGGGGAGGGGTTAAAATCCTACGCGGGTAACGGAGGGAGTAAGCGTAATTGTACCCAGGTGAACGGGTAAAAGAGACACGCGGGAACTGACCATACCGTCCGCCACTCTCCTTCTTTGTTCGTTTATTCTGCGCAATCCTTTCCTCGAGCGCCTGGCGATTCGCATGTGCGTCTTTGAGTAGGGCGGAGAGCTGATGCCGTTGTCCTGCCTTTCCGAGGGTCTTTCCGACGGACTGTGGCGGGAAGGGGGAGGGGTATGTGTGTTAGCGGAGCCACCAAGCGAGGGGTGGGTGGATGGGTACGAACCTTGTATGTGTTTTCTTCGGCGTACAAGGTGGGCGCGGTAAGTCGTTTCAACTCGTCTTGTTCTTTGCGAGCTTGTTCGAGTCCCTTTCTGACATCGACATGGACCGCGTTGTCCTGTTCTGTCTGCACATCGGACCAGCCTCGACCCATCGCGCCTTGCTCGACGAGTTGCGCCGAGGCGGTGGTGGTGGGCGGGAAGAACTGGGCGTAGTAGGTCGGATCGTACGCCGCCCATCCACCAGAGGGGAGAGGGTAGTACCCTGGATACGGGTCCTGGGCGGTCGGGATCGGCGGGGTGTATTCGGTGATGGCCGGGGCGGAGGAGATGGTTGGCGCGGCGGCGGCGGCGGCGGTGGTTGTTTGTAACGGAACCGTTACAGAGGGCGCGGCAAGTCCAAAGAGGTCAAGTTGTGCGGGTTCCTCCGGGGGCGGACTCGGTGGTTCCGTCGTTGGTGGGGGTTGTACGGCTCGGGAGGAGGGAGGGGGCGCTCGGGAGGAGGGAGGGAGCGCTCGTTTCGGCGGGGGCAGCATATCCAGTAACGTTGATTTGCCCTTTCCCTTTCCCTTTCCCTTGCCCATCTCCGGCGGCGGGGGAGCCCCGTCGTCTGCATCCGCTGTGCGCTGCTTCTTTGCCGTGCGCTCGTCGCCGTCGGGCTGGGCGGCGGGACGGGGCGCAGACAGGAGGGGATGGTCGAATCCGATCTTGAGGGGCCGCTTCTTGTTCTTTGGCGGGGGGAGGCCGAGGGCGGGCGGAGGACGGGCGGGAGATGTCCGGGCGTCGTCCCCCTCGTCGCCGTCCGAGTCATAGTCGAGTGCGAGCGGCATGGCGGGCGGGAGGATAGGAGACAGGGGAATGTGAAACGCAGCGATGCGCTGACTAATACACCTCATACCTCGCGCGCGCTGCGCCTCGAATTGGCACCGATCGCCGGAATTTCGCATTAAGACGGCGGTTTCACAGCAGCAGGGCGTCCCCCTCCCCGCCAGCCTCCGCCGCACCCACCATGAACCCCGCATACACAGTCCCCGCCCTGCCGTCCCATCCGCAGGGCGCAGCACAGTCCCTCCCGTACCGCCAGTACCTCACAGACCTCTCCACCTCGCTCTTCAGCTTTGTCCTGCCGCTCCTGCCCACCGCCGAGGAACTCGCGACAAAGGAGGAGGTCAGGGGGTTGATAGAGAGGTTGATAAAGACGATTGAGCCGAGTAGCCGGCTGGCCAGTTTTGGGAGCAGCTGTAATAGCTTTGGCTTGAGGAATTCAGGTGAGCGCCGAGCGAAGCGAGGCGGGAGAGGAGGAGAGAGGGAGAGGAGGGCGGGAGAGGAGGGCGGGAGAGGAGGGCGGGAGAGAGGGAAAAGCAGGAGGAGCGGAAGAGAGCGCGAAGGCGCGCCCAGTACATCCAAGATGAAACCCGCACCATCGATCTCCCGCCTTGCCCCGTGTGTCAAATCGCCGCGTGCTAACCCCAAGCCCCCTCCTCCGCGCAGACATGGACCTAGTATGCCTGATCGACAACAAAGAGGCCGCTCTACATGCGTCTGACCTGGTGGCGATGATCGGTGACCTGCTTGAGCGGGAGACGAATTTCGAGGTCAAGCCATTGCCAAAGGCGCGTATCCCGATCATCAAGTTGACGCTTAACCCGTCCCCTGGTTTACCATATGGTGAGTCGCGAATCCCACCTCGTCCCGGTCCCACCCCGCCGTGCTAACTCTCCCCTCCGCCCCGCCCCTAGGGATCGCCTGCGATATTGGATTCGAGAACAGACTCGCGCTGGAGAACACCAGGCTGCTGCTCACGTACGCCACCATTGATCCCGCGAGAATACGGACCTTGGTCTTGTTCCGTGAGTGTCCCTGCGCGCCCTCCCCCTCATTCACCGCTGATCATGCGTGTGTGAAACCGTCTAGTCAAGGTCTGGAGTAAGCGCCGCAAGATCAATTCCCCGTACAGGGGTACATTATCCTCGTGTACGTCCGCCCGAGCGTTGTTGGCGGCGCTTTCCTACCGACTGACTGACCTGAATCCCTGCCGCCCCCCCCCCTTCCCCCAGATGGATTCACATTGATGGTCATCTTCTTCCTGGTACACGTCAAGAACCCACCAGTATTGCCGAATCTTCAACGTATAGCGCCGCTACGACCCATGTCCAAAGTAAGCTCTCCCCCCGCCGTGTGTCAGCCTTCAGTGTCCAAGCGCGAGCTCATCCTTGGCGCCGGCGGTGTAGGAGGAAACGACGATAGACGGCAGGGACGTCTGGTTCTTTGACGATACAGAGACATTACGGAAAGAATGGAGTTCGGCAAACTTTGAAAGCGTCGGTGAACTGTGAGCACTCCGGAGGATCACCAGAGACCTGCCCCCCCTGCTGTTGCTGAAACATCCCGTCATCTCGGTCCCCACAGCTTGATCGACTTTTTCAGGTACTACTCGCATGATTTCCAGTACAACAATACAGTGATTTCCATCCGTGCGGGACACCTCACAAAGGAAAGCAAAGGATGGATGAACGATGTAGGTCGAACCCTTCGTGTGTGCGCGTGCGCGCGCGATCGTACACATCAACTGATCGAGCGCCCCCGTAGATCGATGTCGGTGGGCTCAACGAGAACGCAAGGGATAGGAACAGACTGTGTATCGAGGATCCGTTCGAGACACCTTATAATGTCGCGAGGACCGTCACAAAAGATGGTCTTTATACCGTGAGTCTCGCCGCGAGTTGTCCCTATCGGGCATTGGAGCTAAGTTGCGGGCCTTTCCTTGTCTCGATTTAATAGATTAGAGGAGAGTTTATGCGTGCTACCAGGGTGAGCGGGGGAAATCTATTGCCTGATCGCCCGGGCGAGAAAGAGGAACAGATAGGCTAACTGAGCGTGTCCCGCCATGTTTGACTTAGATCCTCACACAGCATCGTGATCAACGGGACCGCGCCGTCTTGGCCCTCGCGGAACTTTGTATGGAGCGGGAAGATGAACTCGCACGTGCACCAAGGTCTTCTTCCCCTGCCCCACGCAGTCTCGGTGGCGGCTCACGCTCCGGCGGCGGCGGGTTTGGAATGACCGGCAGTGGCGCAGGTGGCGGTGGGTGGAAGGCACATATGGGCGGTGGCGGTGGTGGTGCACCATCATCCTACGACCGCATGTCGTCCCCCAGTGGCGGAGCGGTAGCCGCGGGACCTGCTGGCGCCGCTGGAATGATGAGCCCGAATACGACGACGACGACGACGGGTCCGCCCGAAGCCGATGATTTCGGGAGACGTTCGTTCTCCCACGCCGGAACAAAACGCGGCCGACAGCCTGAATCCGCCGCCGCCGCCGATCGGCATTACTCTGCGCAGGAGCGATGGCTTGCGCAAGCTGGGCTTGGGCTGGACGGACACATGGGCGCCGGCGGTGGCGGCGCCGGCGGTATGGCTGCTGGTGGCGCTGGTGGATACATGTTTGGGCTTCGTGGGATGGGCGGGATGCAGGATCGTGGACGTGATACCGGCGGCGGCGGCGTCGTCGTCCCTGGCGGATCGAGGCCACAGCCGCCGCCGCTCGACGTGTATGGTATCCCTCCGGCAGCGCGACGGATGAGCGGGATGACAGCTGGCGGCGCCGGTCATCACGATGGCAGTGGTGGTAGCAGCAGTAGCGTTCACCACGCGTCGTCCGGCCCGCTCGGATCGGCTTCTGCCCCTATTTCACCCGTCAAGCAAGGAGCGCCGTTGCCGGACGCTCATCGCGGATCGAGTGGGACGTGGAGCGCTAATGTTTCGCCGCGTCATGCTCATCAAGCGAGATTACCGCCCGTTATGGATCCTCGAGGACCCAGTGGTGGCGGCGGCGGTTTACAGGGGCGGAGAGTGAGCGGGAATGCAGGCAGGGGCGCAATTCTGCCCGCCGGTAACGGCTTTGATGCTCGACCTCCTCAAGCCGGCGCATCGTCCAATGGGTACGGCCGGTACGCTTCACCGTCGACCACGTCTTCTTTCAACCATGCCAACACCAACAATAACATCAACAACGGAAACAACACCACGGGTGCGGCGCGTCGCGCGTACTCGGTCGGTCCCGCCCAAAACCTCAATTACGGAGGAGCGCAAGGTCCGATTCCGGGACAGGATTCTGCATACGCTGTGTATGGCGGCGGCAACAACCCGCAAGCGGCCGCGAACAACGGCACTTCGCCTCTTCCCGCTTTCTTGCCCTTTGGTGCCGGGCCTTCGCAATTCAAGAGCACCGGCAACGGTAATCCCATGTACGGCATGAGTCCACCCAGTTTCATCTCGCCCACTTCGTTACTCTCACCGGAAAGTCGCTCCACGCCATTGGAGCCATATCCCAACATGTATCATATGAAGGGCGATACCAGCGCGCCACCGGGCGCTGGCCATGTAGGCGCCATTGGAACCCGACAAGTCGCGACGCCCTCCGCGCCGCCCCAGCCCCACAACCCGGACCGCGGAGCAGACGATAATGAGGCACTGGATGCGCTCGCCTCGGGCCTCAAGCAGGTCGCTTTAGGTCTTGACGCGGGAGAACAACAGACCGCGCAGCAGCAGCAGCAGCAGTCGAACGTTTCCGCGACGCAACCGTCGTCGTCCTCGTCCTCGTCGTCCTCGTCTGCGTTCGCCAATATGCCTGCTTCTGCCGGAACTACCGGTTCGTCTCCAGGCAACTCGGTCGCCAATATCCCGCCTCCTAGAAAATCAAGTGCATAGAAGATGCCACTGGACCGAAGGCGGGCGGACCGTCCGGTACCCGTACACGCATCCGCACCCGATGACGGAATGTACTCCACTCCTCCGCCTCGTCGTTTTGTAAACTCGCATAGAAAAAACACAGCACCGGCTACACAAGGTTTCCGACTCTCAACAACAAGTAACAACCACATGTCTTCTCACGGTCCGCTGTTCCTGCATTGTAATCTTTAGTCATCTAGACTTGGCCGCCCCTGGGGTTCGTTCGTTCGTTCGCGCTCTTTGGATGCATAGTAGTATAACCAACCGTTGTGATGGGTAGTCCCGAGTGCATTGATCATGTTTTCCCCTGGTTCTCGTAATATATTTGACGACGTGTTTGTGTTTGTGCAGCTTGTAGACTCGATCATTCATTCATGGCATGCATGCATGGAAAACGCTCGGGAATGTTGTATATTAGCTTATCTCATCATTGCATATTAGATCGAGGTAGCGGCACCGTCTGCTGTATGTCCTGTGGAAATGTGCTCTTTGCCCTCATTCGGTGATTCGCGACAAATGGGCCGGCCCATACGTTGTGAACACGGGTCTTAACGCATCTCTTACTATCCCGCTGCGCTATCGCAATTGTGATTGCCAGAAATCGGGTACCACCCCATCAGCTGGCCAAAGCAATAACATGTAACGCATTCCGTTTGTCTATTATGATACAATTTTCAGAGCAACAGAAACTCTATAGCGGAACTGAATAGGAACAAAATTGCAAAACTGTACAAGTAAACTCGGCATGGACGAACGATTCATCACCCACATCCCCGGAACAAGGTGTATAGCTCCGGAGGACAGCTAATTCACCCCAACTTCTTGCGGCACCGTACTCTCCAGGTCTTTCCCAAGCGCCTAGTCGTCTGTATCTGCGCTTCGAGGGGGGCTTGCTTGGATTCGGTCGGTGGAGATGGTCGATGAATGCGCAGGAACGATGTTGATATCGATTCGGTCCTGCAGGAACGATACATCGGGCGTAGGCGGCGCGGCCTTGACGTTGTTATTGCTGCTGCTGCCGCCGTGTACTTCGACGAGCTCGAGCATGACTTGGCTCGGTGGTGAGTGGTCTTGGTGCCCCACTTGGGTCTTTTCGTCTGCTTCTTGGCGTTCCTTAGTTTCTCTGTTGTTGGTGGCAGTGGAGGAGATCACATGCGCAACGACCAGTGTTTCCTCTTGTGGGTCCGGCAGGCCGCGGTATGATGCGCTACTGCGACCCTCGGATGCGAGTCCGAGTCCGAGGAAAAGGCGGAGCCGAGTTTCCTCGATCCACTCTAGTATCCCTTCGGAAACGTTCGACAGACCGGCCTTTTTGATGCACAAGTATAGACGGGTCGTTAAGAACAGACCGACGAGGGAGGAGGTCGCGAGGAACGAGGTAAATGCCGTGAATGCTAGAATTGGAGTCAGGATGAAGCCTGTGAATGGTGCAAGGAGGCCGATATTAGCATACCTCTGTTGACAGTCTTGAAGTGGGGTTATACGTGGCGGACTTACCTGCAACCAACAGTATACCAGCACTGACCGTGAGAAGGACGACCAGTAATGCTCCTAGAAGCATGGAGATCAAAAAAGTGGCGATTCCGCTATATCGGAAAGAAAGAGAACGGTTGAACAAGATGTCGCCTACTGGGTTGATTGCAGCGTTCGGGGACTGACAGTGCGATAAACAGCGGGATAGCACTGAAGATACTGAAAAAGGTCAAAAAGGTCTAGGAGTTTGTTCTTGTATCAGATTACGCTACGTCGCAGCGGCGGACGGCTGGACATACGAAAATCACCGGATTACCCGATGCAAACGAGCCCACAGTGTTCGCTAGAGGTGTGATATAGTGAGTCTCGACGCTGTGCATAGGTGGGTGGGGATGAGGAGACAAGAGGAGGAAGTCAGAAGATCTCTTCTCAGCACTCATATTGACACCAACTTGCCCGTCCGCCACGCCTTTGACCTTTTTCACACTATCAGCGAACAAGACCCTCAGCCCATCCTGGATCTCGTTCACGGTCTCCGAGACGTCGCTTGGGACGACGGCGGGCGGCGGGCGCTGTTGCTTCTGGGAATGCTTGTGGTGGTGCTTTACCTTGACTGGCGGCATGCTGGAACGGCGTACTGTGCTTTGGGGATGATCCGTGGAGAAGAAGACCGCAGGGAAGTATACTGTATAGCACACGATCTGTTATGGCCGCAGAATATCTCTTACGTCATCCCGCTGAGAAACGCGCGCTGTTAGGATAGAGCGGTTAGCATGTCACCCCATAACAGCACACACCCAGGCCATGCGGCACACCACTCCTGGTAGGCAATCCACTCCCAACCATGCCTAGCCCTTCCGCGGGCCATGGCCAGCTCCCGGCGGCGGATCCTGCCTCGGATTTCGAGATCATAGAGGTAGGCGATAGTCCTGTGAAACGCCGTGCGCCTGGCTCCCCTCCGAAACCACTTTACCAGCGGAAACGCAAGGCAGAGGCACAGGTGGCACCGGTGTTCTCGCAGATGGCTGCCGCGACGGCGAATACTTCCACGTCGACTAGCACGCCTCATAAACGGCAAAGAGATTCATCTGACGAGTCGGCCAAGATGGTCTTTAGTGCATATGACAAGGCGCGTGGACAGTCTACGCAATCTAGTGGGCCGTTTCCAGTTGGCAACAAGGGATCAAAGGTTGACCCCTTGAAAGCAGTACAGCCGTAAGATACGCCCTGGAATCCGGCCTTTCCTTTGCAGTCTATGCACCGTTCTGATCATCCATTACATTATCCAGCTTAGCCGAGCGCATGCGTCCCACGGAGCTGTCCAGCTATGTCGGGCAGCTTTCCGTCGTCGGCCCTGGGTCACTATTAGGCAGCATGTTGGAAGACATCACCCATCAACAAGAATCCACAGTAGCCGATAAAAGGGGAGGACAAGATGGCAGGCTGAGCCATGAAGTTTCTGCGTCCCTCGGGAGTATGATCTTCTGGGGCCCGCCGGGGAGCGGGAAGACAACGTTGGCACGGCTGATTGCCAGTAAGATTGAGGCGGATTTCAGGGAACTCAGTGCGACCAGGTGCGTGCGGCATAAGGTGATACTGTATGTGATGTCTCTTGCGTTCTTCTGGCTGATATGCCGCCTGGAATCTTCGCAGTTCAGGTGCAGCAGATGTACGCAAGGTGTTCGAGCAGGCGAAAAATCAGCTTCGGCTTACTGGAAGGTGAGCCCTTTCAGTACTCGGGAACCACTCTGGTGACTTTATTATCTCACCTTTTCCGGTATCTCAAGACGCACCATTTTTTTCGTGGATGAGATCCACAGATTCACGAAGCCGCAACAGGATTTATTTCTGCCGTTCGTTGAGAATGGATGGGTCACGCTTATTGGCGCTACCACCGAAAACCCCAGCTTCAAAAGTGACTGCGCTCCCCTCTGTCGCATGTTGAAAACTTGCTGAAATACCAACTCTTCAGTCAATGGCGCGCTGCTGAGCAGATGTCGGCAAGTCCGCTTCCCTCCCCTCGCGCGAGACTTCTTCGACGTCGACTGACTTGCCGAGCGCACTACTCTCAGCGTGTTCACCCTCGAGAAACATTCCGTCACCGAGCTCGAACAAATCCTGCGGAACGCGCTGTCCATCCTACCTCCCCCCATACCGCGCCTGCCACCGACGCTTATCCCCTTCCTCGCCGAAGTCTCCGATGGCGATGCCCGTCAAGCGTTGAACAGCCTCGAGCTGGCCTTGTCCGTGTGCAAGAAACGCGAGGCGGAGGTTATGCGATATGCGGAGACGAGAATGAAAGAGGATGGGAATGGGAATGGGAAGGCGTCTGTTATGACACTGGACCATGACGCAAACGTTTCGGCAGAGGCAGATGCCGATCACGTCCTGATGACTGCTATCAAACAGGGCTTGAGGAAGGGGTACGATCGGACAGGAGAAGAGCGGTACGACATGATCAGCGCTCTGCACAAATCGATCAGGGGAAGTGACGGGTCAGCGGCTCTATACTGGCTCGCGAGGTACCTCCAATTCCTGCTAGCCTGGCAAGAAAAGAAAATCAGTGTCAGCTGACATGACGTCTTTCTGCAGAATGCTGGAAGGCGGCGAAGATCCGGTATATGTGGCTCGTAGACTTGTCGTCGTGGCCAGTGAAGACGTTGGCCTTGCCGATCCGCAAGGACTTCCCCTGGTACGTCTCTCGCTCCCGTGTTCAAAGTCGAAGTCCAGCTTGCGTTGATCCCTCACTTGGGTCGAACAGGCTATGGCATGCTATCAGGCTTGTCAAGTAATTGGGATGCCTGAATGTCGTATCAATCTAGCAGTGAGTGCTTTACCGCTGTTTTTCTATTATTCGAACAGACTTGTCAATTCGTGAAATAGCATTGCGTTGCATACCTGAGCGAAGCAAAGAAGTCTACGAGAGCTTATGAGGCGTATAACAAGGTTCGTTGGCTGTCATTTTCGTGGTTCTCGTTGCCCTCCTTCAACATCCATTTACCGTCACAGGCAGTGGCATTAGCGAACCAGACACCATTACCCGGCGTGCCTCTGCAGATCAGGAATGCCCCGACCACGCTTATGAAGCAGCTGGGATACGGGAAAGAGTACTCGTATAATCCAGGCTTCGCGCATCCTGTTCACAACGTTAGTCATCATTTTGCTCTTCCATAATTAGCGTGTGGCAATATGGTAACTTTCTAAATTACGGGGGGTGGCACAGGAATACCTGCCGTCGGCCCTAGCAGAGTCTTCAACGTTCGGCAGTGACAGTCTGTTACAAACAGAACACCAGTACGATAACAAAGTAGGAAAGGAATGGAATGAAGGCCGGTTGCGCGATTGGGAGTTGATGCGGAATAAAGGCAAAGACTGGCAAGGTCGTACCGTTCGATCATCATAATCGTATTATGTTGTGCTATTCTTTATTTTTTGTTAGCCCTAGTATATGGGAAGCCTTCGAATGTAGATCGTTCGAACATCAGAAGGACCTGTATCACGCATTAACTTATCTGATGTGCCCAGGGCAGGATAATCCGCATCCCGGGCGGTGATTAGAGACCGATTGCTAGGAAGAGCGATTATTAGTGAACCCGAGCTAGGATCCGAGAATGCAGCAGACCGGGATATACAGTCGATGTTATTCTAGTGGCATATACATACGTATTCTAGCTCGTATTCTGCATTTGCTCATCATTCCTTACATATGTGTTCGCTATGTGAGGTCACTGATTAGCACAATCATGGAGAGGTCTAAGCACACCATTTAACGGTAAATGAGATCTAGTGGAAGCCCTGCTATTTGTCGGTTGAGTTGTCGAGCACAGCTGCACTGTCGATGGAAATCATCGGCTCTCACCGTCGTTTCCTGCAGCGGCTCCTGCTGCACCACAGCTTGTAGTACGAGGAGATATAAGGAGCCGGAACGTGTGCCGTCACAGGCTGCTAGAAGAGGTCTGGAGGAAGTTTCTACAGCATCTTTGCCGGCCCAAGACTGAGCGGAACAGAACGCGTGCAATAATTGGAAACGCGTGAACAAGCATGCCGCGCGGGTTAAGCAAAGGTTGGAGCTACGGGCGATCCTGCGAGGTTCCCAACATATTGATCGTTCGACAGGACGAGACTGGTGAGACTGGGAGCTGGATAGAACACCTTGCTCTCGCTGTCCTGATGTGTTGCCCTGTAACCTACTAAGGATCGAGACCCGGTGGCTCGTTGCCGACGACATCTGGCACCATCACGCAACTCGAAAAACGGACAGATCGTAACTGTCATTCCAACAAGTTACCGGAACAAACCCACCACAAGTGTCGAGAGAGACTGTTTCGGCAGAGACTGAAAGGAAGACATCGACTGTAGCGACCGAGGGGCAGGGATAATATTGTAAGGAGCCTTTAAGACCTAGGGTGACGCCGAGTAGCCAGCTTGCGAATAATCAAAGGAAGAGAGATGGCAGAAACTGCAAGGACCCCCACCACATCCGAGGGCGACCACCGAAACCTGCCTATAGTACCGGAAGATGTGACATCTCCGGATGCATTCCGGCCACTAAACGTTGCGGATGGATGGTTGACACCCAGCACGGTACCCAATCGCGCAGACGACACAGTGCAGTCACGTAAAATGGAAGATCAGAAGAAATCACTCGTTAATAATATTCTGTCAACTCGCAATCATTCAACGGCGGAGAATGGGCCCCTTCAGACGGATCACCGAAGCTCGACAGCGACAACGGCGACCATAGCGTCTGGAGCCGCCTCCATGTCAGGGAAAAGCGTAGAGTGTCCCGGATGCAAGAAAGTGATTGACCAGAGTAGTGGAGGTGTTGTTGTTGCGTTTGGGTAAGTCGTCGGGGGTATCAAATGTGTGAAGAGAATGCTCATGACTACGCCAACGACTCTTTGGTAGCAAATCACTATGGCACGTCGACTGTTTCCGTTGTGTCAAATGCCATAATCGAGTGACGGCGGATACCAACCTTCTCCTGCTTTCGGATGGAGACCCGGTATGCGGAAACTGCTCATATCAATGCTACGTATGTAAATTGCCCATCACCGAGGAAGCCATCATGACCGGAGATGAGAGTTACCATGCTCACTGTTTCACGTGCCGAGCATGCTCCAACAAAATCGAAGAGTTGGTGTTCGCAAAGACAAGTCAGGGCATTTACTGCATGGTTCGTAATATGCCCAACTTCGTACGCAGACGTATGCTAAATGAGGTATTCCATTCTACACAGTCTTGTCATAATGAACGGGTAGCCAGGAGCCGACGTCATGCAGAAGCCAAACAAAGAGCTAAAGCGAAAAAAGAGGAAAGAGAAAGAGAAAAGGCCAAGTCAGCCGCTGATCACGCGGCTACCTCACCTTTCAACCCTTTGCCACCGCTACACTCACCGTCTACCATACCGACTGAGGACGGAATGAAATCAGCGTCGACGTATGGGCAAACTTCAGTTCCATCACACAATCTCAAATCTCCCCTTGCCGGTCCAGCGAGGGTACATTCTCCATCCAGTCAATACGCAGCACTATCACCTGATGGGCCATCTTTCGCCCATCCAGAAAATCAATACTCAAAATTTCACGAAAAGCCTCTGGCATTGTCGCCCGTCCCAGATGTTCGCGAACGCACAGCTGCGAGACTAGAGGGACGACGACGGAAAGAGGAACAAGCAGATCTCGGCAGTGACTCACCTACACCTTCACCGTCCCCGGGAAGTAGATCTGTATTTGATGATGGTCGCCTGGACCGCTTATCGCCAAGACCGGGTAGTGACTCGGGCTCGCCTTCAAGGGCCAAATTCAGGGACGATACGCTGAGACCACGAAGTCCGATTCTGGCTCAGGATCAATCAGCAAATCCGACGATTGGGCTCGGAGTCGGCCCAGTTTCGGGACTTGGTCTACCGACTGGCAGAGCTGAAAAGCGGAGATCCATCAATCCTGCTATGGTATTTACTTATCAAGACCATCAGACTAATCCCGAACTCTCGCATTCGCCTTCCTATTCCACTTTTGTCAACCAACACATGGAAGGGGCAGCAGGAAGCCGAGTGCCACCTTTACCGTCGTCTCCCCTGCGGTCCTCTTTCAAAGATGGGCATGGCCGGTCTCATAATGGCACTAGCACTCGCGGTGCTAGTCCAATGGCTAATGGTGTTCTCAGTCCAATCCCTAATCGCTTGTACAGTTCCGGAAGCAACCGAGAACACTCGAGAAATGATCTGGCTGCCGTAGCCAGCCAGGACGAACTGAAATCAAATACGCCCCCGAGGTCGAGTTCCTTGGCCGACTCTCTGAACGCCGCGACTGCCTTTGGTAACGACATACGCCCGTCCTTATCCACCGAGTCGAACCGCACAGTATCGCCAAGTACACACCGCTTCGAAGCTACTCCAAATGCATCAGTGGTTCCCACGCCAGTGCCCGGATCGCCATCGGATACCGCTCGCAATGCTCCGCAAATCGACGCGCCCGAGTTGCCCTCACTCAATTTCTCGATCTCTGACCCTGACTTTGCAGTCATTCTAAATGAGCAAGAGGGGAAAGCGGGCATCAAGGCAGACGATTCCTACACGCGACTGCCATTACATACTGATCCTTCGAATGAAGGATTTGCGGCGACACCTCGTTCACTTCACAACGTTTCCAAAATCCATCCGCTCAACTTGTCGACAAAGGACGGGTCGAATCGACTTTCGCCCATTTCCCCTGCTTATTCTTCACATAGTGGGCAAAGCCCCAAGTTCCCCTTATCCAGCAATGCAGCGGGCCGGGCCGCCAATGACATTCGACCGACCCCGTCTTCGGAAATAAGTGATCCATTCTATTCTTCAGATTCTGGTCACAAAGATGGCAGCGAGTCTCAAGAATCCACTGCTTCAAACCTTGACCATCACGATCCCTCATCATCACGTCAGGAAACCGCTCTTCCGCAACTGCAGGTCCTGCTCGATGCAACTCGACAGCAAAGCAGTGCTATCGCAAAAATCGACATTGCTCTACTGAGCAAGGCGATTCAAGAAATTACGGAACTCAATGAGCAAGTCAGTATTTTTTCGCAGAGATATACTGGAGCAAAGGTACGGTTTCTCTCTCATGTTTCGTCTATTGATGTCTTAACTCTGGACTGATGATAATGCAATTTCAGCGTACAAGTCAACACTATATGGAGGGTTTAGGTGTTGCGCATGAGGAATATGCAAAGGAGGTTGCCTTGAGACTCGAAGCGGAAGCCGAGATTGCGCGTTTACGCACCGAGCGCCATGACCAACATGCACGACTATCGCTGATAGTGAACGAGGAGAGACGCCAGGAAGATTTGAAGCGAAGATCGAATGATCTCGCTCTAAACCTCTGTAGTATACGATATCATGATTCTTCTCTGTTCCAAACTCGTAAGTTGCCGCTCAAGTTTCGCTCCATCGTTGCACAACTTGTACGGCAACATTGTAAAATTTCCGTCGCAAAATTAGCCATCCATGCATTTTCCCTTTGGGCGGAATCGGCACCATAATTCGATATGCACCACGAATAAACCCGAGAAATGCGCAACCCCACGATTACTAGCGTTGCGTCGATCGTGAACATGGCCCGAAGAGGCAAAGAAACCGTCGAAACAGGCAAGGCCCCATGCTGCTGAACTTCTTGGCAATTGCAGCACAAATCCTTTCTCCTCTTGAGTTTTGCATCCATAGGATAATATAAAAGAACAGTTTCCAGAATGTTAGTCTTTAAAGAAGTAGCGCTGGACTGATAATGCACCTCGGTTTTAAAGCTCTCACAGCAGCAGCTTTGCTGTTGTCATCGGTGTACGGTCAGACGATTACTTCCGACACCATCACTCGTGGTGCAGTTACCATCAGTGGTGACACCGAAGTTCAAGCTGGTGCTTACTGGTCCATTATCAACAATGCCATTACCAACTTTGTTGGAAGTCTTAAGGTTGACGGTCAGCTTTTCATAAGTAGTAACTCCAATCTTATTGCTTTGACCGTCACGTTGTTGGGTATACTTAATTCCATCGAAAACAACGGAGACATTTCGTTCAATTCTGTGGAGTCTTTAACCGCTCCCACTTATAACCTTGTTGGTTTACGTTTCACCAACAACGGTAATATGTGGATGGGAGGAGATGGAAGTATTGGAACACCAGTAATGTCTGTCACTGCTGCAAATTGGGCCAACAATGGTCTTATGGTGTTTTACCAGAACACCAGATCTTCTGGTTTCGTCACCTTGGGTGCCGCTGGTGGATCCATTACTAACGATGGTACCATCTGTTTGATCAACGAAATTTATGACCAATCTACCGCCATCAGCGGTACCGGATGTATTGATGTTGGTGTCAACAGTAACATGTGGATTTCCAACTCCATTTTGTCCATTTCTCAAGACCAGACTCTTTACTTAAGTTCTCCAACGTCCAGTATTAGAGTCGAGGCTCTTCCCTCTCTCAAACTTTTAATGTTGCTGGCTTCGGTGGAGGTAATGTTATTGGACTCGGTTTACCAATCTCAAGTATTCAATACTCTCCAACTACCGGAATCTTGAGATTGTACTCCAGCTTGGTGTTCTACTTCCAGTTCAACATTGGTCCAGGATACGACGAGTCCTTGTTCGAGAGATTCACCACTGATTTCGGAGGTATTCTTACCACCGTCATCAACGGAGGTGTCAGATACAACGGTCCAATTCCAGACACAGCTACCCAACCAACCGCATGTTCTTCATGTCTCCCATTGCCACCTCCACCAGGTCTTGATGACACTTCCAGCTCGGTTGTTTCATCGTCTTCTGCTGTTTCGTCTTCGTCCGCTGTTTCTTCATCTGCTGCCTCGTCTGAAGCTTCGTCTGCTGCTTCTTCGTCTGCTGCATCGTCTGCTGCTTCTTCGTCTGCTGCCTCGTCTGCTGTTTCTTCGTCTGCTGCCTCGTCTGCTGCCTCGTCTGCTGCCTCGTCAGCTGCTTCATCAGCTGCTTCGTCTGCCGCTTCATCCGCTGCATCATCTGCTGCATCATCTGCTGCTTCGTCCGCTGCATCATCTGAGGCCTCTTCCGCTGCTTCGTCCGCTGTTTCTTCTGCCGCTTCGTCTGTTGCCTCTGACGAATGTCCAGGCTGTACAGAGTTCCCAACTACCTTTGTCACTACCAACACCGACGGTTCAGTTTCAACTGACACCGGAGAGGTTATCGTGACCACTGACTCTGACGGACTGTTGACAACTTACACCACCGATGTTGGACCCGTATGCCCAGAGTGTACCGAGTTCCCAACGACTTTCGTCACCACGAATACTGATGGTTCCGTTTCAACTGAAACTGGAGAGGTTATTGTCACCACCGACTCTGACGGACTGTTGACCACTTACACCACCGATGTTGGACCCGTGTGCCCAGAATGTACTGAGTTCCCAACCACCTTTGTGACAACTAACACCGACGGTTCAGTTTCAACTGAAACTGGAGAAGTCATTGTCACCACCGACTCTGACGGACTGTTGACCACTTACACCACCGATGTTGGACCCGTGTGCCCAGAATGTACTGAGTTCCCAACCACCTTTGTGACAACTAACACCGACGGTTCAGTTTCAACTGAAACTGGAGAAGTCATTGTCACCACCGACTCTGACGGACTGTTGACCACTTACACCACCGATGTTGGACCCGTGTGCCCAGAATGTACTGAGTTCCCAACCACCTTTGTGACAACTAACACCGACGGTTCAGTTTCAACTGAAACTGGAGAAGTCATTGTCACCACCGACTCTGACGGACTGTTGACCACTTACACCACCGATGTTGGACCCGTGTGCCCAGAATGTACTGAGTTCCCAACCACCTTTGTGACAACTAACACCGACGGTTCAGTTTCAACTGAAACTGGAGAAGTCATTGTCACCACCGACTCTGACGGACTGTTGACCACTTACACCACCGATGTTGGACCCGTGTGCCCAGAATGTACTGAGTTCCCAACCACCTTTGTGACAACTAACACCGACGGTTCAGTTTCAACTGAAACTGGAGAAGTCATTGTCACCACCGACTCTGACGGACTGTTGACCACTTACACCACCGATGTTGGACCCGTGTGCCCAGAATGTACTGAGTTCCCAACCACCTTTGTGACAACTAACACCGACGGTTCAGTTTCAACTGAAACTGGAGAAGTCATTGTCACCACCGACTCTGACGGACTGTTGACCACTTACACCACCGATGTTGGACCCGTGTGCCCAGAATGTACTGAGTTCCCAACCACCTTTGTGACAACTAACACCGACGGTTCAGTTTCAACTGAAACTGGAGAAGTCATTGTCACCACCGATTCCGACGGACACTTGACTACTCTTACCACGGATATTGGACCAGTGTGCCCAGAATGTACTGAGTTCCCAACGACTTTCGTGACCACGAATCCAGATGGATCGGTATCGACTGAGACTGGAGAAGTTATCGTTACCACCGACTCCGACGGACACTTGACCACTCTTACGACTGATATCGGACCAGTTTGCCCAGAATGTACTGAATTCCCAACCACCTTCGTTACCACCAAACCAGACGGTTCTGTTGCCACCGAAACTGGAGAAGTCATTGTGACCACTGACTCCAACGGACATTTGACCACCTACACCACTGACATTGGTGCTGTGTGCCCAGAATGTACTGAATTCCCAACCACATTCGTCACCACCAAACCAGACGGTTCTGTTGCTACCGAAACTGGCGAGTATGTCATTACCACTGACTCCAACGGACACTTGACCACTTACACCACCGA